>CM035362.1:3780475-4137407 GCA_020137815.1 Hormiphora californensis | reverse complement strand
GAGGAGGAGGTTAGCAGCTCTGACGCAGACTTGATGTTTAGACTGAAAAAGAGGCGCTAATTGATTTCAATGATAAAGAGGTGGTACATCAGAAATCCAAATCTACAAAAACGTCCTATTTTCCAGTTACAAATCCAATCTTACCTAGTCAATCCTTTGATGGTCGGTCAACGGCTCCAAATTCCTCTTATCATCAGACATATGCTGATCCAATTGAAAAGCCTTCTCTGCATGTGACTTCCTCTCTATCAATTGTTAAAGGGGCGGATTCTGGTCAAAACACTAGTTACCAGTGTAAAATGAGGGGGTGCTCTGTTGTAAAACTTAGAGAAAATGAACTATTTGAGCATGTTAAAATTGATCACTCAGATAGGAAATACCGGTGTGATGTTTGTCCAATGGCTTTTACCGTACCAGTCACCTTACCATGCACAGCCTGGTCCACAGTGGAGATAAACCTCACCAATGCGACGAGTGCGGAATGAAGTTTGGAATGAAAGACGCCCTAAACAAACATCGTCTTGCAATTCATAATGAGAAAAAGATGGTTAGTTGCCGACAGCAAAATTGTGGGATGAGAGTACCCAAGAATGAGTTGTTCGAGCACATCAGAACTGCACATCCGAAAGAGAAGTTGCATGTGATGTTTGTCCTATGAGTTTCAAGAAACCTAATGATTTAACTATGCATAAGCGAAAACATAATGGAATTAAACCATACGAGTGTGAGGTGTGCAGAAAGAAGTTTTCTCATTCGGGTAGTTATATTATGCATCTTAAATTACATACTGGAGAGCGTCCATTCAAATGTGATGTCTGTGGTAAAGCATTTGCGCGAGCACATTATATGAAGGTGCATATGAGGACACACACTGGCGAGAAACCGTTTCCATGCTGTTTCTGCCAGAAAAAGTTTGCTCATTGTTCACAAAGAAAAGAACATGAGTTTTCCTGTTCTGCGAAACAGTAATTCAGTTTATTTGTGTTTAAGAAATATAAAAGAGACTTTTATCAGAATTTGTATTGATTATTCGAGTGTTTTATGATACTCAAACGTCAATGAGAAAGTAAATTTACTCTTTCCTCAATGTATACGAATGAAGACCTTTATATAATCTATCTACATATCAATATCTTCAGTGCCCGTGTTTGAAAATTATTATTATGTTTCAAGTCTTTAATCACTTCTTTTTCTCCCATCAAGGTATGTCAAAGAGAACACTTAGATGTGGTACTGGAGAGTCAGCAGTAATCGTCTCCAAATCGGATAGAATGTTTGTAATTCCTAACCTCCTGAAAACGGAACAAATTGAGGTGCAAAGCAACATCAAACCTGAAATTCTCACACCCTGCACCGACTCCAAGAGTTCCAATATTACAATTTCCTCAGATAACATTTTAACATTCACATGCGGTGGCTGTGGTGCATCAGGTATTCACCATTTGGGTTTAGAGTACCGACTAGTTAGCACAATGAACATTTCTATCTGAAGAAGACGTGAAACATTTCTCACAGAATGAACATGGAAACGGTTTCTCGCCGGTGTGTGTCCTCATGTGCCTTTTCATATCATCTGACTGAGAAAAATATTTGCCACAAACATCACATTTAAATGAACGCTCTCCAGTATGAGAACTTAAGTGTCTTTTGTAACTACTCAATACAGAAAACTTCTTACCGCACACCTCACACTCGTATGGTCTTTTTCCATCGTGTTTTCGATTATGTTTATTTAATAGGCCTGATCTCTTGAAACTCATAGGACAAACATCACACTGGAACTTCTCTTTCGGATGTGCAGTTCTGATGTGCTCGTGCATCTCGTTCTTGGGTAATCTTACACCACAATTTTGTTTTCGGCAGGAAACTATAGCCTTCTCGTTATGAATCGAAAGCCGATGTTTTTCTAAACGTGATTTTGTACCAAACTTCATTCCACACTCGTCACATCGGTGGGGTTTATCTCCACTGTGGACCAGGCTGTGATTAGTAAGGCCATAAAAATGCATAAATGCCATTGGACAAATATCACACCGATATTTCCTATCTGGATGATCAATTCTAACATGCTCAAACAGGTCCTTCTCCGATGTTTCTTCAACCGAACACCCTCTGATTTTACACTGGAAAACAGTTTTTTGCCTCTCAATGTCAATAAAATCTTTCTCCAATGGAGCCCGATTGCACATGTTGGTGAATTTCTGTGGAGGATAGCCGTCGTCCCTTTCATTTGAGTGACAGGAAGATTCAGGGAGGAAAGCTTTAATCCTGGCAGAGGTTCGGGATGACTGTAGTTGGACTGTAGAGTTGAATTTCTGCTGGACCTCTGTTTCTTCTTTTTCGCTGGAATCACTGAATGCCTCATCTGTAAGACCCAGCATCATGTCATCTTTAGAACTGCTATATTCATCTTTGCCACCAGATTTAGCCAAAGATTCCACTCCATCTAAGCCAGAACTATTGTCACCTGAAAATAAAAGATCAGTTAGAATTTATCGTTAAGAATCTACATCCAATGAAGAAAAATATATTTCCCTCCAAAACTCACCAACTATTAGTGAACTTGACGCAGCTGATGTGGTAGGTACTGAGTCATAGTAAAAAGGATCAGTAATCTCCATCTTTACAGGATCCACTGTAATTTCATCACACCCAGTTTGAGTTCCAACTTCCATCGTCATTGCTGTTTTAACAAGTCTATACCCCGACTCAAGAAGGTAACTCCCTGGTTTTCCACATCCATCACATTTGAATAAAATATCTCTCTCATCTATCCCGGGTATTGTTTGAACTGAGAGGGGTGTCTCATAAGTTGCAGGTTTGATGACATGTTCTACGTATATTGGCTCGGTTTTGAGAATAGGAGGGATTTCAAACTTTCTATCAGCTACCGTGGATGGGTTGTTTGAACTCTCGGTCCTTTTTGCCATATTATATATCCTGTTTGAAAAGTTTGAACGTTTAGATTGTGAATATATTACTTCTGGTAAGAAGGGTAAGAATTAGTCAACGCCGGGGCCCGAGGGATAGGAGGCTGGAGGGTTTTTGGGAAGGAGTGTTTGAAAACAAAAATCACATTGACGTCAGCAATGAGTTGTCTTGCCGTGTGTCGTCTCGTAGAGAGAGCAACCGTGATTTGTGTGTGGTTGGGCGAGGGGGAGTTTTCTTTTGGCTGTGGAACGAGAGGGTCACTGGCTTTCCTTCAACCTCGGCCTTGGCCCAGTCAAGAAAGGCATGGAAAGGCATGGGAACCATGCCATGGGTTGACAGTTGAAGGACAGGTATGAGGTAGGAATACACAAACACTCAACACTGTAAAGTGTAAACAAATTGTAAAGGCAGGGTGGAGGAACCGGAGGGGTGTCTAACCGTTAAACAATAAATAATAACAATAACATTATACATATTTAAATCGCTTTTGAGCTATATAATGCTATTCTCGATCAGCTTAAACAGCGTCCTCTCGATAATAGCAAGCTTTCTAAAGCGCTTCATCACTGAAATAACCTATAGACATTCGTCCTCGTCGTCATAGATAATAAATTATAATATAAAAATAAAAACGGACTTAGATAATTAATAAATAAGATACAAAAGACAGACTGAACACCGATGGACACACAAATACATGCAACACACACACACACACGCACACACACACACACACACACACACACACACACACACACACACACACACACACGTCATACACATACAAATTCATACAAACACAAGCAAGTACTTAACATACGAAAAATTAAGCACACAACCAAATTCACTAACGTCCAACGGAGTCCAGAGATAATCAACCCTACCACATACTGAACAAAATAAAGAAATAAATGCTAATTGAGTGTTGTCCTCATTACTCATTAGTTCATTGTGACTAGGACTCGCTTTGTCTTGGATTATTATTATCATGGTTATTGGTTATCATGGAGGAATATCAGTTTCACACTTAGGAGATATCATGTAGGATTTCAGGATTTAGGAATTTACTTTTAGTTCTGAAAATAGGGTGCTCTGGAGGGGGTTAATCTTCATAGTAGAAGCCTCCAAGAGCAATATAGCACTGTGAATTGCGTAGCCAAGACTACACAATTCACAGTCCCATTGTGTGAAAGTCAACTGTAAACGTCAAACAGTTGCCAAAAGGCGTATCTACAAGTAAGTCAGTGTCTAGATCTGTCATGGGTGGGGATTCTTTTTTTTATTCTCACACACACTTTTTTCTCACATTATTTTTCTGACATCCCTCTTTCTTTTTTTAACTTTTACTACCTCACATTCGATCATGTATTTTTCCGTTTTTTGCTGAGGAGGACGAAACATACAGAAACATTTCAATAATATAATCTACTCAGTACCCTATCTCCCAGGATCCCGTCTTGAAAGTTCAATATTCAAATCCATATCATCCCTTACTAGCAACTACACACATAATAACATGCTACTCAGAGAAGGCCTTGGAAAACAACAGTGTTTTTAGATCAGTTTTGAACCTCTGTAAAGTCCTAGATCGACGGAGTTCCCGCGGAAGATTGTTCCATAGCTTAGGCCCTGATACACTGAAAGCCCTTTCCGTTGTTTTGTATTTGGGATGCGGAGTTTCTAGAAGAAGATCATCATAATCTGCACGAAGTGTCATTGGTTTTTTCTTCCTCTTTTCCAGAAGGCCACTTAGGTATTCGGGTGCAAGGCCGTTCAGACATTTATAGACCAAAACACAGGTTTTGAAATTGATCCTTTCGCTCACTGGTAGGAAATGTAATGCCTTACGCAACGTCGTTGTGCCTTGCCACCTCCTCTGTCCATAAATGAATCTAGCTGCTGCATTTTGTACCTTTTGTAACTCAGCAACATTCCGTTTAGTCATCCCAGACATCAGAGAATTGCAGTAGTCTATTTTTGAATGAACTAAGCTGCATACCAATATTGTCCTAAGCTTCCGAGATAGCTTTCCGGCAATTCGCCACAGATTAACCAGAGTAGATTTACATGACCTGACCACAGCCGTGACGTGCTCATCTAAGGACAGCTTCGAGTCAAAGTACACCCCGAGGTTCTTCGCCGAACTCGTTACCAATGAGGGCCCACTATCTTCAAACAGCTGCATAGAGTCAACAGAACTACTACCTCTCGGGGACAAAATCAGTACTTCAGTCTTAGTTGGGTTAAGTTGAAGGAAGTTTGTCGTGAGCCAGGCCTGTATATCAGAGACACAACGCCTTAACTTTTGTTCTACCTCTGAGATATCATCCGAGGAATATGCCGCATAGACCTGTGTATCATCCGCATAAAAGTGAATACCAACACCATGTCGATCAGCAATGGCTTCTAGCTCAGTCGTGTAACAAATGAACAATATCGGCCCTAAAATAGACCCCTGTGGAACTCCGATGGATAGTTCAGCAAGGGCTGACTTCATATCCCCCAACACCACTGCAGCATTACGCCCCGTTAAGTAACTCTGAAACCAATTCAGAGTAGTCCCCTTTACTCCATACAACTTTTCTAGCCGCTTCAGAAGTATCACATGATTCACTGTATCAAAAGCAGCACTTAAGTCTAACAACAACAGTACTACCTTCGACTTGTCATCAGTCAGAGTCAGTAGATCATCAAAGATCCGTAAGGTGGCAGTTTCGCAACTTTTGTGTCGACGATATGCAGACTGTTTCTTCGAGAGTAAATTGTTATCCTCCAGGTGCCTTACAAACTGGTCCGCTGCACACTTCTCTATTAGCTTTCCAAGGAACGGAAGATTACTCACCGGTCGATAGTTCCCCAAGTCATCCGGGTCAAGATTTGCCTTCTTGATGGTTGGACGAATCAATGCCGTTTTTAAAGCCGTAGGAAAAACCCCCGATGACAAGCTATCATTAACTATTTTCGACAAGATAGGAAGTAGTTCACCGAACAGTTTTCGTACAAAGGATGTTGGTATAGGATCAAGGGTACAGTGTTTCGTGCTCATTTCCATGATGGTAGACCGAAGCACTTCATCAGAAACCGGCTCAAATTTGAAAATCGGAACAGATGATGGCGAGTCACTTTGTGTAGTCATGGAGACAGGTTGAACGTGATTGTGGCACTTCTCCTCCATTCGTCGATAGATTTTCTCAACCTTCCCTTTAAAAGCTCCCATGAAGGTGTCAGCAAGCTTGCCTTTTTCAATGTTCCCAGGCATGACTTCAACATTTTCCCTCCCCAGAAGGTGGTTCGAAGTTTGCCAAGTAGCCCGAGGGTCATGCTGTTGTTCTTCGAGACGAGCCGCGAAGTAGTTTTCTCTTACTCCCGTCAGGATTTTATCAGTTTCCTTCTCCTGTGCTTTACACTCCTCAAAGAAGTTGAGTATCACAACAGGGTCTGTTTTGGTCCGAAGAATTGCCCTATACTTCCTTTCTTTCCTCCTTCTTTCCCTTCTTGCCCCCTGGCAGATCTCATAGTTCTGTGTGAACCATTTATTACTGCGAGTTTTAACCTTCCTAATAACCACGGGCGCCCGACTATCCATAAACCCCGTCAACACCGAGACATACAGCTCAACACACTGGTCCAGGTCATCAGGTAACTCATCACAAAGATCCGACTGAAGAATGTCTTCCCTAAGATCCTCAATGTTAAGGTCTTTCATTTTTCGGCTTGTAACTAGCTTAAACTCACTGTTAGAACTACAGCCAGCCACATTTACAGAGAAGCTCACTAGTGAATGATCAGGAAGAGCAGGTGCCCTATAAGTTTCCAGTCCGTCCAACGCCGTAAGGTCTGCATCCCTGGTTAGCACCAAATCAAGTGTGCCACCCCTCACATGCGTAGGCCCGATAACATGTTTTAGTTCAAAGTTTATCTGGTAGGTAATAAACGGCCAGCGTTAAAATCTGGGTGTTTCGTGAGGGCGCCGTTACGATCTGGGTGTTTGGAGGCCTGTTTACAGGTGCGCGCTGCCAAAAAAGTTGATTCACTAAAATGGCTCTAACCGCCAAACCACTCAACCGTTTTGGCTGATTCAAAGTTTATCTGGTAGGGAATGTCAAGGCCTAACCCCAACCCAAACCCCAACCCTAACCCTAACCCTACTTTAGCCCTAACCCTAAAAAACCGTTTGTCAGCACTCCCAAAACACCCAGATTTTAACGCTGGCCGTTTCGTGAGTGCTGACAACTGGTTAAAAATTTAATCGTGCCCGCATTGAATTGTGTATGATTTTGAGCCGCGACGTCGCATAAATGTTTATTTTTCGCGCGCTACGTTTAATGCGGCGATAATGATGTAAAGGAAATACTGTCGAAAGCCGCGCACAATCACATTTCAAGCCCACCTGCGACCCAATTTTTGGCAAAAGCAGTGCGGCCCGGAAAACGTTAAAATCTGGATGCCTTTCATTGCTAATAATTCGTAGATTTAGCGCGCGCGACGGGTTAGGGCTATCCGTTAGGGTCTGGTTAGGGTTTGGTTTGGGGTTATCGGTTAGGGCTATCGATTCTCTAACAGATACCGTTTAGTTTACTCAAATTGGCCATGTGGTTGCGTGGCATAGCCGCTTGAAAAAAGTCGGTCTGAGTGTACTCTTTTGGTAGCGCGCACCTAAAGAGGCTGTAAGGCACCCAGATTATAATCGCGGCCCGCGGGATAAGGCAGCGCTTTTCAACTCGGCACTCGGCAGTCGGCTGTTGATAAGTGATAGAAATCGGTGTTGACGTTATATTTTTTTCAACGTCGCACGTTGTTCCCAGAGTTTTTGTTTTTCAAATTTTGACTGATGTTGGGCTAAACGACAGCAAGTGACCGTCCGTCAACGGGCTTATTACAACTTTGTATAACCCATTTACTGCTTCCCCTAGCTCCACACCAACCCACCAACAACATGACTGAGATTACCCACGAAGAGGAGATCGAGACTGTCGAGGAGGAGCCCGTTGTTGATGACGTTGTAGAGACTGAGGATTGTGTCGCCCTCTCTGTCGAGGCTGAGGATGAAGATGAGGATGAGGAGGAAGCCGAGGAAGAAGAGGAAGATGAAGATGAAGATGAAGACGATGAGGGCGACGAAGAAGATGAGGATGAGTTGAAGGATCCCATCATCGCCGAGAGGAAGAAGTGTGTCGATTCGTTCGATTGTATGGGATTCAAGCATGCGTTTAACTCCTGCCAGAACAGGGTGACCAACGAGGGAGCGAAAGAGAACTGCACCCCGGAGTACTTTGATCTTCTGGAATGCAGGGACAAATGTGTAAGTTGCTAGCAATAATGATTAATGTTATACATTTACAAATCGCTTTTGAGCTATATATAATGCTATTCATGTCATCTTGTCTTAGTACGAGATCAATTTGCCCTTTGATAATAAGCAACTTGAAACTTAACACCCTCTATATTTCAGGTGTCTCAGGGCCACCTTTTCCACGTCCTCAAGTAAACTGTTTTGTAGATGTCTTGTGTATCATCACCTCGATCCTGTGGAAGTTATTTTGTGTGTTTTGGACTCTGATCTCTTAGTGTACTATATTAAGTTATTTTCTACTCCCCATATTTTCCCTATATACATTCCATTGAGTTGTGTTACACAAAACTTCAGTTTCAATCTCGTTTATCCCTTACCTCCCCTCCTTGTATCTCTATAGTAGGTAGTGAAACTGTTCTCCTTGTATCTCTATCTCTATCTCTATAGTAGGTAGTGAAAATTGTCTCCTTGTATCTCTATCTCTATCCCTATCTCTATAGTAGGTAGTGAACATGTTCTCCTTGTATCTCTATCCCTATCTCTATAAAGTCGGATTTTTTGAAACTGTCACCCCCTGAAATAACAAAATTTGTCATATCTCCGGTTCCTGATAAGATAGCGACTTGAAATTTGGAGGTTCGGAAGAACTTAGCAAGATCTTCGTAACCTCCAAATTTCAAGTCTCTATCTCATCAGGAACCGGACTTATGGTCATTTAACGATTTTGAAAACTCCAGGGGGGTGACAGTTTCAAAAAATCCGACTTTAGTAGGTAGTGAAACTGTTCTCCTTGTATCTCTATCTCTATCTCTATCTCTATAGTAGGTAGTGAAAATGTGCGCATGAGTAGCCGTTATGGTCGGACATACACGCCCCGAGGCGACAGACCAAGCTACGATAATAGCGGTATGTAGGACACTAATAAGTAGGATACTAAGTGACACCCCATACACAAAAGTCATGGAGTTTCGGGCGTGAACTCCAAGTCGAATTTGTGAGTTAGAATAGGGAAAAAGTCGAACTAAAAACGAGGGAAAGAGAGAGAGAGAGAGAAAGAGAGAGAGAGAGAGAGCTCTAAGCAGTAAGTGCTTGCGTATCATGGCCCTTGTCAGCGCCTTGCCTTGTAAACATATCATGGCCCTCCCAGTGCAAAGATCTTAAAAAATGCTGCGAATCTAGAAACTTTATCGAAAATTTGCTCCCACCAAATTTTGAAGCTCACCTCAATAACATTAATTGTGTTTTCCAATAACTATGTTTTTGTGGTCAGCATTAGAGAAAAAATGTTAAAATTATTTTGCACAAACGAGGAAAAAGTTAAAAAAAAAGATTGATCGGGATTCGAACCCACACATATGTGCTCGCATCTGATATTGTTGGCAATCGCCTTAACCACTCGACCACTGAGGCTGATGGAAATATCGAATTTTACCCGTTCTTATATGTGCGCGCGACATGGCAGCATGGTTGTCATAGTTACACTTCATCTGCTGCCTCTTCTGCTGCTGCTAGATTAGGCAGCATTAGCAAAATGCGAATTTCGCGACTGAGATGAGGTAGAGATACCAAATTTCATACCCCGACCTATTTTTCGACGCTGAACACGATGCACGCATCTATTTAACTCCACGATGTCTAGTTTTTGCTGTACAGCGAATTTTTGCTACTTTTAGGTGTTTTTTTACTAATTTTTTGCTGCTAACTAAATTCGCAAATTAGCACAATCTTTGCACTGGGATGGCCCTTGTCAGCGCCTTGCCTTTTAAACATATCATGGCCCTTGTCAGCGCCTTGCCTTGTAAACATATCATGGCCCTTGTCAGCGCCTTGCCTTCTAAACATATCATGGCCCTTGTCAGCGCCTTGCCTTGTAAACATATCATGGCCCTTGTCAGCGCCTTGCCTTGTAAACATATCATGGCCCTTGTCAGCGCCTTGCCTTGTAAACATATCATGGCCCTTGTCAGCGCCTTGCCTTGTAAACATATCATGGCCCTTGTCAGCGCCTTGCCTTGTAAACATATCATGGCCCTTGTCAGCGCCTTGCCTTGTAAACATATCATGGCCCTTGTCAGCGCCTTGCCTTGTAAACATATCATGGCCCTTGTCAGCGCTAGTAACTTGTCAAATGAGACCTGAGAGAGAAGCATGCATTTGAATGGTGAAAAGACACTCCAGGCGGCTCCATGATCTCCCCCTACCCCCTTTATAATGTTCGTGACGTCACCAGTATTTAGACTCCATATGAAATGACTCTCACTCTTCCGACTCCATACTTGTTGATTCTGACTCCAACTCGCGCGGCTTTACAAGTCGCGCGCGATTTATAGTCTCTTGAATTGTAAAAGTAGCACCTCTTCCATGGTGCAACGGTTAGCAGCTCTGACTCTGAAGCAGGCGACCCGTGTCCAATTCCCGCAAAACTCATAAAAAACTAATGAATTTTTTTAATTTCTCTCTCTCTCTCTCTCTCTCTCTCTCTCTCTCTCTCTCTCTCTCTCTCTGTGTGTCAAGGCGCTGACAAGGGCCATGATACGTTTACAACGTGAGGCGCTGACAAGGGCCATGATAGGTTTACAAGTCATATTTCTCCTAAAAATTTGGACTCCAAGTCCACTCTCAGACTTTTGGGTTAGGGAGTGACACTCTTCTGACACTCATCAGGAACCGACCGAATCAGGAAATACTGGTCCCTGATTGGCTGATAACCAGTCACATGACCTAAATAACGAGTTCTGATAGGTTTTTTACTTGTTTCGGTCGGTTCCTGACACTCTTCTTACCCACAGGTAAATCTGGCGGTAGAAACAGTGCTTCATCCCGAGATAGAGGAGGAGGAGGGAGCAGGAATAACGGTGGGTCGTATCGGAGGGAGGAGACACCACCTAGGAGGAGGAGAGAGAGGAGGGGGAGTTTTCAAGGTGGGAGGAGAGATGGTGGCGATCCGAGTCAGCTGATTGGACAGATTATCAGGAAGTTAGAGAGAGATGATAGAAGGGAACGGAATAGAGTTAACTCCCAGGTATCTGGTAGGATTCCTATAACAGTAATGGTCCCTGTTCATTCTATCTTAGATAGAATGTAGATGTAGATAGACTATCTACATCTCATCGATAACGATTTGTTACCCATTAACCGTTTGAGGCCAATAGGACATTTAAATGTTCCAAAATTTTAATTCCTCGCCCACCCACGCACCTCTCTCTCTAACCCCTCTCACCTTACCCAGATCCAAGAGTTTGCGGCGGATCCTCAAAACAGGGATGTTCTTGAAATGGAGTGTATCACCCTCCTTCAGCTACTCGATCCAATGATAGAGGATGCTGTCGAGAAAGAGAGCGATTTTGGGCTTCCTCGCACCATTGCAGCTATAGGTAATACTGGTCCCTGATTGGCTGATAACCAGTCACGTGACCTAAATAACGAGTTCTGATTGGTTGTTTACTTGTTTCGGTCGGTTCCTGAAATTGGGCTAGGAAGTTAGATCAACCAATCCCTGAGTTTTCATCTTTACCAATTATAGAGGTCGCCGGTATACCTTCTTCCTACTACTGAGCCAGCCAGTTTGCGTTGAATAAGTCCCTTGTTGACTAAACTCTGTGTTGTACACAGTACACGCTCGGTACTTCTTGCATGCTGTAATCTGTATGTTGTGTTTTAAAATCACTGCATCTAATTCAGATCTATATTCTACATCTTTCTCCCCATCTCCTCTTTTTCTTTCTCCCCTTCTCCTCGTTCTCTCACTCCTCAAACCCCTTCTCTTGCAGGATTGGGTCTTGGTTCACGGTGTAGCGCAGTTATCAACTGGCTGACAGACCGTCTTACATCCTCAACCTCCCCCCAAATCACTGGATTCCTACTGAACATTACCAAACACCTTGTAGACCCAAAGGTTAGTTATTTATCGAGGGAGATGAGGAGATGAGGAGAGAGATGATGAGGAGAGAGAGGTAGATGTAATGGAAATAGAGATGGGAGCTAGGCTTGGGGAGAGAGGGAAATGGGACAATTTGATCCCAACAAAAGTACCGGTATTTCTAACATCACTTATTACCAGAGATTATTATTGTTTCCATTGACAGGGAAGGCTCAGTACTGGAGTTCTGCCCCTGATTTCTAACATCACTTATTACCAGAGATTATTATTATTTCCATTACCAGGGAAGGCTCAGTACTGGAGTTCTGCCCCTGATTGACACTCTCATCCAACTTTTGGAGCGGTTTGGACATCCCAACATGATACGGATTCTATTGGATGCCCTGGTACCACTAACACAGTCATACAGCCGGTTCTTTGCTCCTCACTTCACCAATATAATAGGTAACATATTACCGTATATGGTCATGAGTTATTCCATATTTGGAAACACCTTAAAGAATCAGACTTTATAATTCTAGACGTTTTGATCTTCTTCTGCATCTATCCAACCCGACCTGAATCACATGCTATACAGATGTTTAACAACCGTCTCCCTACAACTCTAGATGTTTTGATTGGTTGGCATATCGAATGTCAGGACAACGAGCCACTTCAAGTCAGCATTGGGGAGGCGTTCATAACATTCAAACCATTCTGGCTAAGTGATATTACCTACCCAATATCTCTTGCTGTTCAGGTAGGAGCTGTTACCTTTGGACATTTTGAGTCTTGTGGCAGGGATTGTTTATATATATGGGCACGTATTACAGTCGGACCCCGATATAACGTGTCGGACCCCAATTTACCGGGGGAAACGCTAAACTCCGAGCATCCCGGTAAATCGGGGTCTGACTCTACCACGTAATAAGCATCTTTATTTGACTGATTCAATATACAAAGAGAAACGCAAGTTTTTCAAAAAGGGAGAACAATCGTTTCACAAAATTAATTGATCATTATCTTAGTTTGTGGAAGATGCAAAACGTGAACAAATCGAGATCTGTAACAACGTGACGACAACCGCCGATACAGTCAGGCACTTTGTGTCACTCATCAAAGTGTTCACTGCACTACTAGCGGCACTCGATGAGGCTGCGACGGTGTCCAATGCGGCTGATTATCTTTGTGATCTGATTGGGCAGATGGTCTTTAGTACTAGCGAGGTGCTGAGGAAACATGCTAGTTATGATGTTGTTAGTGCCATGGCTGGAGCTGTACCCACTATTATCAAGGTAAAACAATGAACATTGAACAGTGAACACCTTTGCAATATCTGTGTTAATCTTTTATTTTCGTGATTATTGGCTGCGTGGCCTTTTCCAATCATCGAATGTGTAAACAACAAAACATTACTCCCCTAATTTATGAAACTTTTTTCTGGATTTATATTCTTTGTTAGCACCTGAAGGGGGGGGGTTCCCATGGTATACTTTGGTATACTTTGGCACTTTCCACAACTTTTTCAGCGATTTTCCATATACCAAAGTATACCAAAGTATACCAAAGTATACCAAGGTGTACCAAAGTATACCATAAAAATCTTGAAAGTGGTAAAATTTAAGCAATATAATAAAATAATTGACTAAATTTGTAAAACTACATCCTTATTTCGTTATAAATTGGTAATATAACGCTTATTAAACCGATTTTTACGTTTATGTTACATCATCCGGCTAGTGCTCAAGGCTGGCCACTCAGTGGCCAGGGTTCGAATCCCGGTGAAGACAATTTTTGAAAAATTTTTGGAGACTTTACCAAATACTATTTGAACATTTTCTTGACTTTTTAAAAAGTGTTGTATCATACTCAAATGGGTCCCAATGTGTCAAACCCCAGTTTTGTGACTCATCATTTTATAGGCAAAATATTTTCCTCCATTCTATGAATTTAGCCTATTTAGTCTCAATTTTATGAGTTAAGAAAGTTTATACAAAATGTTTGAAAGCCTTAATTATTGTAAATTAACACTTTAAAGTACGTAAAGCTATTAAAAAGATATGGTATACTTTGGTATACTTTGGTACTTTCCACATATTTTTTTGGGATTTTCCATATACCAAAGTATACCAAAGTATACCAAAGTATACCATGGGAACCCCCCACCTGAAGGGTTGACCTTTAAGATTACCTTTTTCCCGACTTTTGAAGACCTTTATTTTGGGGTTTACCTAGATTGGTTTCAGGCTTGGCCCCACTTACCTTGTTTTCTACAAGTAGGAACATTATTGTTCCACTCTTCATCAGCATTACAGGTCCTCTGAGGGCTGCCCTTCAGTACGTGCTTCTCCTGACAGTTGATGGTCACCGTCTGTCCTGGATCTGTATCGTTCCAACTTCCTTGCACAGACCCGTCCACGGAAAACCCAGGGCAAGCTGATGGATGAATAAGATATAACGCTGAATGTACAATTATATATATACCGCGAGTGCACATATCACTCCCGCTCCGCGCGACCATTTGCACGGTGAAATATGCACTCTGCTTCCGCGGGAGCGTGCAGATATAGGGGTAGCGGGATATAAGTGTTTTTACACCTTATTCACACACAAACACACAGAATATGACTGACACAGTGCCAAGCGACACAAAGTCTGTCAAATTACACTCACTCTCCCTCTTTCTGTCACTAATTATCCCCTTATCATGTTTTGTTGTTCACTATTTCCAAGAATTTCAATCTCCCTCTCTCGTATCTCTCTCTTTATCCCTCTCTTCTTTTCACTAATTAAAACTAACAGAACGAGTTCCCTTGTGTGTAACAGGTGTAGAAGTGTATATTTGTGTATTTTTGCTTAGTTTGTACCTTGTTTTGTCACATCTCTCTGTGTGTAATCACCCAAAATTATGATTGTTTTGTTGTCATGTGCTTTCTCGCGGAATATATACTCAATAACGTCCTGCACGGCATGTGCAAGCGCTTCTATATCGCACTCGTTACACTCGTGCAATATAGGTGTGAAATGCACTCCAGCTGCGCTGTCGTGCATTTCACCTCCATATACGCTCTGCAGTGCAGAGCGTATATGGCGCGCTTGCACTGCGTGCAGAACGTTATGTACTATATACTGCATTGTGAATTTGTTACCTGATGGTTTTGCACGGTAGCTATCTGATGCGGTGTCTTCTTTGTGGAATTGTATCCTCTCCACAACATCTCCTCCCCACTTCGGTACACAGTCATCGAGACTACTGTCACTGAACTGGTAGTTCAGAACCTCCACCCCGTTGCACTCTATACTGAGGGTGGTGGCCGTCTTTCGAATTGTCCACGTCTTGTCCACTTCCTCTGGTGGTGTGAATTTAGCCCAGTTTTTGCAGTGGTAGATGAAGTATTTCATTGGTGTGTTGAACGCGATCAATATTCCAGGGAAACTCCCATCTGCAGTGTCCCGAATTTGAATCATGTTCGTACTCCCGGCAGTAGAGTCGGTTTTGATTTGTAGAGGAGTGCTCTCCAGATCAAATGGGATGGAGGTACCTCGTACCACGTTCACTGGACTCCATGAAACTGAAATGAAATAAAGGACCAATCAGAACTCGTTATTTAGGTCACGTGACTGGTCATCAGCCAATCAGGGACCAGTATTTCCTGATTCGGTCGTTTCCCGATTTGTGGGCTATTTAAAATCAACAATGTGAGAAATATTGTCTTCGTCCTACTCTACAAAATGAAAGTCTCACCTTCTGTTGCCGGAGCCATAGGTAGCAAACAAATGAAAAGCAAGAAAAACCACATATTTTGTGTTATTTGCATAGCTTGATGAATCAAACACAACGCGAACGGTCACTGGGTTATAAATTATAATGATAATATAGCTTGCGTGACTATCTAACTGCTCAGTTAGCTCTCTCCCTTTTACTCCCTTTAGGTCTCTCACTCGCATATTATATAATATTTAATTATCATTATGCCCATTATGTTATATTAGCTGAGGCATCCCTCCCTCTTTGCAGTCTGCAAATATTTGGCTCTCCCTTGAGCGCAGTCTTCTTTACAATAAATAATATTTTAAAGCAGCAAGAGGCTCTTTGTGCTTCTCTATAATCCCAGAGAGAGAAGAGAGAAAGAGACGAGAGAAGGAGCGAGAGCGGAGAGAGAGCGAGAGAGAGAAGAAGAAGAGAGAGAGAGAGAAGAGACGAGACAGAAGAGGATGAGAGAGAGAGCTAGAGAGAGAGAGAGAGAGAGGCGAGAGAGCGAGCATCGAGAGGTCGAGATCTCTCTCTCTCTCTATCTCTCTCTCTCTCTCTCTTCCCTCTCTCCCCTCTCACTCTCTCTCACTCTCTCTCTCTCTCTCTCTCTCTCTCTCTCTCTCTCTCTCTCTCTCTCTCCCCAACAGGTAGTTCCCGCCCACATTGGGTCCCTCTGTGATCAGCTGGTATGTTTCCTAGTGGACTGTATTCGACCCCAGGATGAGGATAACTCTGGCACGGCACCATACCCAGCGGTGATAGATTGTCTCCAGGCTATTCTAGAGATAGCAGGTATATAGGGATGTGAATGGGCATTTTAGAGATATAGAGTTTGTTCTGGCCCTGTTCTGCCCCTATTATATTATTGATAACCCCCAACTGTTTTAATCAATAAACCATATTATTTTCAGAGTCCTCGTGTCTCAGCTCGATGAATGTTGCAGCCCTCCTCTCTGAGACATCACCCCTGGTGTGCCTTAGAAGCAACCAGAATGAACAGGTACATGACAGAATGAACAGATACATGACATACCCGGTAGTTTGCCCGAAAATCGAAACTAGATGAAATCTTAATGTAACGATCTCTCTTTTGCTCTCTCAGGTACTGGGTGTTCTGTTCAAAGTCTACCAGTGTTTACTGCAGAGCCAGAACTTTAAACTACTCGATATGGTTTACCAGTACATCGTGCAGGTAAAAGAGCAATGAGAGAGACAATGAGAGACAAGCGAGACTATGTTATACTATGTTAGAACTACTTTTAGTACGAGAGATGATATAAATCCAGCTATTTACTCCTATCCTTTATACCCCCTAACCTTTCACAGGATCTCCACATTTCACTGGAAAAGGTTCTTCGTGGGGTATCATCAGCTGGGGGAGGAGAACAACGTGACATGGAGGCCGAGATACTCGCCAGTGCAGACCTCGCCCTACTAACAGAGATGGCAGGCAGCAAGACGTACAACACGTGGGCTCTAAATCCTACTATATTTGATCTTGTCACATCGGTAAGATTTGAGGGTGACCTACAACTCTAGCTCATGCAACTCTGGTTCATAGAATCTTTGAGCCAGACTCCAGAGTTGTAGATTCGGCCTGGCAGGTGAGTAGAACTTCGCTCCTAATAAAAGGCTGCAATAAAAGGCTGCAATAAAAGGCTGCAATAAAAGGCTGCAATAAAAGGCTGCATTAAAAGGCTGCAATAAAAGGCTGCAATAAAAGGCTGCAATGGATCACGTATCCAACTGGACTAAAGCAGGAGAGACCGAAGCAGGAGAGACCGAATCGTCCTCCCCTAACAATGTTTCGTTTCACGTATCGGTCTCTACCATTATAAGCGGTAGAGAGACCGAATCACCCGCCCCTAATTATAGTGATTCGTGCCATGTATCCAACTAAACCATAGGCGGTAGATAGACGGAGATAGAGAGTGAGAGAGGTGAGAGTGAGAGATCCGAATCATGGACGACTAATCAAGTATTGTATCACGTTTCATGATATCCTCTAATTAATTAAATGAAAGGCGGTTACCTATAATTTGACTTAATCGGTGCCAATACGTGATTACTGATTTTCTACCGTTATTCGCCAATGTACACAATTCAGTAGAGCGGAATCACACATAGTACTATGATAGGTGAACCAAGTGGTTGGGTGGTTCACCTGTCATTGTGCTACACGCTCAATCAATAGATCTACCCTACCTCATTAGACCAACACTCTCAGTAGTTACTAGTTACTGACTACCTCTACTGAATCGTGGATCGATACGGAAAGACTAATGGAGAATACATAGCGGTAGAGAATCACGTATCGGGACCGATGAGGTCTCATTGTCAATTGGTAACCGCTTTTCTCACTCGTACTCGCTCTCTATCGCGGTCTCTCTATCGCCTATGGTCTAGTTGGATACGTGACACGAGTCACTATAATTAGGGGAAGGTGATTCGGTCTCTCTACAGCCGATACGTGATACGAAACACTATTAGGGGAGGACGATTCGGTCTATCCCCCGCTTTAGTCTGGTTAGATACGTGATCCCTTGCAGCCTTTTATTGCAGCCTTTTATTGCAGCCTTTTATTGCAGCCTTTTATTGCAGCCTTTTTCTGCAGCCTTTTATTGCAGCCTTTTATTAGGAGCGAAGTTCTACTCACCTGCCCCCGGCCTTCGGGTTTTGTAACTGATACTTTCCGATCCGCTGTAACCAACTCCTGGGTGTTATTGGGTGTTAAATCATCTGGACCAGCTTTACCGAAGTTTTTGACTCGATCATTTTTAGGTCAATCACTAATTTCACTTGTTAATTCTCCCCCAGATTAGGTAAATTACTTGTTAATTCTCCCTATCAGATTCATAGTCCACACAACTGGGTGTTAGCCAAGGAGTGTCCCAGCGTCCATTACGGGATCCTGAACGTGCTACATGCTGAATGCAAACGGCATGGATACTTTCTACCAGGTAGTTATTGTCTCTCTTTAGTTAGTGTAACGATCTCTCTTTTGCTCTCTCCTTAGTTAATGTAACGATCTCTCCATCTAGGTGCGGGTACCAACGAGATGATACAAATGCAGCCGTACAGCCCCACAAACCATCTTTGTAAAGTCCTCAAACTTCTCTCAATCCTCCTTCCCCATCCATCTCTCAGCTTTGACAGCAGGTATAATTAGGGGGGATAATTAATGTGATGAAATTATAATTTAGTCCGTGCTAATACATAGATTTGAAGTTCAAATATATGCTGCCCAGTGCCCACTGTCCCATGGGTGGATTCTAAACCAAGGAATTGATCTTGAAAACAGCTAATCCTATGACCTATCCCCAATTCTAATTCCAAAATATAACATACATTCAACTATCAGGTATTTCTGTCTACTCTGGTAAACAGAGTCTAACTAGACAACCCCAAATATAACATACATTCAACTATCAGGTATTTCTGCCTACTCTGGGTGAAGAGATTAGTAGAGATCATCAAGAAAGCGGGTGAGGGCCCCGAGTCCATGAAGTTTGCCCACAATGAGTTACAAGATCTAGCTCTGGCCCTGATCAAGATGGCCGATATGCAGGTAATGAGTGAGATTCAAGCAGTCAACTGTGGCCTTGCCTAGCTCCACCCCCTTTGTAAAGTAGGGTTAGATCAAAACAACTATTGCCGCGGCGTAGAGTCTAGAGTATGATCTAGGTGATGACGTCATAATATCAAACTGCAGCTCAAAAGATACGTGAATATATGAAACCCAACCAGCCCCACTTACTAAACACCCTCCATTACTCTCCTTAGGAGCGTGATATAAGGCTTGAAATAGCGGGGTGTCTTCGTCTCCTACTTCTCGCCCAGATTCTCTCCCGGACAACTCAGACACACTGTTTAGCAGGTGGGTGATTCTCTCTCTCTCTCCTTAGTTGTTGTAACAATCTTCCTTTTGCTCTCACCTTAGTTGTTGTACCAATCTTTCTTTTGCTCTCACCTTAGTTGTTGTACCAATCTTTCTTTTGCTCTCTCCCTTGTTAACGTACCAATCTCTCTTTTGCTCTCTCCCTAGTAATTGTACCAATCGTTCTTTTCCAGCGGCTATCCTACACATAGGAGATGTAGACGGGGCTACTAGGGGTGCTTTTGTGGGAGTGCTAGAGGCTCTCTCACCCCTGCTACTTGTCGGGTAGGTGTCTGTCTGTCTGTCTGTCTGTCTGTCTGTCTGTCTGTCTGTCTGTCTGTCTGTCTGTCTGTCTGTGATCTGTGATCTATCTACCTGTTTGTATGTCTGTCTGTCTGTCTGTTTACCAGTGTACCCCCTCCTCACCAGGTATGAGATGGATCGTTTAAATATGGACAAGTTCACGATGAGACCACTCCTACAATCACGACACCTCGTCCAGACTAGCACTGAGGTAAATAACACACAACAGTAGTAATGGGAAATAACACACAGCTGCAGTAGTAATCAGGGAAATACTTGCCTTTTTCTTCTTCTTTTTTTCCGTTTCTTCTCCGCATCCATAGTTTTGCAAGGAGTTTCCTTTTGTTTCTGTATCTCAAGGGCTGCCATACAAAACATCAATGCTTACTTCTCTCTTTGGTTACGAAGTCATCCCTAATACGCTCCGGGAGCTCGCGATGAGGGGTAATTTCATAACCAACTTCTCTATATCGTTTTGGATCGTTTTTTGTAGATAAAGGTCGCATTAGGTCACGCCAACTCTCTTTGAACTGTAAGTTATAATGTAGTACCGTTTACTATCCCAACAAACTCTTTTTATTATTATTATTTTCCACAGGTGTCCCAGATAACAGCGAACCAGTTCACCACCCTAATGAGGTTGATCCTGCTGAACCAAATTCCGGGGAAGTTCATCCATGACGATTGGTTAGAGCGGATGTTTTATGCGGCTCAACATAGCGCCAAATACAACTTTATACCAAGTTAGTACACAATCCTCTCTCCCAGGTTCTGTGTCTCCCCTTAGTTTTTGTAACAATCTTTCTTTCGCTCTCCCCTTAGTTAATATAACAATCTCTCCCCCAGGTTCTGTTTCCCCCCTCCTTCGTTAATGTAACAATCTCCCCTCCAGGTTCTGTCTCTCCCCTTAGTTAATGTAACAATCTTTCTTTTGCTCTCCCCTTAGTTAATGTACCAATCTCTCCCCCAGGTTCTGTGTCCCCCTTCGTTAATATAACAATCTCTCCCCAGGTTCTGTGTCCCCCTGTGACAGTTCCCTCTGGTTTTGTCTCTCCCCTTAGTTAATGTAACAATCTCTCCCCCAGGTTCTGTGTCCCCCTGTGACAGCTCCCTCTGGTTTTTTATCTCCCCTTAGTTAATATAACAATCTCTCCCCACTCTCCAGGTTCTGTGTCCCCCTGTGACAGTTCCCTGGTTTTGGTTCACCTGGCACCTCGCCCTTTATGCCGTCAATAGCCGTCTGAAGACACCACTGGGAAAAGCTACGGAGACTTCGAGTACATTGCTGGTGAGTTAGTTCCTGTTGTGTTAACCTTGTGTAACATAGTGTTAACATGTTAACTTTGTTTACCAAGTGTTACCTATTAAACCCTCTCACCAGTGAGTGACTTAATACAAGTTCACGAGTAAGCACTCTCAATCACTCGTTTCCTCCCCTGTACCTAATAGCACTGAGGTAAATAACACACAACAGTAGTAATGGGAAATACAGTCGAACCCCGATTTAGTGGCACCCCGATTTAGTGGCAAGATTTTTCCCCCGATGTAGGAAATTAACATTATTTGACCCCGATTTAGTGGCACCCCGATTTAGTAGCAGGATTTTTCCCCCGAGGATGCCACTAAATCGGGGTCCGACTGTACTTAACTTTTTCTTCTTCTTTTTTTTTCGTTTCTTCTCCGCATCCGTAGTTTTGCAAGGATTTCACCTTTGTTTCTATATCTCAAGGGCTGCCATACAAAACATGAATTCATACTTCTCTCTTTGGTTACGAAGTCACCCCTAATACGCTCCGGGAGCTCGCGATGAGGGGTAATTTCATTACCAATTTCTCTCTATCGTTTTGGATCGCTTTTTGTAGATATAAAGGTCGCATTAGGTCACGCCAAACCCCTCATTCTGTAATTTATAATGTAGTACCGTGATATCCCAACAAACTCTTTTTATTATTATTACTAGTAGGCCCGTTCGCCCTACGGGCGAATTTCGGGGAAATGGTAGCTTGATTAGGGAACCCTGACATCACCACCACCATCCGTTCCTAGCCTATCTCTCACTTTCTCCCTACCCATGTTGTTGTACGCTCTGGGCTTCCTGACATTGTCAAGGTGCGAATTTAAGAGATCAATGTGCTCCAGAAACTCATCACGTGAAAACTTGGCTGCTATGTAGCCGATTCGGAGATTTCTATATTCGACTGGAGTAATCACCCTTGGGCGACGCTGGGTAAAGCTATCCGTAGTCGTTGATTGGCTCGCTTGAACACGTTGGCGTAATCTGTCATATTCTCTAGCCTGCTCCCTGACAGCAGCAGATCTTCTGGACATATATAACCGTTGCCGAATAGCGCTTGGGGTAGAAGAGCTAGACATCAGGACAAAAGTAAAAGAATGCACGTGCAGAATTGAATTGGCCCTTGGTACCCAAAACTGCAACTGGGAGTGAGGTTTCTAAGTTGCTCTAATAATTGCACGTGCAAGTGTAGTTGCTAGGTGATGTAGCACTGACAATTTGAATAGTAAGTAGTATGATTTTCCACAGGTGTCCCAAATAACAGCGAACCAGTTCACCACCCTAATGAGGTTGATCCTGCTGAACCAAATTCCGGGGAAGTTCATCCATGACGATTGGTTAGAGCGGATGTTCTATGCAGCACAACATAGCGCCAAATACAACTTTATACCAAGTTAGTACACAATCCTCTCTCCCAGGTTCTGTGTCTCCCCTTAGTTTTTGTAACAATCTTTCTTTCGCTCTCCCCTTAGTTAATATAACAATCTCTCCCCCAGGTTCTGTTTCCCCCCCTCCTTCGTTAATGTAACAATCTCCCCTCCAGGTTCTGTCTCTCCCCTTAGTTAATGTAACAATCTTTCTTTTGCTCTCCCCTTAGTTAATGTACCAATCTCTCCCCCAGGTTCTGTGTCCCCCTTCGTTAATATAACAATCTCTCCCCAGGTTCTGTGTCCCCCTGTGACAGTTCCCTCTGGTTTTGTCTCTCCCCTTAGTTAATGTAACAATCTCTCCCCCAGGTTCTGTGTCCCCCTGTGACAGCTCCCTCTGGTTTTTTATCTCCCCTTAGTTAATATAACAATCTCTCCCCACTCTCCAGGTTCTGTGTCCCCCTGTGACAGTTCCCTCTGGTTTTGGTTCACCTGGCACCTCGCCCTTTATGCCGTCAATAGCCGTCTGAAGACACCACTGGGAAAAGCTACGGAGACATTCGAGTACATTGCTGGTGAGTTAGTTCCTTGTGTGTTAACCTTGTGTTAACATAGTGTTTAACATGTGTTAACTTTGTGTTTACCAATTGTTATCCTATTGTAAATCTTGTGTTAACCTAGTGTTAACCTTAACACAATCTCACTAGTTAATGTAACAGTCTCTCCCTCTGGTTTTGCTCTCCCCTTAGTTAATGTAACAATCTCACCACAACCTAGGTATACTAAAAGTCCTGCTGGAGGAGTGTTCCCAGGTTGATGACGGGAACTCAAGGGGCATTATATCAGGGATCGGAAGTCAGTGTTACGTTTCACTGCTACGTAGCAACTTGCTGCTTCACTTTATTGGGAACTTGGAAAAACTGGTGTACAATGCTTATGAAGGTACGTGAAACTTGACAAAGTTTTTGGAAAAGTAGTTGTTTGAGCTTGTCCAGACTCTATCCACCCCACCTTGTTATGTTCTAACCCTCCTTACGGGGCATGGAGATAAAAGGTCGAACAAGGCCAGGTTGCTATCCCTCCCTCTCCACTTACAGGCACAGTACACAGTGTGACGGGGTGCTCCAAGCCAGTGAGAAGCTTCTTCGTGCTGAACAAGTCTACATGTTTACAGTGGTTCACACAGATCAGGCCTTCTGCCGCTGAGGTAGTCGATTAACTAATTAACCAATCAATTAATTGATCAATTAATTATTGCAATGTAACGATTTTAATTTATTTCAAAATCAACAACAAAGGAAAACACGAGTTATTTTGGTACTTGGAAATGAAATCCTCCTTACCTCCTCCTCGATCAGGTATGTAAGAATATCGGTATGGCTTCGGAGAGTTGGCGTCACTCCTCCCTCATGGATCCCTCCACCAACTCCCTGCTGCTATGTCTCCGTGCTGCCCTCTCCCTCCACTCCCCAGGGAGAATCAGGGGTCTGAGAGTGAAGTTCACTGAACACATCAAGCTGCTGAATGCCGCTGAGATGCAGGTAAGAACTGCAAACTTACCCCCTAGTTCCATGGGCAGAACTCCGCAAAAGGGTCTGCCGTTTGAAAGTGAGCACTTCGGTTCCACGGGAAGAAAAATACTGACACACAGACGCACAAACTCCGTGTGAGATGGTTTTTCACGCCCTAATTAAGCATGGTGTGAAAGAGAGATCTACTGAGTTATTTCATTGATCAATTAGATGTGTGAATAACACCCTCCCGAGGGGCTACCAAAAAGGCAGAATTACGCCTTTTAGGCGTAATTCGGCCTGTGCACAAGGCGTAATTCTGCGGCGTAATTCGGCCGCAGAATTCGGCCTAAAAGGCGTAATTCAGCCTAAATTTTGCCAAATTCTGCCCATGGAACAAGTGTGTAATACCGGGGGTGAGGTAGTAGGATGCAGATTGCAGGTGCCAGGTAAGAACTGCAAACTAATACGAAATACGGGGGGAGGTCAGTACCACTGACTCGGTGGTGACCCCAGCTCAGATACCACACATGCTTGTTATGTTCTAACCCTCCCTTTACATTTGTAATAAAGGGGCGGGGCGCCCGAAATACGGTCGAGCTAGGCAAACACATTGAGGGTGGTACACTGGGATAAGTTGCAAAAGGGGAATTATCTAAACTGATAAACTCTCCAGGCAAGTGGAAGGTATGAGGACGCAGCGGACTTGTACAAGAGTAGCCTTGAATCGGCCGGTTGTAGAGAAGAGAAGCAGTTTATAGCACAACAGGGATTGGAATGTTACATGGGTATGTTAAAACATATAACAACATGTTAGTGTGGGTCATTTGGCATGTTAGTATGTCATTCGGCATGTTAGTGTGGGTCATTTGGCATGTTAGAATCTCTAGATACTTTATCATAGTTTGGGTGATTTAACAGGTTACTACCAGGGTAAAACGCTCCTCTAGCCTGACCCCCCTTCACGGTCCCAACAAACCCCACTTACCACCTCTAACCATCTCTCTAAACACCTCTAACCATCTCTCTAAACATATGTAACTCTCTCTAAACCTAAATATCTTTCCAGCGTTGTCCGATTGGGAGGAAACCCTTGCTTGGTCGGAGGACAATTCAGCTGATATATATACTGATAGTACCCCATTTAATAGACACTACCTACGTGCTCTTCATGCTTTTGATATGGGAGATTTCGGGGCACTTGCCACTCATCTAGAAAGTGTAAGATAAGAAATAATGATGTATTGTTTTCGAATATTGTTCTCGATATTTTTCTCGCGCATTGTATGCAGATAAGATATGACGATAATGGACACTATAATCTCAACTGAAAAACGTTTTCATTCAACATCTCCCTCATTTAGGTACCGGGCGGCAGTATAAACGCTATCACAGACGAGCTCTCAAGAAAAGGTGGTGTAAGGGTGAACCATCTGCCTCTAGAACTTGACGTCCCCAGTCTGGCTGATCCAGTAAAACTGCTCTATCTCTCACAACTCCAACTGTTACGTGTCTGTGGATTGTATCACAATGGGGGTGATCTACAGGTGATGAACCTTTCTTTTTTCTCCAACTAACACTTTTTTAGTCCTTTTCTGAAGTTTTTTAAAACGCACAATTATGTCACAGTGCGGGTTTTTGTCACATATTGGAGGGTAAATGGATGGCACGCGCACAGTGTTTGAAACGAATAAAGTACACTGGTCCAGCACTGTTCTGCGTTTGATGGCGCGCACACTACCGCGTAACTCCTGTAGTAAACCACCAGCTGTCTGGTTTGGGGACACATCATTTTATCAGCTGGATCAGGGACTGCTCTTGCTGGGTATATGAACACCTTAGACGAATTTGAGGGCACGGGGGAACATTTTCGGAAAACTAGGAACTTTGAAATCGAATTCTCAGCTAGATCAAGAAAACAAGAAACATGTTCCCTTGTAATAACACCATGTTACCACCCCAGTTGGCTAACATGGCGAATACAGACCTGAGAAGTGATGTGGGGAGTTATAGTGAAGACATGGAGCACCCGGATAGCGCTGTTGAAAAGGGGCCTGAGTTTGTGTTCAGAAAACTCCTTCGACAGGCTTCATCTTTAGTTGAGGTAGGTTTTTTGGTATGGGGTTGGTTGATGAGGTATGTTTCTGGTTGCTATTTGAGGTTTTCAATGGTTATTATTTCAACATAATATAACCTGTTCTTTTCTCCATTTTTAATCTCCCCCTCAGGTCGGTGTTCGTATTGCTGGTATTTAATGGTTACAATACTCCCCCTCCCCACAATGACAGGTGGCCCCCTAAATGTTGGTATAATACTAATATCCCCTCCCTCAGGTCGGTGTTCGTATTGCTGGTATTTAATGGTTACAATACTCCCCCTCCCCACAATGACAGGTGGCCCCCTAAATGTTGGTATAATACTAATCCCCCCTCCCTCAGGTCGGTGTTCGTATTGCGGGTATTTAATGGTTACAATACTAAATATCTCCCCCTCCCCACAATGACAGGTGGTCCCCTAAATGTTGGTATAATACTAATCTCCCCTCCCTCAGGTCGGTGTTCGTATTGCGGGTATTTAATGGTTACAATACTAAATATCTCCCCCTCCCCACAATGACAGGTGGCCCCCTAAATGTTGGTATAATACTAATATCCCCCTCTCCTCAGGTCGGTGTTCGTATTGCGGGTATTTAATGGTTACAATACTAAATATCTCCCCCTCCCCACAATGACAGGTGGCCCCCTAAATGTTGGTATAATACTAATATCCCCCTCTCCTAGGTCGGTGTTCGTATTGCGGGTATTTAATGGTTACAATACTAAATATCTCCCCCTCCCCACAATGACAGGTGGCCCCCTAAATGTTGGTATAATACTAATCTCCCCTCCCTCAGGTCGGTGTTCGTATTGCGGGTATTTAATGGTTACAATACTAAATATCTCCCCCTCCCCACAATGACAGGTGGCCCCCTAAATGTTGGTATAATACTAATATCCCCTCTCCTCAGGTCGGTGTTCGTATTGCGGGTATTTAATGGTTACAATACTAAATATCTCCCCCTCCCCACAATGACAGGTGGCCCCCTAAATGTTGGTATAATACTAATATCCCCCTCTCCTCAGGTCGGTGTTCGTATTGCGGGTATTTAATGGTTACAATACTAAATATCTCCCCCTCCCCACAATGACAGGTGGCCCCCTAAATGTTGGTATAATACTAATATCCCCTCTCCTCAGGTCGGTGTTCGTATTGCGGGTATTTAATGGTTACAATACTAAATATCTCCCCCTCCCCACAATGACAGGTGGCCCCCTAAATGTTGGTATAATACTAATATCCCCTCCCTCAGGTCGGTGTTCGTATTGCGGGTATTTAATGGTTACAATACTAAATATCTCCCCCTCCCCACAATGACAGGTGGCCCCCTAAATGTTGGTATAATACTAATATCCCCTCTCCTAGGTCGGTGTTCGTATTGCGGGTATTTAATGGTTACAATACTAAATATCTCCCCCTCCCCACAATGACAGGTGGCCCCCTAAATGTTGGTATAATACTAATATCCCCCTCTCCTAGGTCGGTGTTCGTATTGCGGGTATTTAATGGTTACAATACTAAATATCTCCCCCTCCCCACAATGACAGGTGGCCCCCTAAATGTTGGTATAATACTAATATCCCCCTCCCTCAGGTCGGTGTTCGTATTGCGGGTATTTAATGGTTACAATACTAAATATCTCCCCCTCCCCACAATGACAGGTGGCCCCCTAAATGTTGGTATAATACTAATATCCCCCTCTCCTCAGGTCGGTGTTCGTATTGCGGGTATTTAATGGTTACAATACTAAATATCTCCCCCTCCCCACAATGACAGGTGGCCCCCTAAATGTTGGTATAATACTAATCTCCCCCTCCCTCAGGTCGGTGTTCGTATTGCGGGTATTTAATGGTTACAATACTAAATATCTCCCCCTCCCCACAATGACAGGTGGCCCCCTAAATGTTGGTATAATACTAATATCCCCTCCCTCAGGTCGGTGTTCGTATTGCGGGTATTTAATGGTTACAATACTAAATATCTCCCCCTCCCCACAATGACAGGTGGCCCCCTAAATGTTGGTATAATACTAATATCCCCCTCTCCTAGGTCGGTGTTCGTATTGCGGGTATTTAATGGTTACAATACTAAATATCTCCCCCTCCCCACAATGACAGGTGGCCCCCTAAATGTTGGTATAATACTAATATCCCCTCCCTCAGGTCGGTGTTCGTATTGCGGGTATTTAATGGTTACAATACTAAATATCTCCCCCTCCCCACAATGACAGGTGGCCCCCTAAATGTTGGTATAATACTAATATCCCCTCTCCTCAGGTCGGTGTTCGTATTGCGGGTATTTAATGGTTACAATACTAAATATCTCCCCCTCCCCACAATGACAGGTGGCCCCCTAAATGTTGGTATAATACTAATATCCCCCTCTCCTAGGTCGGTGTTCGTATTGCGGGTATTTAATGGTTACAATACTAAATATCTCCCCCTCCCCACAATGACAGGTGGCCCCCTAAATGTTGGTATAATACTAATATCCCCTCCCTCAGGTCGGTGTTCGTATTGCGGGTATTTAATGGTTACAATACTAAATATCTCCCCCTCCCCACAATGACAGGTGGCCCCCTAAATGTTGGTATAATACTAATCTCCCCCTCTCCTAGGTCGGTGTTCGTATTGCGGGTATTTAATGGTTACAATACTAAATATCTCCCCCTCCCCACAATGACAGGTGGCCCCCTAAATGTTGGTATAATACTAATATCCCCTCTCCTCAGGTCGGTGTTCGTATTGCGGGTATTTAATGGTTACAATACTAAATATCTCCCCCTCCCCACAATGACAGGTGGCCCCCTAAATGTTGGTATAATACTAATATCCCCTCCCTCAGGTCGGTGTTCGTATTGCGGGTATTTAATGGTTACAATACTAAATATCTCCCCCTCCCCACAATGACAGGTGGCCCCCTAAATGTTGGTATAATACTAATATCCCCTCTCCTCAGGTCGGTGTTCGTATTGCGGGTATTTAATGGTTACAATACTAAATATCTCCCCCTCCCCACAATGACAGGTGGCCCCCTAAATGTTGGTATAATACTAATATCCCCCTCTCCTAGGTCGGTGTTCGTATTGCTGGTATTTAATGGTTACAATACTAAATATCTCCCCCTCCCCACAATGACAGGTGGCCCCCTAAATGTTGGTATAATACTAATCTCCCCTCCCTCAGGTCGGTGTTCGTATTGCGGGTATTTAATGGTTACAATACTAAATATCTCCCCCTCCCCACAATGACAGGTGGCCCCCTAAATGTTGGTATAATACTAATCTCCCCTCTCCTCAGGTCGGTGTTCGTATTGCGGGTATTTAATGGTTACAATACTAAATATCTCCCCCTCCCCACAATGACAGGTGGCCCCCTAAATGTTGGTATAATACTAATATCCCCCTCCCTCAGGTCGGTGTTCGTATTGCGGGTATTTAATGGTTACAATACTAAATATCTCCCCCTCCCCACAATGACAGGTGGCCCCCTAAATGTTGGTATAATACTAATATCCCCTCCCTCAGGTCGGTGTTCGTATTGCGGGTATTTAATGGTTACAATACTAAATATCTCCCCCTCCCCACAATGACAGGTGGCCCCCTAAATGTTGGTATAATACTAATCTCCCCCTCCCTCAGGTCGGTGTTCGTATTGCGGGTATTTAATGGTTACAATACTAAATATCTCCCCCTCCCCACAATGACAGGTGGCCCCCTAAATGTTGGTATAATACTAATCTCCCCCTCTCCTAGGTCGGTGTTCGTATTGCGGGTATTTAATGGTTACAATACTAAATATCTCCCCCTCCCCACAATGACAGGTGGCCCCCTAAATGTTGGTATAATACTAATATCCCCCTCTCCTAGGTCGGTGTTCGTATTGCGGGTATTTAATGGTTACAATACTAAATATCTCCCCCTCCCCACAATGACAGGTGGCCCCCTAAATGTTGGTATAATACTAATCTCCCCCTCTCCTAGGTCGGTGTTCGTATTGCGGGTATTTAATGGTTACAATACTAAATATCTCCCCCTCCCCACAATGACAGGTGGCCCCCTAAATGTTGGTATAATACTAATATCCCCCTCTCCTAGGTCGGTGTTCGTATTGCGGGTATTTAATGGTTACAATACTAAATATCTCCCCCTCCCCACAATGACAGGTGGCCCCCTAAATGTTGGTATAATACTAATATCCCCCTCTCCTAGGTCGGTGTTCGTATTGCGGGTATTTAATGGTTACAATACTAAATATCTCCCCCTCCCCACAATGACAGGTGGCCCCCTAAATGTTGGTATAATACTAATCTCCCCTCTCCTAGGTCGGTGTTCGTATTGCGGGTATTTAATGGTTACAATACTAAATATCTCCCCCTCCCCACAATGACAGGTGGCCCCCTAAATGTTGGTATAATACTAATATCCCCCTCTCCTAGGTCGGTGTTCGTATTGCGGGTATTTAATGGTTACAATACTAAATATCTCCCCCTCCCCACAATGACAGGTGGCCCCCTAAATGTTGGTATAATACTAATCTCCCCCTCCCTCAGGTCGGTGTTCGTATTGCGGGTATTTAATGGTTACAATACTAAATATCTCCCCCTCCCCACAATGACAGGTGGCCCCCTAAATGTTGGTATAATACTAATATCCCCTCCCTCAGGTCGGTGTTCGTATTGCGGGTATTTAATGGTTACAATACTAAATATCTCCCCCTCCCCACAATGACAGGTGGCCCCCTAAATGTTGGTATAATACTAATATCCCCCTCCCTCAGGTCGGTGTTCGTATTGCGGGTATTTAATGGTTACAATACTAAATATCTCCCCCTCCCCACAATGACAGGTGGCCCCCTAAATGTTGGTATAATACTAATATCCCCCTCCCTCAGGTCGGTGTTCGTATTGCGGGTATTTAATGGTTACAATACTAAATATCTCCCCCTCCCCACAATGACAGGTGGCCCCCTAAATGTTGGTATAATACTAATCTCCCCTCCCTCAGGTCGGTGTTCGTATTGCGGGTATTTAATGGTTACAATACTAAATATCTCCCCCTCCCCACAATGACAGGTGGCCCCCTAAATGTTGGTATAATACTAATATCCCCTCTCCTCAGGTCGGTGTTCGTATTGCGGGTATTTAATGGTTACAATACTAAATATCTCCCCCTCCCCACAATGACAGGTGGCCCCCTAAATGTTGGTATAATACTAATATCCCCCTCTCCTAGGTCGGTGTTCGTATTGCGGGTATTTAATGGTTACAATACTAAATATCTCCCCCTCCCCACAATGACAGGTGGCCCCCTAAATGTTGGTATAATACTAATATCCCCCTCTCCTAGGTCGGTGTTCGTATTGCTGGTATTTAATGGTTACAATACTAAATATCTCCCCCTCCCCACAATGACAGGTGGCCCCCTAAATGTTGGTATAATACTAATATCCCCCTCTCCTCAGGTCGGTGTTCGTATTGCGGGTATTTAATGGTTACAATACTAAATATCTCCCCCTCCCCACAATGACAGGTGGCCCCCTAAATGTTGGTATAATACTAATCTCCCCCTCTCCTAGGTCGGTGTTCGTATTGCGGGTATTTAATGGTTACAATACTAAATATCTCCCCCTCCCCACAATGACAGGTGGCCCCCTAAATGTTGGTATAATACTAATATCCCCCTCTCCTAGGTCGGTGTTCGTATTGCGGGTATTTAATGGTTACAATACTAAATATCTCCCCCTCCCCACAATGACAGGTGGCCCCCTAAATGTTGGTATAATACTAATCTCCCCTCTCCTAGGTCGGTGTTCGTATTGCGGGTATTTAATGGTTACAATACTCCCCCTCCCCACAATGACAGGTGGCCCCCTAAATGTTGGTATAATACTAATCTCCCCTCTCCTAGGTCGGTGTTCGTATTGCGGGTATTTAATGGTTACAATACTAAATATCTCCCCCTCCCCACAATGACAGGTGGCCCCCTAAATGTTGGTATAATACTAATCTCCCCCTCTCCTAGGTCGGTGTTCGTATTGCTGGTATTTAATGGTTACAATACTAAATATCTCCCCCTCCCCACAATGACAGGTGGCCCCCTAAATGTTGGTATAATACTAATCTCCCCTCTCCTCAGGTCGGTGTTCGTATTGCGGGTATTTAATGGTTACAATACTAAATATCTCCCCCTCCCCACAATGACAGGTGGCCCCCTAAATGTTGGTATAATACTAATCTCCCCTCTCCTCAGGTCGGTGTTCGTATTGCGGGTATTTAATGGTTACAATACTAAATATCTCCCCCTCCCCACAATGACAGGTGGCCCCCTAAATGTTGGTATAATACTAATATCCCCCTCTCCTCAGGTCGGTGTTCGTATTGCGGGTATTTAATGGTTACAATACTAAATATCTCCCCCTCCCCACAATGACAGGTGGCCCCCTAAATGTTGGTATAATACTAATATCCCCCTCTCCTAGGTCGGTGTTCGTATTGCGGGTATTTAATGGTTACAATACTAAATATCTCCCCCTCCCCACAATGACAGGTGGCCCCCTAAATGTTGGTATAATACTAATATCCCCCTCTCCTAGGTCGGTGTTCGTATTGCGGGTATTTAATGGTTACAATACTAAATATCTCCCCCTCCCCACAATGACAGGTGGCCCCCTAAATGTTGGTATAATACTAATCTCCCCTCCCTAGGTCGGTGTTCGTATTGCGGGTATTTAATGGTTACAATACTAAATATCTCCCCCTCCCCACAATGACAGGTGGCCCCCTAAATGTTGGTATAATACTAATCTCCCCTCCCTCAGGTCGGTGTTCGTATTGCGGGTATTTAATGGTTACAATACTAAATATCTCCCCCTCCCCACAATGACAGGTGGCCCCCTAAATGTTGGTATAATACTAATATCCCCTCTCCTAGGTCGGTGTTCGTATTGCGGGTATTTAATGGTTACAATACTAAATATCTCCCCCTCCCCACAATGACAGGTGGCCCCCTAAATGTTGGTATAATAATAATATCCCCTCCCTCAGGTCGGTGTTCGTATTGCGGGTATATTTAATGGTTACAATACTAAATATCTCCCCACAATGACAGGTGGCCCCCTAAATGTTGGTATAATACTAATCTCCCCCTCTCCTAGGTCGGTGTTCGTATTGCTGGTATTTAATGGTTACAATACTAAATATCTCCCCCTCCCCACAATGACAGGTGGCCCCCTAAATGTTGGTATAATACTAATATCCCCCTCTCCTAGGTCGGTGTTCGTATTGCTGGTATTTAATGGTTACAATACTAAATATCTCCCCCTCCCCACAATGACAGGTGGCCCCCTAAATGTTGGTATAATACTAATATCCCCCTCTCCTAGGTCGGTGTTCGTATTGCGGGTATTTAATGGTTACAATACTAATATCTCCCCTCCCCACAATGACAGGTGGCCCCCTAAATGTTGGTATAATACTAATATCCCCTCTCCTCAGGTCGGTGTTCGTATTGCGGGTATTTAATGGTTACAATACTAAATATCTCCCCCTCCCCACAATGACAGGTGGCCCCCTAAATGTTGGTATAATACTAATATCCCCCTCCCTCAGGTCGGTGTTCGTATTGCGGGTATTTAATGGTTACAATACTAAATATCTCCCCCTCCCCACAATGACAGGTGGCCCCCTAAATGTTGGTATAATACTAATATCCCCTCCCTCAGGTCGGTGTTCGTATTGCGGGTATTTAATGGTTACAATACTAAATATCTCCCCCTCCCCACAATGACAGGTGGCCCCCTAAATGTTGGTATAATACTAATATCCCCCTCTCCTAGGTCGGTGTTCGTATTGCGGGTATTTAATGGTTACAATACTAAATATCTCCCCCTCCCCACAATGACAGGTGGCCCCCTAAATGTTGGTATAATACTAATATCCCCTCCCTCAGGTCGGTGTTCGTATTGCTGGTATTTAATGGTTACAATACTCCCCCTCCCCACAATGACAGGTGGCCCCCTAAATGTTGGTATAATACTAATCTCCCCCTCTCCTAGGTCGGTGTTCGTATTGCTGGTATTTAATGGTTACAATACTCCCCCTCCCCACAATGACAGGTGGCCCCCTAAATGTTGGTATAATACTAATATCCCCTCCCTCAGGTCGGTGTTCGTATTGCTGGTATTTAATGGTTACAATACTAAATATCTCCCCCTCCCCACAATGACAGGTGGCCCCCTAAATGTTGGTATAATACTAATATCCCCTCCCTCAGGTCGGTGTTCGTATTGCGGGTATTTAATGGTTACAATACTAAATATCTCCCCCTCCCCACAATGACAGGTGGCCCCCTAAATGTTGGTATAATACTAATATCCCCTCCCTCAGGTCGGTGTTCGTATTGCGGGTATTTAATGGTTACAATACTAAATATCTCCCCCTCCCCACAATGACAGGTGGCCCCCTAAATGTTGGTATAATACTAATATCCCCCTCTCCTAGGTCGGTGTTCGTATTGCGGGTATTTAATGGTTACAATACTAAATATCTCCCCCTCCCCACAATGACAGGTGGCCCCCTGAATGTTGGTATAATACTAATATCCCCCTCTCCTAGGTCGGTGTTCGTATTGCTGGTATTTAATGGTTACAATACTAAATATCTCCCCCTCCCCACAATGACAGGTGGCCCCCTAAATGTTGGTATAATACTAATCTCCCCTCCCTCAGGTCGGTGTTCGTATTGCGGGTATTGATCTCCCAGTAATGTTGCCTGGTAGAACCGCTGTACAACTACAGTGTGTATCTGCCCTTCACCAACTGCTGTTGTGTGACACTGTAAAAGCACCCACTGGCGTACCTCTAAATCTGACCACGGTAAATACAAATGTTTTCGTAGCTGTCACCTCTTTGGAGCTTCAGCTTGTCTCAACCCGGGATTACTTATCCGCGATTATTATGATGCTATCCGCGATTGTTAATTTATGGACCACCTTGTACAAGGCTTGTAGGAAGCAACCTCCCACGCGGCACGCTTAGGTCTTAGCAACATCGCATGGTTTGAGCTAAATATGATTGGTGTTATTATTTTCCAAACCTCTCGATTTTCAGGATGAATGGTCACTTTCTCCGTCCACAAACGAGGTGGGAGCCTTTATGAACCTGTACCGTTATGTACAGCATCTCTATCAGTACTTTGAACCATGCGGGGAGATGGGACGGAACACCCTAACCAGTCAAATGGTGCTTAATCTGGGGGTTTCTGTAGCCAAACTAGCACGGAAACAGGTAAATTTTTTATACTGGCGAAATATTATATTACTGGTTTGTAGAAACAATTATTGGCTTTTTGTGGACCTTTCTTCTTTGAACTTACTTCTCACACACTATCTCTCTCTCTCTCTATCTCTCTCTCTCTCTCTCTCTCTCTCTCTCTCTCTCTCTCTCTCTCTCTCTCTCTCTCTCTCTCTCTCTCTCTCAGGGGAATGTACGGTTATCACAGCGGTTGCTGACCAGCGAGTTGATTTGGCACAAATCTGGTGTTCATCCTTCCAGGCCAGCATTGAACTCGGATATTGTCTACATTTCTGAGATATCCACCACTGAAACAGGTTTGTTTGTTTGTTACCATGGTTACCATAGCTGCAACTAGTGGTTACCATGGTTACCATAGTTGCAACTAGTGGTTACCATAGTTGCCATAGTTTCACCCGTTTATCAATCAACATTCTAGTAAATTAAACTAATATCGGATTTATATGCGTTTTGTCAATTCATTAAATTATCTAACAACTGACTCCCTCCCAGAACCGGTTAACAGATCTACACTCCACACGGCCCTGTTCACCTCCCTCTCCACCTACTTGCCCCTCGACCTCCTACCCCTGCACTCCCAGTCCGCAAAGTTATTATACCAGTGTGGAAGTCACGCAGAGGCGGTGGAAGCCATGAGTGCAGCGGTGCTTTATAGGATTATGAACAGCACCACGTTACGATCCCGTGAGTATCCCGCATAAATCTCAGCTACCCGAATCAGGAAATACTGGTCCCTGATTGGCTGATAAACAGTCACGTGACCTAAATAACGAGCTCTGATTGGTTGTTTATAGGATTATGAATAGTACCACGTTACGATCCCGTGAGTATTAGTAGTACCAACTCTCGGAGTAGGGAAGACTGGGATACTAGCTGGGTTAACAACTAGACCCCCCTCATCATATTCAATATTTATGTGGTAAGAATGTTATCATTGCCACAATCATCCCCCTCGTACCTAATGTGTGTTTTTATTGCAGATTCAGGAACACACAACGCAATGAAGGGAGTTCTGACCCTCGCTAAGTGGATATCCAGAGACAGTAGTTTGGGAATCATGGCCATGTCCTCAAACAGCTTTCCCTACCTACAATCGCTGTTGGGTGAGAGTTTGTTGTGGATTGTTTTAATTTTCTGATACTCACAGTTCCCCATTCTTTCACCCCCATTCTTTTTCACAAACGAATTTGTGGGCCCAGAGAGCAGTTACTTTATTCCCAGTTCCCACTCTCGAGAGTGGGAAGAGAGTAACTGATGGTTTATCATAGCGCTGGCAAGCGTGCGGGGCCATTGTAACTGATGATTTATTGTAAACATATTTAAAACTGTTCCATTTGTTCCTGCAGATTTGGAACAGCGAGTTACCGCTGGTTCCGGGGTGAGCTTTTCATCGGGGGTGGCGATGTCTGATGTCCAGCAGCTTGAGGGACGGCTACGCAGGTACATTTCTCTCTCTCTCTCTCTCTCTCTCTCTCTCTCTCTCTCTCTCTCTCTCTTTCGTTCTCTCTCTCTCTCTCTCTCTCTCTCTCTCTCTCTCTCCCTTTCTCTCTTTCTCTCTCTCTCTCTCTCTCTCTCTCTCTCTCTCTCTCTCTCTATCTCTCTTTCGTTCTCTTTCTCACTCTCTCGCTCTCTCTATTTCTCTCTCTCTTTCGTTCTCTCTCTCTCTCTCTCTCTCTCTCTCTCTCTCTCTCTATCTATCTATCTATCTCTCTCAAAAACAGGTACGTCTCTGAGGAGGCGAGTGATATGGCAAACGCATGGTATTCCCTCGGTTCCTGGGCTTTCAACATCAGTAGAAAGAGCATCGAACAGATCAACTTATCACGAGGTACGCAGTCTCTCTCTCTCTCTCTCTATCTCTCTCTCTCCCTCTCTCTTTCTCGCTCTCTCTCTTTCTCTCTCTCTCTCTCTCATTACAGGTGATACCTTGTTGCCCGAGGAGAAAGACCTCGTTGATAACATCGCAGGAAAGCACTCCGAACAAGCATGGAACACCCTATTAGGTTAGGTCACAAAAATGGGGGGGGGGTTTAATTCCCTTTTGGTTTGGTATGTTCTAACGCGCAGGGTGAGTCGTGAGAGGTTCGGGCAGGGCTACCTTTTTCCTGTCCTGTAACGGGGTGAATGGGTGATGCCCTCTTCGCGGGCTTCGTTTGCCGAGCTTCACGCGGCTGATAGTGAACGCGTCACCAACGTTGTAACAGGATTTATACAGGTTATATCAAATCAATCCCCCTCTTCTCAGGTGTCGTAATAAACCAATCCCGAGAGGGTCTTGAGAAGGTCTTTAGGGGTGTTATTGCGTAACCAAGCCCCTCTTCTCAGGTGCCGTGATAAACCAATCTCGAGAAGGTCTTGAGAAGGTCTTTAGGGGTGTTATTGCGTAACCAACCCCTTCTTCTCAGGTGCCGTAACAAACCAATCTCGAGAAGGTCTTGAGAAGGTCTTTAGGGGTGTTATTGCGTAACCAAGCCCTTCTTCTCAGGTGCCGTAATAAACCAATCCCGAGAGGGTCTTGAGAAGGTCTTTAGGGGTGCTATTGCGTAACCAAGCCCTTCTTCTCAGGTGCCGTAATAAACCAATCCCGAGAAGGACTCGAGAAGCGGTTAATTGGAGTGCTGGGTGATGATTGTAACGTCATGCCTGGTGCTGTTTCCCAGTTGTGCTCAATGTACGATGTCCTAACGGGGAAGATCTACTATAATTACACGTAAGTTTTAGATTTGAATGCATAGTTTAGCGGCTGGTTAGTTAATTAATTAGCCATCAAAAAACCACCGAATTGAACCAAATCGAACATAGTTTAGAAGTTGTTGCATCTAAAGGACCGCAGGAACTGGTATTGTAGTTTGGATGCAGAACTTCCAAATCAATGTAGTTGTTCTACGGATGACTCAATTTCAAGATGTAATGTGTCCTAAGTCCTTGTTTCCCCATAATATACACCATACTAACCCAAACTATAGTTGACTGTGTTGCAGTGAGGAGTTACTGCCGATACCTCCACCTCTCTCCATCTCCCTATCTCTCTCTCTATCTCTATCTCTCTCTCCCTCCCTAGTGTTGCGGTGAGGAGTTACTGCCGATACCTCCACCTCTCTCTATCTCTATCTCTCCCTCTATCTCTATCTCTCTCTCTAATAGTGTTGCAGTGAGGAGTTACTGCCGATACCTCCACCTCTCTCTCTCTCTCTTTCTCTCCCTCTCTCTCTCTCTCTCTCTCTCTCTCTCTCTCTCTCTCTCTCTCTCTCTCTCTCTCTCTCTCTCTCTCTCTCCCCAGTGTTGCAGTAAGGAGTTACTGCCGATACCTCCACCTCTCCGCGGGGGAAGAAGGATTGTGCGGCTGCTGGTGGTCCTGTTGAGAAGACAACACACAGGGAGCTAACGACGGCTCTGAGACTCCTAAAACTTCTAACCACACACCACCGACCCCTCGATGAATTGGTAATTATTATATATCACCTGCTTTTACGGTATTCATACCAACTATTCTGTTTTTGGGGCCGGCGAGGGGGGGGCGGGTCATGATGGGTCATAATGTAACTTTGTTATAACCAAGATGAGGAGGGGCCCCATCAGGGGTTCACGCCCACGGCAACCGCTCTTATCGAATCAAATCAACCAGGAACCGACCGAATCAAGAAATACTGGTCCCTGATTGGCTGATTATCAGTCACGTTACCTAAATAACGAGTTCTCATTGGTTGTTTACTTGTTTCGGTCGGTTCCTGAAATCAACCAACATATCGTTCAGGTTGAGGAGATATCTCGTACTCCAGCCCTGCAATGGTATCGTCTCACTCCCCAGCTTCTAGCTCGTCTGGGACACTCAGAAGCCCAGTGTAGCGAGGTAAGTGTGGCAGGGGGTGAAAATTATATCTCAAATTCTCAACTGTGATATCCCATGACACAAAGCAAGGGATAACCCCCCCCCCCTAATTTTCTCCCCTATTTGGTGTGTTCAGTGTTGGTACCCCAGCCTTTAAACTATAGAGGACCTTGCATGCCCTAATACACAAATGTCAACAAAACGATAAAACTGGTTTAAAATAAAATTAACATTCCCTTGCTGTATATAATTTAACCAAAAATAGTGTTTCTGTATTTTAGGTTCCTCTACTCAAATATTAAGTTCTTCCTTCTGGGTCACCATATCATCATACTATAATGTCTTTTAATCTCTCCCTCTCTTTCTCTCCCTCTCTCTTTTAATCTCTCTCTTTCTGTGCCGCATTACAGTGTACTGTTCAATGAACAATATGAACAATATGTTCATACTATTCATACAGAGTTTCTTATCGTATCTTATTGAAACAAAGTTTGAATTATAAGTCCAGCTTTTCCGTACGTCATTCTTTCTTTCAACGAAATATCAACTTCCTGATCCAAACCCATTCGCCTCACCATCTCTGCCCCTTCAATCCACTGTTCATTCTCTCTCTCTCTCTCCCTCTCTCTCTCTCTCTCTCTCTCTCTCTCTCTCTCTCTCTCTCTCTCTCTCTCTCTCTCTCTCTCTCTCTCTCTCTCTCTCTCTCCCTCAACCACCCTTCTCCTCATCTCACTACACAATCTGCTCGGCAGTCCTTGGTTGTTGCTGCTCCTTTATCCGTCCCATCTTCTTCGTCTTCCTATCGGCGGGTGTCAGGGGGAAGGTCTCCTGTGCGATTTGATGCTGGGTCTGGTAGTAGGGGTGTCCCGGGTGGATCTGGCCGGGCGATGATTTAGGGAGTGATGCTGACCGGGCAACTGGGGGGTAATGTTGGGTGGTGGGGGGAAGTGTGGGGTAGTGCTGTTGGGCTGCACCTCGCTGCTGGGGTGGTGGTGGTGGTGCTGTGTCCAGGGATCCTCTTTTTAGGTTGTGGTACCTGGAATAGAAATATCAGGTTAGATGATAATATCTTACCAAATGCCAATTCAATGAGTCGGGGAATTCGGATGGGAGGTGGACTTGATTTCTGAATATTTTAAATCTGAATTTGAACATCCGGCTCTTCAACCAAGGAGGGTTAGAACACGGGAGACAGTCTGAGATAGTCGGATCCATGAACTGCCCGAAACAAATAAACAACCAATCATAACTGGTTATTTAGGTCACGTGACTGGTTATCAGCCAATCAGGGACCAGTATTTCCTGGTTGGATCATTGATCAACATACTTGTAATCGGATTTTCCAAGTTGGTCCAAGTAGAGAAGCTGATTATGGTCGCTATTTATCTCACTCAATAAATCTGCATCAACCTGAAATGTTTTAATTTCAATCACATTAGTTGTGGCAGTAAAACTAACTATTCTCATAATCTTCCTAAGTCTCTATCTTATCAGGGTTGGAGTTATGAACGGGAGAAATTTCACAAAACCCAAGTGAGGGTATTTTTAGTTTTAGTCTTACCATATTACAGGTATCATCTTTCACTGATTCTGATTTCCGGGTTGTTAGTTTTGACTCCGTCATTGATAACTTTCTTTTATCGTACTGAAAAGTGAAAATAAATTTAAAAATGATTTTTTTAAATACAATTCTGGCTTCCCAACCTCCATCTCTTTTTAATGAGGGATGGGGGTAACATAACATTTTATTTGCCTACCCTTTTTCGTATTATACAGTTGTTGACTTTATCGTAAAGTACACACAACGTGATCAATAATATCGTCCCCAAAATGGGCCCGTAAATCATCCAGTTGCACTCTGAAATAACACGACGTGTTAAAATCCCATGTTGCTCCTTCATAAATACACCCAATTACGCCTTCATAAATACACCCAATTACTCCTTCATAAATACACTCAACTACTCCTTCATAAATACACTCAACTACGCCTTCATAAATACACTCAACTACTCCTTCATAAATACACTCAACTACTCCTTCATAAATACACTCAACTACTCCTTCATAAATACACTCAACTACTCCTTCATAAATACACTCAACTACTCATTCATAAATACACCCAATTATATATTCGTACGTGCATCACTGTGGATGGTTGGGGAAGCGCCACCACCTGCAACCGCTCCACCCTTTCCTCCACCCTTACCCTCCCCTTCTAACACACACAAGAACAAGACAACTGAGTGGAAGAGCAACATACTAAGAACACAAAGTGAAGAAGTGGTGTATAATGGTGGCATAATAAGTAAACACAAAAGGCCTTGAATTGTGTCTATTTTTAGTTGTTGTTCCGGGAATTTTGTTTTGTGTATGTGACCAAGTCAGATATATTTGCATGGCATAAGAACTGGGCATAATAAGTAAACACAAAAGGCCTTGAATTGTGTCTATTTTTAGTTGTTGTTCCGGGAATTTTGTTTTGTGTATGTGACAGTCAGATGTTTGCATGGCCCTGAAAAAAATATAGGTTCGGTCCCCATGAAGCCATGCCTGATGCCGCATAAAACTATTTATTTTGCTCCTTACCCCACGAAGGGAACTACCAGCTACTACCACAATTCGTTTCTTACCTTGAATCATGACCATTGGAACTGTAATTGCAAAAAGTAAAAGACGGAAACAGAGCTGAAAAACAAAACAGAATGGCGGAATGCGGTACAGTGGGCTACACAGATCTATTAAGTACAACTGATAATCCCGTACGGGCCTTTTTGTTGCCATGATGTCGCGTGGAGCGAGGGGCCTTTTTGCACAGGTCCAGATTCATATTGTTGTTGCTGTGAAGTCATTGTTTTTCCGTTTACTAACAATACTGCTTGTTGATTCCAATTGTTTTCGATAACAGAGAGAGAAGAGAGAGAGAAAGAAAGAGAGAGGGGCCTATAATATAAAGGAGCGCTATCAGAATGAATGAAACAGGACAAAGGTCCTGTTTGATGCTATTTTTAGAGCATCAAACATGATGGTAGTAGCATCGCGTCATGTAAAAAAAGATAAATTGAGAACATGAATCATGACCAATCCTAAGAAACCGAAACAAAACCCCGAAAAGAAGACAATTCTGGGTCCGTTGTTAATCCAGAACTGTTTTTATTTGGAAGGTATTCAATCAATGAAATCACACAACCCTTCAAACTGAATGGACAGACAGAGCAACTAAATGGAGTCCAGTAAAGTTATAAAAACTACAATAGATTTCTTCAATGATGTTTTAAAAAGCTTATACATAGTTATATTGCAGTTCCTAATCACAATGTTAGTGACTATGCGTCAGGAACCGACCGAATCAGAAAATACTGGTCCCTGATTGGCGGATAACCAGTCACGTGACCTAAATAACGAGTTATGATTGGTTGTTTACTTGTTTCGATCGGTTCCTGGCGTATATATGATAGTTTGTCTCACCTCTGCAATGTGAAGCAGCGTAGTTCATACCCTCTTGTCCCGTTCCGGCACCTCCCTTAGCCTTCCCACCAGCACCCTTACCATACACCAACCCAACCAGAGATAGGAGGAAAATCAAGGAGGCTCGCTCATGTGAGGTCCGGCGAGAGTACATGTTTAAATCGCTGGGATCAGGGCTAGAGAAATTGAAGGTGTGGTAACTCGGCTGAAGGGGCAGGGAAATACAGAGCTGTGCAATTCTCCAGCTCCAATCCACTACCTCATTTAAACAAAATAATCAAGATCTAAAGGTCTAAAATATAAATAGCAGTACAAAAAGATCAATATAATGTTGAAAAGGAGAAACAAAGCGAAAAGCGATATTGTATAAAGTATATTGAGAGTCCTCGATTATTAATTTCAAACAGGAACCGACCGAATCAGGAAATACTAGTCCCTGATTGGCTGATTACCAGTCAAGTGACCTAAATACCGAGTTCTGATTGGCTGTTTACTTAATTCGGTCGGTTCCTGATTTCAAATTATATGTTTATTACACGACGAAGAGAAACAAAGGTAAAAAAGTGAGTGTATGGGAAAACTTTCATTGTTTGAATACCGGCCCGACATAATGTCATTTGAGGGACCGCGGCGGGTATTGTAAAACAATGGGGGCCGCGTGGTACACGCACATTGTTCAACGTTATGTATGTGTGTATTAATTACCTAGCTAATTAACAGGGCCACGAAGCTGAAGCTCAAATGGAATGAGTCCCATAATGTGAACTAGAAAGTATAGAGGAACACGACTGTGCGGGTGTATGAGTCCCATAATTGATAATGGCCCTTAAAACCGACTCATTGCATTTTAGTCGTGGCTGTCAATTAAATGTTTCTGTCTCCTCATAATATGTATGAGTCGACAGAAACATATGGAATATGAGTCGGTTTTTAAGGGCCATTATAATCAATTATGAGTAAACATATGGAATATGAGTCGGTTTTTAAGGGACATTATAATCAATTATGAGTAAACATATAATGGAATATGAGTCGGTTTTTAAGGGCCATTATAATTAATTATAAGGAGACAGAAACATATAATTGAATATGAGTCGGTTTTTCTCCTTTCATCTGTTTAGCTGAGAAGAAGCTAGTTAAAATATAGAGCTTATTAACAAGAGACAGCAAAGAATGTGTATGTGCTTATTGCCGTGTTTTTCACCCATACTTCGACAATGGCATGCTCAGTTGGAATGATTTAATCTTTGTTTGTTGGGATTAAGACAATAGACTATTATATATAGTCGACACTACTTTATCCAATAAAGGCAATATAATAAACAGTGTTGAGGACAATGCTATAACACTGTGCTGTTCCAGCTTATTATAGACATGGAAGGGGGCTTCTGATGGTGGTAAGAGTTGTGAATCGCATGGGATATAGTGCGTGGGAAAGATAGATCTATGTCCCATTGAAAGAGTACTACCACCCAACTACATTAGGCCAGTCATTTTTTGTCATTTTGGGGCCGTTTGGTGAACTGAGACATAACAAAGGTTTTCCACTTGTATTGTACTCCTATGGGGTCCTAGAAACACCAAAAAAATTTTTCACTCCAACCGAGGTGAAGAAAGTGCCCAAAATGGCCACACCCTTTTTGCCTGTATTTTCAGCCTTGACCAAAAATAGCAACTTTGCTTTGGATTGGAGTAGAAACGTAAATGGGGGCACTAAAATGTGTAGAATGAGCAGCAGAATCGATTAGTACCAAGCAGAAGTCGCTATCTCATCAGGTTCGAAAGATAATTGGATAATTAGGTATGCGCATAACCGTTTTTGAGCCATATGGCTATAGCCACTCAGGAGCGGTTTCAGAAATTTGGCTTCACAGGAGCTTGTTCAGCATATAAAATTTAGTGGGGGTAACAAATATGAAGTTTTTATCGCATAAGGTCAATGAGTTATTCAACTTTAAAGATCGAAAAATGGGTGTAAAAAGTCGAAATTTGGTCATTTTCCTTCATTTTACCCTCATTTTTCGATCTTTAAAGTTGAATAACTCATTGACCTTATGCGATAAAAACTTTATATTTGTTACCCCCACTAATTTTTATATGCTGAACAAGCTCCTGTGAAGCAAAATTTCTGAAACCGCTCCTGAGCGGCTATAGCCATATGGCTCAAAAACGGTTATGCGCATACCTAATTATCCAATTATCTCTCGAACCTGATGAGATAGCGACTTCTGCTTGGTACCAATCGATTCTGCTGCTCATTCTACACATTTTAGTGCCCTCATTTACGTTTCTACTCCAATCCAAAGCAAAGTTGCTATTTTTGGTCAAGGCTGAAAATACAGGCAAAAAGGGCGTGGCCATTTTGGGCACTTTCTTCACCTCGGTTGGAGTGAAAAATTTTTTTGGTGTTTCTAGGACCCCATAGGAGTACAATACAAGTGGAAAACCTTTGTTATGTCTCAGTTCACCAATTAAGCAAAAAGTGACTGGCCTACATACCACCATTGTGTTTTATCTATAAAAATTATTCAAGACAATGATAAACCACACCTCGGTAGCCATCAAGATAATAGAGAAAGCCCAAAAACTCAAGTAACCATTGTGTTTTGGGTCTAACAATGAGTAGTAGGCCAAGGAAAAAAGTTAGAGTGACTCATGTAAACACCACGTACAAACCAAGAACTAATAGCTAGAGAATTTAGACTGCTATTTGTCCACCAAATTAAGACTGCAGTTCGTTAGAAATAATAAATGTAGGAAGTTCAAATAATGTAAATTAAATGTAGGGACATGACCCACTGTCTAATAAGGACAAAATTTGAATAATATGGTGGTTAATGTAACTAACCCATCCCCTTATTTTGCCAAGTCGCGACGCCCATGTAAAACAGGAAGTGGCCGTCTAATTATTTGTGGTGCTAGAAAATACATAAAATCTGAATACGAAAGTAGACACACCTTAGAATTTTGCATAAATAACAACAGACAAACCCAAGTTTCAGCCTTGTCCGAGCCTGATATTCTAGTGTGTGGCCAAGCTGTGCAATGGGGCTTGCAACAAGTGAATTGCGGAGTGAAATGATAATGAATTACAGACAGATTTTGTATTTGTCACAATATATAGGGGCTCCAAAATCCTTAAATGACAAATCTGTATTTCCTCGACTTGCTCGACACTAAACTAACAAGAGAGGAGGGAGTTTCAGACAAGGACTAGAGAGGGAGTTGCAGAGAGACAAGGACGTGTATTTGTACAAGTAGTAGAACGTGACAAATATTGTGTGTCTTCCCTCTGTAAAATAGAGGAGGGAGAAAGACACAACGCGTTGTGGGAGATCTCATACTAGTACGTGACGCCATGGCAACCACGTGACTACCGGGTTTAAAACTTGATTCCAAATCAAAAAATTCAATTCCCATTTTAAAAACGTATTTGCTTCCTTCATCTAGCTTGTACACAAACGCACTAGCTCCTCTCTGATCTCTCTCTCTCTCGCTCTCTCTCTCTCTCTCTCTCTCTCTCTCTCTCTCTCTCTCTCTCTCTCTCTCTCGCTATCTATCTCTTTCTCTCTCTCTCTCTCTCTCTCTCTCTCTCTCTCTCTCTCTCTCTCTCTCTTCTCTCTCTCTCTCTCTCTCTTTCTCTCTCTCTCTCTCTCTCTCTCTCTCTCTCTCTCTCTCTCTCTCTCTCTCTCTTCATACCTGTACAAACCCCACTATCAACATTATCATCCACCTTCTGATTTTGCTCCTCTTCTACAGCAGCGGGTGGTAGGGTGTGTTCCTCTCCTGTCTCCATGGTAACTAAAGCGGGGGTTAACGTGTTAACTAAAGGGAGGGGGTTAACTAAAGCGGGGGGGGGGAAGTTAACATGGTAACTAGAGTGAGGGGGTTAACTTGTTAGAGGAGGAGGGGGAGTTAACTTGCTAACTAAAGGGGAGGGGTTAACGTGTTAGTTAGAGGAGGAGGGCGGGGAGTTATCATGTCAACTAAAGGGGGGAGTTAACATGTTAACATGTTAAGGGGGATGGGAAGTATATCACGTGATTTGGGTTGTAGAGTATCATGGTACAGTGGGGCCGGTAAATCAATTGGCATGGTATTATAATAAAGATCAGATCTTTTGGTAAATCGAGAGTCTGCAAATCAGGAGATAGATTTGATTTCTATGAAAGATTATCTGCACAAACAATGGGTCATGCAGTAATACTCTGCTGCAGTAGGGTTGTGTATCATCTTGTATAGCTTATTGTCTCCCAGGATGGGAAACATGGAGGAAACAAAATCTGGCAAAAACAATTCAATTGTAGGAGCTAGATCAGAGTATATATGCGATTTAGAAAAAACAAGATCTTACAGCAATTGGAGTGATTCTACAAAACATAAATGCAGTTCTTAGCATTTCACACTCATTGCTATATTCGGAGAAAACTGTCCACGAATAATAACAAAAGACGGCCCTGGCACCTTAGATCATTTCCGATGGTCATTGGTCCGTTTTGCATATATATTAAAATTACTGATCCATGAAGAAGAATATATTCGCTTCTACCTCTACCCCTTACCCAACAACTTCTACCCCCTTCCTTCCTAGTAAAACTCTTATTATTGTGACTTAATTATATTAATTATTAATTAATTATTGTAACTTATTGGATTATTGTTCGACTCAGATCGTAACCTTTTCAGGTGCTTTGTTGGCCATTCTGTGCAGCGTAGCAAGACAATATCCCCACAAGCTGGTCTATAACTGTGTGGAACGCTACTGTAGGGACAACCAAGTGGAACATGACAAGGTGAGAGAGAGAGAGAAAGAGAGAGAGAGAGAGAGAGAGAGAGAGAGAGAGAGAGAGAGAGAGAGAGAGAGAGAGAGAGAGAGAGAGAGAGTTTCTGGGGGTAGTAGACACTTTAGTCTGTTCTGAAGTCTTGCGAGGCGGCGGACAAGTACAGTTATTATATGTGCTTCTGTCACCACCCTCGTCAAGTGAGATAGAGGTAGAAAAGAGAGAAAGGAGAGAGATGGAGTCAGGGAACAATATAGGAGAGAGAGATGGAGTTAGGGAACGATGTAGAATCTAGTTAGGAGAGAGATGGAGAAAGTCGTAAAGACTATGGAGATATGGATACGGCCATGACAAAAATAAGAGTGTTAAAAAAGGATATATTTTACCCCTAACTCAACAAGGATATATTAGTTTGAGGAAGAGTAGGTTAGGGTTCACATGGTGGGGGGTGACAGATATAGGAACGATGAAAAAAAGGAAAAAAAAGGTAGGTTTTACTAACTGGGTTAGTGTCAGGAAGTACGGTACGTGCTAACCCCCCCCCCCCTCCCGTGCACCTTTTTGTACTGTTAAAACGAGTCTGAACAAGTTATGTGACACATTACATGTTGACAAACAGACAGACAAACAAGAAGGCTGCTTAAATTGAGTTAAGCTCGTCCTGACAACGATAATAAAACAAGTGTCACGTTGGTCGATCTGGTAAGGGCGTTTGAGGGGGGGCGATTGCCATGGGCCTGAACCCCAGTTGACATGGGCCTGAACCCCAATTGGAGAGTCCAGAGAGAGAAAGATAAGGAGAGAGACAGAGAGAGAGAGTTTTGATTCATTTCTTTCAGAGTGACCTAGCGGACATGATTGAAGATCTAGATCTGGGAGGATCAGAAGATCAGGAGTCACGTACCACACCGGAGAAGAGATCAGAGGAGCACAAGGATCTCGTGTCAGGGGGTTATGCTGTGGTGTACAACACTTTGTTGCAGCATTGCGAGGAGATTGTCCGGGATGTCAAGGTAATTAATTAAGTAGTTAAAATAATTAATTAGTTTTTTGCATTTTCGCTTCTCGCCGCCGGCCGCCCTTGTACTTTTTCAAACTGGTCGCTGGCAGTGCAAGACAAGTGCTCTAAACAAGGACTTCTAGGTTGCCTAGCTAGACTGTGTTTCGCGCGCCCCGCCCGTGAAACACATGTAAAGAAGGGTTAGAACATAACAAGAACTTCTGCAGGTGATTGTAACGGAGCTACGGAGGGTGAACCTGTTGTGGGCGGAACTGTGGGCCGGAGTCCTGGGGCACAAATACTCTGATATCACCAGGTTTTTAGATCAACCATTTCCAAACCACCTCCCCGTTACCAACCATCCCTCCATCACTAACCACCCTCCCCATCACCAAAACACCCCTTTATTACCATCCCATCCTCCCCATTACGAACAGGAAGTTTAACCAACCACATCTCTTAATACCAAAAAACCACCCCACCCTCCTAACAGGAAGTTTAACCACTATCACTAACCCACCCTCCCCATTACCAACTACCATCCACCCTCCTAACAGGAAGTTTAACCAGCTAACAGTGGAGCTAAGAAGAGTGAGCTCAAATTCAACTCTCACCGCAGAGGAAAAAATTAACATCGCCTCAACTAAACAACAGGTATTACTAATTACCCACTAATTAGTTAATTAGTGGCCAATTAATTTACCACTAGCTGCTTCTGAGGCTACCTAAAACTAATAGATCATGCTTTAATTAAAGTACTAAGATTTTGAGTGGCATTTGCTTAGACGTGTCGCATTCCTAACTTTATGGTAAAAATATATCAACAGTAGCGTCTTACAAAACAAAAGCGAACAACACGTTCGTGAGAGATACAATAATGTTTGGCCCTAAAACTGTCCCTTTACACACTCACTGCATACATGTTTTGAAGTCACGTGATCAGCTGATATCACGTGACCTACCATTGCAGATACCACTTCCAATATTGAATTCCATTATAATAGCTGTCGTAGATCCGCTACCAGTGACGTTTTAGATGTATATTATATCTCCTTTTGTCGTGATCACGAATGGCAAACAATGCAATATTAACAATATTAACTATAGCTCGTTTATATTAAACAATGGGAAGACGTGAAACACAGTGTCCCTGAAAGCTTCTATCAATTTATTTAGAACTGCACCATTTCATGTCGCTGTTTATATTTTGTTGATAAACAATGGGTGTTGTTGCGGCGACACCGATTAAAACATGACAAAAGCAGAAACAAACTTTTAATAACTTTACACGGCTGGTTTGAAGTTTGAATTTCAACAAGCTAGGTAGAAACTATGTTGAGGGGGTGATCCCTGTATTGATCTCACGTGGTTCGAAGTTTGGTCAGGCATAGAAGACTCGGGATGTTACAAAGATGTTACCAAAGTAGGTAGAAACTAAACCGGAAATGGGGCCATTTCATGTTCCTCTATTCCTCCTGAACAAACAATGAACAAACAATGGGGGAACTGGCCACTGGGCTATAATGGATGTTCGAAACAGTCAGCGTGTGGACGTAGATGGGTCGCAGGGAGAGAGAGAGAGGAGAGAGAGAGAGAGAGAGAGAGAGAGAGAGAGAGAGAGAGAGAGAGAGAGAAGAGAGAGAGAGAGAGAGAGAGAGAGAGAGAGGACAGAGACGAGCTCGAGATAGAGAAGAGAAGAGGAGGGAGCTAGACTCGATAGTAGCTCTAGCATTCTAGCTAGACTTGCGCTCCCTCTCTCTCTCTCTCTCTATCTCTCTCTCTTCTCTCTCTCTCTCTAGCTCCTCTCCTACTTTATTATGGCTGCAGCTAGTCTCGCTATGACTCGGAACTTAAGGCTCTTTCTTTTCTCTACCAAAACAAAGCACCACCATAGAGGGCTCACGCATTGTTTAACTCGACAGTACCGGAAGCGCGTAAAAGAGCTTTTTTAAGACTATGCAAAAAAATGACACGCGACAGTTCACTGTTACGACATCCGGCTGGTTTAAAAGAAAAAGAATTCTATGTACACTTAGACATGTGGGAATTGAGAACTAGCCAACTAATGCAGTACAGTGCTAAACTACGACAACACAGAGACAACAGCGTGTTTCAACAAAGGCAAAGAATTTCCAAAAGGGTAGCTAAAGGTGAATGGGTTGATTGTTTGCAGGTGCCAAAAACGAAACCTTCTCTCACCATGTCTATCACTCTTTCTGCGTTTTTTAGTCGGTATACATACACAGGGAGTGATAAATGTGTGAGAAGGATACAATAAAAAGTTGAAAGGTGTGAAAATTGTATAAGTAGGTTAAATATAGTTGACGGCTTATAGGCCGTCATCTCCACCACCCTTGTTATGTCTGGGGGGAGAGGGTCGAACAAGGCAACCCCCCTGTCATCTGGTATCATGGGGGAACATTTTAGAAGCAGTGTTTTCTTCAACGCCAAGCTATTAGATTGGAATCTCTGGTGATGGTAGTATGGTTTTAAACCTCGTTTCCTTTACAGGCACTTCTGACACCTCTACTAGTGACACTGAAGAGAGTTATTGGCCTCACCAGCCGTCCCCCTGAAACAACATACGAGGAAGAATTCCAGGTTTGGCTGTCTGTTTGTCTGGCTGTTTATCTGTTTTTATCTGTTTCTCTGTCTCATTATTTCTCCTGCTGTCTCCCTGTCAGCTGTTTGTTGTTTTCGATAGTTAATTATATCCATTATCCAATATATCTATACATCTCAGACTAAGTTTGGACACAAAATAGCGGCAGCTATGACCCTCATGGAGACCTGTGTAGACCTCAAAAACCCATCCAGGTACGTGTCACGTGACAACGTAGGGATTTGGTCGTCGTTGATTTTTTGAAATAATTTCAGCATAAAAAACAGTTTACAATCCCCAAAACCAATACCCCCTCCCACGTGTAAACAACGCACCCCCCCCCCCCCACATGTGACACGACACGTGTACCCCCGCAGGTGTTGGAGCAAGTTTGAGGAACTACACGGGGAACTTCAGGAGTACATCAAATCTAAGTTGACCCACTCCCTCTCTGATATCTCACCCCTTCTTTCCAAGTTATCTCGACTATCTACACCCCTGCCAGGGGGTACCCATCATGATTACAGGTGAGGGGCAGGAACTGACCGACACAAGTAAACAACCAATCACAACTCGTTATTTAGGTCACGTGACTGGTTATCAGTTTACAGGGACAGGTGAGGGGTTTACAGGGCGTGTGTTACAGGGCATATTTTTCTACCTTTAAGCTTGGTAGATTCGAATCCAAAAAGTGGGAATTCCAGAGTTTTTGGAAGCATGTTGTGATAATTATTGGATAATTAACGTAATCAATATCTCGTTCTAGATCGAGTAGTGGGTATGTCACCATTGAATCGTTCCACGAGGATGTCCACGTTCTACCTACCAAGACGAAACCTAAGAAGATAGGAATTCTGGGTAGTGACGGCAGGAAGTAAGTAGACTGATATCAATCCGGGAGTAGACTCGGGAGTAGGTTGATACCGGGAATGGGGTACCGGAGTTGACTAATATCATACCGGGAGTGGTCAGTGGATCCACTACTTCAATTCACAATTGTGTGGTTTAAATCCTCATTGACTATCCCAGGATACCCCCCCCCCCTTCCTCCCCGGATGCGACAAACCCCCCTACCCCATTCCTCCTAGGAGGTTCTACTCCCCCTGGATTTGGTACTCCCCCTACTACCCCCTTCCTCCCAGGTACATCTATCTGTTCAAGGGACTTGAAGATCTCCGTCTAGATGAGAGAATCATGCAGCTACTACAAGTGTGTAATGTAATGCTGAGCAGTGCTGGACAGAGGGAGTACGGGGTTAGACAGTACTCTGTAACACCATTGGGCCCCAGATCAGGTATCTCTCCTTAGTTATCATAACAATCTCTCCTTAGTAATCATAACAATCTCTTTTTAGTAATCATAACAATCTCTCCTAAGTTACCATAACGATTTCTCCATTCCAGGACTAATCCAGTGGATAGGTAGTGGATCGCCCCTATTCTCCCTGTACAAAAGATGGCAACAGAGGGAAAATGTGAGAAGTAATGCTGACCTACCGGCGTGCCGTTCTGAATTGTAGCGAAATATTTCACAACAAGGTAGCTTTCTGATCTCTCTCTCTCTCGATCTCTCTCTCTCTCTTCTCTCTCTCTCTCTCTCCCTCTCTTTTTCTCTCTATCTCTCTCTCTCTCTCTCTCTCTCTCTCTCTCAGTCTTTCTATCTATCTCTATATCTCTCTCTCTTCTTTCTCTCTCCTCTTCTCGCTTCTCATCTCTCTCTCTTACTCTCTCTCTCTCTCTCTCTCTCTCTAGGTACATGCGGTGATGGCTAAGATGGGTCTCAATGAAAAACTACCACGTGCAGAATGGCCACCTGAACTCCTACAAGAGGTCCTCCGTCAACTGACCACCGAAACACCCTCCGACCTGCTAGCCAAGGAGCTATGGTAAGAAATAGTTCTAACCAGGAACCGACCGAATCAGGAAATACTGATCCCTGACTGGCTCATAACCAGTCACGTGACCTAAATACCGATTTCCGATTGGTTGTTTACTTGGTTCGATCGGTTCCTGGTAAGAAATAGTTGTTATAATGTTCTAACCCTCCCTCGAGAGATGGTCGAACTGTGCTACGAATATTAGGGATTTTAGAATTTAGGGGCGAATCTTTCTCTGGAGTGTATCGACGCCACAGCCTCCAATGAACCAGTACCTCCCCAACATCAGGTGTTCCAGTACCTCCCCAACCCACTGGTGGTCAACTGTAAAACGTTACACTCACTCCTCCGCTGCTATGAGCATTATCGGATATGTGATTGGTCTTGGAGATCGACATCTGGATAACATACTGGTAATTGGCAATTAAATTTACTAATTGATAAACCATATAATGGCTCAAAATTAATTGATTAGTTAAGTGTGTGGCGTTACATATGTATCGTGAGAAGTTATTAACTCTCTGATCATTCCTTAGGTTGATTTCCACAAGGGGGACGTAGTTCACATTGACTACAACGTGTGTTTTGAGAAGGGAAGGAACCTCCGGGTACCTGAGAGGGTTCCCTGCAGGCTGACCCCTAACATCACGTCAGCCTTTGGGCCCACTGGAGTTGAAGGTTTGTCTGGAGTTGAAGGTTTGTCTGTCTGTCTGTCTGTTTGTCGCTAAATCTACCCTCACTAAATCTCACTATCTCCCCTAGTAGGAACATTCCTCCGCTAAATCTCATAATCTACTAGGAACACTCCGCTAAATTTGCCCCCCCCCCCCCTAGGAACATTCAGGATGGCGTGTGAGGTGATACTGGGTGTGCTACGGAACAACAGAGAGGTGGTCCTCTCTCTTCTTGATGCATTCCTGTATGACCCTCTGATTGAGTGGACAAGTGCAAATGATGAAGGTACATACTAAGTACATATATCACCCCCCCCCCCCCCCCCCCCCCGGTAGATCGGTGGGCGGACTCTAGTGCTAGCGGACTCTATATCTAAACCCAAGGAGGACTCTATATCTAACCCTAACCTTTACACTAACCCCTAACCTCTAACCCAAATAACAGCCCTAACACTTCTAAACGAGTATAGAGGCACAGCAAACTCTCGTTTCCGGCCTAACGGCCAAAATCTCGAGTTCGCTTTTCGTGATTTTAGCACTAGAGTCCGCTCACCCGGTAGATCACCCCCTAGTTCGGGTACTCTACTATACTAGGCCAATAGTAACCTAATAATAACTTCCTGTATGACCCACTTATTGAGTGGACAAGTGCAAATGATGAAGGTACATACTAAGTACATATCACCCCCCCCCCCCCCCGGTCATTTCCGGGTTTATTTTGCACCTGCATAAATATAGGCTAGGACGAATGCGATATACGGTAAAAACCGTCTTTGGAAACAAGTAGAAAAGAAATCAAGGGCACTTAAGTGTGTAGCGTCCTCGCATTAGTGGGGGTAGGTGCTGGAATTAAGTCTCTATCTTATCAGGTTAATTAGATAATTGGATAATTAGATGCGCACATAGCCGTTTTATGGTTATACGGTAAAAACCATCTTTGGAAAGGAGTAGAGAAAAAACCGAGGGTACTAGAGTGATCAGCGTCCTCGAATTAGTGGGGGTAGGTACCAAAATTAAGTTCCTATCGCATCGTGTTAATTAGATAATTGGATAATTAGGTATGCGCATGACCGTTTTTAGGTTACATGGCTATAGCCACTTAGGAATGGTTTAGAGACTTTTCATTGGTGCCATTTTGTAGGCAATAGCCAAGTTATTGGGGGTCGACGTCGGACTTTTAAGCTCTATATTCAACCGTTTAGCCGTTATTTGTCATATAAGGTGCTCAAAATGAGCAAAAAAGCGGTAAAAAGACCGATTTTGAGCACCTTTAAAGCCATATAACGGCTAAATGGTTGAATATAGAGCTTAAAAGTCCGACTTCGACCCCCCATAACTTGGCTATTGCCTACAAAATGGCACCAATGAAAAGTCTCTAAACCATTCCTAAGTGGCTATAGCCATGTAACCTAAAAACGGTTATGCGCATACCTAATTATCCAATTATCTAATTAACACGATGAGATAGGAACTTAATTTGGGTACTTACCCCCACTAACTCGAGGACGCTGATCACTCTAGTACCCTCGGTATTTTCTCTACTCCTTTCCAAAGATGGTTTTTACCGTATAACCATAAAACGGCTATGTGCGCATCTAATTATCCAATTATCTAATTAACGTGATAAGATAGAGACTTAATTCCAGCACCTACCCCCACTAATGCGAGGACGCTACACACTTTAGTGCCCTTGATTTCTTTTCTACTTGTTTCCAAAGACGGTTTTTACCGTATATCGCATTCGTCCTAGGCTATCTTTATGCAGGTGCAAAATAAACCCGGAAATGACCGATTTCTCCATCGCGGTACCTGCGGTAAATTTTTTTGGTGGTTGTAGAGACCCATTGGAGTGCCCTGGAAGTGGAATCGCTTTTAGATCAATTAGTTCCATTTCACAACGTCATATGATTGGCCTACTACTAGGCCAATAGTAACCTAATCATAACTTCCTGTATGATCCTCTGATTGAGTGGAAATGATGAAGGTGAATCACACAGCACATACACTCTGTGAGCCGTGAGGGTTGGGTAGATAAAGGTTAATCACCCGGGTACTCTAGGCTATCCTAATAGTAGGGTGAACTACTGCTGCTGGTACGACCCTCAATCCTGCCGGTCCAAACCGGTCCAAATCGGATTGGAAGAGGTGTACTTTATTATGTCACTGAGAGCATGGAGAAATTACCCCATTGTATTATCAGGAACCGACCGAATCAGGAAAAACTGGTCCCTGATTGGCTGATAACCAATCACGTGACCTAAATAACGAGTTCTGATTGGTTGTTTACTTGTTTCGGTCGGTTCCTGTATATATAATCACGGTCGGTATTTATTTCAGGGGTGTTTGGGGATGTTGTTAAAGATGGTACAGTTAACAGGAAAGAATTGGAGATCGAAAGTCTTTACTCCCTTCTATCGTGCAGAATCGTCGAGCTAAATGTCTCACTGAAAACTAACAAAAACTCTTTTACCGGTGAATATCTTTTGATTTGTTTTTTGGTGGTGATTATCTTCTCCCTTTTGAGTTTCTTTCGATCCCTTTCTAGTCTTCCAACCCCTTTCTAGTCCTCCAATGTCTCATTTTCTAAGGATATTCCTATCTTTCAGTCTCAATTGGTGGCCTCCTCAAGGTGCTACGGACCTTCTCCGATTCCTTCTCTCGACTGATCCCTCATGAGGATAACACTAACAATGTGATAGCGAGACAGAGGTTGTTACATGAACTGAAACATGATCCGGATCACATGCTGTGGGCTCTACAAGAGAGGTACCTAAACCACTGAAAATGGAACCGACCGAATCAGGAAATACTGGTCCCTGATTGGCTGATAACCAGTCACGTGACCTAAATAACGAGTTCTGATTGGTTGTTTCGGTCGGTTCCTGCTGAAAATGGAACCGGTACCTCTATTTACCGGTCGAATATATTTCCCCAATATATTTACAAGAAATTAACAAAATAACCCTCTATCCTGCAGTGTGGAGGCCCAGGCAGCCCACAGAACAGCCCATACCACACTACACAAACGAGTCAACCTAGCCGCTGAGGAGTATAAAACCCAACATAACAAATTCAGGGCAATATTGGAATTCATTGAAGGTGAATAGAGCTCGTATTTGAAGTCCCGTTTTTATCGAAGTGCAGCACTTACAGTGTTACAGTTGTAATAATAATAATAATAATAATAACTATGTTTATATTCCGCCCATATCCGACAGGGACAGAGCAGCGGAACTGCTACTGTCACTGAAGGATGATCTGAACGGTTAATATACTGGTAAGACCTCGCAAACTTATCCCTAATAGAACAAAAAATAATAAAGAAAAAATACACCGGCTCACATTACTATCGGCTCACATAACTATCGGTGACTGAATACATAACAGACTGAGTTAGAGTCCTGGAACTCTAAAAAAATTGATGTAAAAGTCCGTAGATTAGAAACACAGAAAAACACTCGTGCTATGAAAAACCCCAATATATGCTTCACACTTCTGCTCGCCACGAGCTATAATACAGAAAAACAATTAAAAACGGGTACCAGCCAGAGCACATACCTCAGCAAGAAGGAGAGTGTCAAGAGGACAGTCCAGTCTCACCAAAAGCCTCAGTGAAAAGACTAGTCTTGAGCTTAGACTTGAAAGATTCCACAGACTCAACAGCTCTCAGATCAAGGGGAAGCCCATTCCAGACTTCAGGCAGGTAAACCGACGGACGTCTTCTTCTCAACTTGGAAGTCGCATTGACACTTGATAGCTTAGGGTACTTCAGCTTGAGGCCATCAGGCCAAGCATTTCCTCTAGTAGCCCGGATCACATGAAGTCCATCATCAACAGGGACCTGATCTTGCAGGTAGTCAGGGGCCAGTCCATGTACAATCTTGTACGCCATGAGGCATGCTTTGAACGTAACTCGTTGTTCCACAGGAAGAACATGCAACTCTTTCAAGTATGGCATGTAGGTGTCTTGGTGACCGTATAGGCCATAAACAAATCTGACACACGAGTTCAAGACTCTCTGAAGGCTGTTGAGAAGCTTCTTAGGTAAGCCATGGTAAAGGACATTACAATAATCCAATCTTGAAATGATGAGCTGCTTAACAAGGAGTATCTTGGTCGATTTATCCAGACATCGGTTTACTTGCCATAGATTCTTCAAAAGCAAACCACATTGTTTCTTAACACTGTTGATTTGTCTCTCCATTGAGAGGTTGCTATCAAGGAACACTCCTAGTGTTTTTCCTGCATTACCCGTAAAGTCCACTGGGCTTATCTCCACTCCACCAAAGTCCACAGTGGGCTGATACACCATCTTATCCAGGGCACTGTTTTTGCCTAACAGCAGGAATTCAGTCTTTGCCTCATTGCACTTTAGCCAGTGCTCACTCATCCACTCTTTCACACTTGACAAGCATTCCTCAGTCCTCTCCTTTGCCAGTTTCCAGTTTTCCTCATCAGTTGGTACAAAGCTGATGTACAATTGCGAGTCATCAGCATAAAGTTTAATCCTCAAGCCATAAGGTTTGACCAAATCTTGCAATTCCTCCACATACAGTAAAAACAACACAGGTCCAAGCAGTGAACCCTGCGGAACTCCACAAATCAGAGAGACAATCCTCGAAAGTTCCCCTTCCACGTTTACTCGATAAGTCCTCATTTGTAGATAGTTGGCGAACCAATCCAAGACAGAACCCCTCACTCCAAACCGTCCTTCAAGAACTTCTAGCAGCTTTCCATGGTCAACTGTGTCAAAAGCGGCGCTCATATCTAATAGAAAGAGGCCTGCGACCTTTCCTTCATCCATATCCCGAAGGAGATCATCAAACATACCCATCAGTAGGGTTTCACAGCTATGATTCACCCTGTAACCTGATTGATGCTTATTTAGTAACTCGTTCTCATTGAGATACGAGTTGAGCTGCTCTAGAACTATCTTTTCAAGAAGTTTGGAGACAAAAGATAGGTTGGAGACTGGCCGATAATTGGTCAAAGTGTCCTTATCGCCATAAGGGTTCTTAATCGTGGGAAACACCAAAGCTTGCTGGAGAAGTTCAGGAACACTGGAACATCCAAGAGATAGGTTAATAAACCTGCACAAGACTGGAGCTAGCTCATGCATACACCCCTTCACTAACCAAGTCGGTATAGGGTCAAGATCACATGTCTTGTCTGGCATGTCTTTGATTATCCTCTTTAGTTTCTCTGGGGAAACTTCCTCAAATTCCTCAAAACAACAGACGGGTGTCTGATGAATAGGGTTCCTCTTAGTCGTCAGATTCTTCTCTCCAATAACAGTAGACCGGATCCTATCAACTTTTCCAACAAAGAAGTCCGCAAAGTCATCCGCTAACCTCTGCTTATCTGTGGTTTCAGGCATAAAGGTCTCAGTATTACCAAGTAGACGGTTCAGTTTCCTTTGAAGGGCTTTAGGGTCATCTCTGGACTCCTCCAAGTCTTCCTTGACGTATTTCGTCCTCGCTTCCTTGTCAACACGCCCAAACTGCCTCTTGAGTTCATTGAACTGCTTCTTCGTGACGCTGGTTTTATTGTTCTCCCAGGCTCGCTCAGCATTCCGCCGCTGACGAAGAACTTGACGCACCTCTGGATATCTCTCCATGGCCTCAGCTTAGCTCCTCTCTTCTTTCTCCTCTTCAACGGGACAGTCCTATCCACAAGTTCCTCAAGTTTCCTCATATAAATACACAAGACCTCCTCAGCTGATCCAGATTCCATCGCTTCACTCCAATCCACACTCCTAAAAGCACATCGAAGTATTTCAATATCAACAGCCTTGAAATCTCTGTACATGTCCACTTTTTCACGAGTCTTGTATTCACTTGCAACAGTTTCAATACACAGCTCCGCCAATACAAGAAAATGATCAGAGGTCGTTCCGTCAGGAAATACTTCAACTGATTGAACCTTAGAATATCTGTCTTTTTGGCAGAGAAGCAGATCTAAAGTACCACCACGAACATGAGTAGGTTGTAGTGGGACCCGCTGATCAAATCCAAGAGAGTCAAGTAGTCCAAGCAACTTCTTCGCATAGAAGTTCTGAGTGTCTTGAACCTGGAAGTTAAAGTCTCCCATCAGGATAGGGTTCCCCGTTTTGCAGACCAACTCTGACAAATAATCAGTAAATTCATCCAAGAACTGGGCTTCCGTAAACCGTGCCTTGCCAGTATACGGAGGTCTATAGATATTGCACAGCCTCGTTACATCTTTTCCTCCTCCAATAAGGGCTTCCTGGACTTGAAACGATTTAAACTTGGCTTTTACCGGAGTGTATTTCAACTTGACACCATCTCTGTACAAGATTCCAATTCCACCTCCTGAACGTTCCGCTCTAGGCGAGGAGAAGATATTCCAACCATAGTCTCTGATCTCCTGAAGTTTAGCTGTGTCACTCTGTTTCAGATAAGTCTCCTGTACCAAGCAGATGTCGCATCCTTTTTCCTCCAAGTGTGTAATTACACCTGACGTTTTATTCATAATAGAATGGACGTTTAGTGTACCAATCCTCCAAGACGTTTTCCTCTCAGATCCTCCCATGCCCTCGTCAGGTACACGTTTTTTTCCTGCTTTGTTACTCCACTGGTACTCTCCATGAGTCTTCCTTTAGCATTTACATAGAATGGACACATACTGCTGGAGGCTGGGTGACTTTGAGCATGGCGCTTGTCCTCTCTGCTTCCTCCATGATCACAGTTGACACATTTCATCCTGCTCACTACATTTTCCTTCTTGGCATGGCAACTCCTCGTGTCATGATCTCCCGTACAGAAGGCACAAACCGGAGATTTATCCTTGTTTGGACAGTAGATGGATCCTGCTACATGGCCAAAGCGCTGACAGTGGAAACACTGCGTGACATAGAACCTGTTCCTCACTGAATGCTGTCGAAGTTTCAAGAATAGCTTGTCCTTCCTTTCTGATATCGCCTTCCTCACTTCTGGAGGGTGACCTACAACTATGGCTCATGCAACTATGGCTCATAAAATCTATGAGCCATAGATGCATGCAACTATGGCTCATAGATTTTATGAGCCATAGATGCATACAACTATGGCTCATAGAAATGTGATCTGATTAGGTTCTATGAGCCAAAGCTAGTGAGAGTGAGAGGGACGTGAGTGACACGTGAGTGACACGTGAGTGACACGTGAGTGACACGTGAGTGACACGTGAGTTTTCGAATCATGTAATATTAAATGAGCACAAATGTAAACGATTTACATAATGATAAATCTAATATTACATAATTAAAATTACACTATCAGTTCATCTTGGATATAATGGTAACAGGGGTCCTTCTTTGGACAGTTCATAGAGCATTTCATGTGAATCAGCAGCTCCTTAACACGATGTTTATTCAAATCTATGATCGGATAGGGTACTAAACAGCCGCCTTGCATTATCACTATCAGGATCCACAGTAAAAAACTCTCCAACAGGTCTGATTTTCGAGAAAGTAGTATAGGTAGGATGTTCCCAGAAATTGCCTGGCTGAAGTTTCTGATCTTTCTAGTGGACCCAGGCCATCCTACGGATGGCTTACAATTAATTGATTACTCAAGCGACGTACACTAAACTAAAAACACCTAGGAAATTCCTTGTTCTCTCTCTCTCTCTCTTTTCTGTCTCTCTGTCTCTCTCTCTCTCTCTCTCTCTTTCTCTCTCTCTCTCTCTCTTTCTCTCTCTCTTTCTCTCTCTCTCTCTCTCTCTCTCTCTCTCTCTCTCTCTCTCTCTCTCTCTCTCTCTCTCTCTCTCTCTCTCTTCATTTCTATCTCAATTTCTCTGTCGTCTTTGTCTATTTTCTACTCTATATGGGGATCTCATCACGCACAGTGGACTGCTGGGTGAAATGTGGGATCTGATAACCACTGGGATGATCTGATACTCACTGGGGTGATCTGATCATGGGTGGGGTGATCTGATCCTCAATGGGATGATCTGATCTTGGGTGGGGGGATCTGATCCTCAGTAGGGTGATCTGATCATGCATGTTGGGTGATGTGATCTGATCTTGATGACGACGATTTAGGGACCACCAAACATGCATGGGTGGGATCAAGTTTCGGGTGTTTTTGCATTATATAGTAAGAAGTAGTATAGGTAGGATGTTCCCAGAAATTGCCTGGCTGAAGTTTCTGATCTTTCACACTCTTCCAAAACCTCCCGGTACTCGTCGAACGTTGTAGTGTTGTTCGTGACGTCGATAACAATTATAGCTAGTGAATCCACTAACAAATTCTAATGAGCGGGATGGATATTTGACAGTGTCACATATCCACCCCCCTCACTGACACGATTCTGGGATGCGTCATTAGCAGAGTGAAACGATACGAGATACGAAACTTATGATTCGGGGGAGCTCATTAGCAGTGTGTGACGATAGGTATATGGAACATGATTCGGGGAAGCTTATTAGGAGTGCTAGACGATATGAGACACGATTCGGAGAATGTTTTATCGCTCTTTCTATCTATCTCTATCTCTTTTTGTCAATTATCTTGGACTTGAGAACCAGATGAGGTGCCTACCATTATACTATAATGCGAGCTGACGCTACACACTTGGTGAGTTTAGTGACCTTATTTTTGGTAATAAGAGCCTATCGGCTCGCCTCATTGTTTTAGGAGGATATGTTGTTTTAGATGGAATGCGTTGGGTTTTTTCCCTAGTCTTGCCAAACAGACCAAATTCAAACCATTCCATCTAAAACAACAACATATCCCCCTAAAAACAACGGGGCTGAGCTGACATCCAGTTAAAAAAGGAAAAGGAGTATGGACAAAAATAAGGGCACCAAAGTTTGTAGCTTCCTCGCATTAGTATGAGTAGGTATCTCATCTGGTTCTCAAGATAATTGACAAAAAGAAATAGAGATAGATAGAAAGAGCGATAAAACATTCTCCGAATCGTGTCTCATATCGTCTAACACTCCTAATAAGCTTCCCCGAATCATGTTCCATATACCGTATCGTCTCACACTGCTAATGAGCTCCCCGAATCATACGTTTCGTATCTCGTATCGTTTCACTCTGCTAATGGCGCATCCCAGAATCGTATCAGTGAGGGGAGTGGATATGTGACACTGTCACATATCCATCCCGCTCATTAGAATTTGTTAGTGGATTCACTAGCTATAATTTCTGGGAACATCCTACCTATACTACTTTCTCGAAAATCAGACCTGTTGGAGAGTTTTTTACTGTGGATCCTGATAGTGATAATGCAAGGCGGCTGTTTAGTACCTATCCGATCATAGATTTGAATAAACATCGTGTTAAGGAGCTGCTGATTCACATGAAATGCTCTATGAACTGTCCAAAGAAGGACCCCTGTTACCATTATATCCAAGATGAACTGATAGTGTAATTTTAATTATGTAATATTAGATTTATCATTATGTAAATCGTTTACATTTGTGCTCATTTAATATTACATGATTCGAAAACTCACGTGTCACTCACATGTCACTCACGTGTCACTCACGTGTCACTCACGTGTCACTCACTCTCACTAGCTTTGGCTCATAGAACCTAATCAGATCACATTTCTATGAGCCATAGTTGTATGCATCTATGGCTCATAAAATCTATGAGCCATAGTTGCATGCATCTATGGCTCATAGATTTTATGAGCCATAGTTGCATGAGCCATAGTTGTAGGTAATCCTTCTGGAGAGACCTGGAACACTGCATATCTTCCTGTTCTGTTTACATGGACCACCTTCACCAGGTGACCCTCCTCAACTAGTCTCTTCACAGACTCATTCTTATCACTGACAATCTCTGACAGAAGGCGATCTTTTTCCAGCAGGTCCTGGTCAAGATCATTGATCATGATGCGAGGATCTCTTTTCTTCTCCTTCTCTACTACAGGAGAAACATCAAGGAACGGTGAAAGAACTTCTTTCGCCTGTTCCAACTGTTCATCGGTCTCAAACATAAGATTTGTCCTCCTCTTGGTGACTGAAAGATCTAGGACTGGAATCTTATTCAATGCTTTCTCCACCTTTGTCTTAACGACAGTAGTCCACTTCTTCTCACACATAGGTCCTTCCTCACCTTTATCCTTGATAGTCAGATACCTCTTAATTGGAGTCACAGGTGTCACAGTTTCCTGTGCTGAGCCAATGCGATTCACAGCGTGTATAGCCAATTGGTCACTGCCAGGAGCTAAGATCTTGCTAACCTTGGGGGCAACCAGATCCGGTAGTGTGCTCAGAAGATCCTCTTTCAGCTTATCCAGTGTATCCTTCAAGTCTTCAGCTGTGAATGATGTCACAGATTCAGATGAGTGGGTAGAGATGCGCCGTGTTTCAGGTAACAATCCATATAGTTCCTTGACCATCGTCCATAAAACCGCTTTGGAAGCTCCACTTGGAGGCTCCACTGCATCATCCTTAATGCTCTGCAAAATACTGGCACCCTTACATCTATCAGAGTAGCTCGTGGCGAGCAACTTACCCTCCATATCGTTCCTGCACATTATAACATCATGGGTAGCCACACCCGACATCCTGTCCTGTAAATAGAGGCGCGAGGAACCGTTCCTAGCAAGTCTTGGCGTCCTTGGTTATAACCCAACGAGGTCCTCTGAGATCTGTTTACTTAGAAAAACCAGACACGTCTTCTCTTGTCTTTTCTTTAAGGAGAGGGATAAACAGAAGTCTCAGAAGGATTAGCGAGGGGCAGCAAAACGGATCCTCAAATTAATTTGTTTAAAGTAGTGTTGAAAAGTTTGAAAAAGTTTATAAAACTTTATATAAATCACGCAGGTAACGTTCTTGAAACACTGATTGGTGAGCTCAGTAACTCTACCTCCCCTCACCCGGAGGATACTCCGTCCTACCTTCCCGCTCTAGAGTTCCTAAACTCCACCGGCCAGGGGGATCTGGTGACCCAAAATGAGGCCGTGGATGCGGAGATAAATCTTGCTCTTGCTGCCCGTAAGTCATAATCATGGTATTATAGTTGGGCCCCGGTTTACCGGGCAGAACTCTTTCTCCCCGGTAAATCGGGGTCCGATTGTTATGATGTTAATTTCCGTTTTCCTCATTCACAATGTGTTTTTATAGGTCGAACAGCAACAGTGACAGCGTTGCGTGCCCTAAAACCATACGGTTCTCTTGTTTCCTGTTTCAAGCGATACTTTGTTCACCAACACCCCGGAACATTCTGGAGTGAGTGGCTTGAGAAGCTCCTTTATCAAAACAGGTAATTGCTCCTTTATCAAAACAGGTAATTGCTCCTTTATCAAAACATTTGCTACTTTATCAAAACATTTGCCCCTTTATCAAAACAGGTAATTGTTCCTTTATCAAAATATTTGCTCCTTTATGGGGGGGGGGGGCCAAGGCCAAAAAAAGCCAAACCCGCCCTGAAATCCGGGTCTGATCTGGCTTTTTTTGGCTTTTTTTGATCTGGCTTTTTTTGGCTTTTTTTGATCTGGCTTTTTTTGATCTGGCCTTTTTTGATCTGGCTTTTTTTGGCTTTTATTGGCCTTTTTTGGCTTTTTTTGGCTTTTTTTGATCTGGCTTTTTTTGATTTAGCAGTTTTGATCTGGCTTTTTTTGGCTTTTTTTGATCTGGCTTTTTTTGATCTGGCTTTTTTTGGCCTTTTTTGATCTGGCTTTTTTTGGCTTTTTTTGATCTGGCTTTTTTTGGCTTTTTTTGATCTGGCTTTTTTTATATCAAACTTTTTTCGGTATAAAAAATATTTCCCTATCGATATAAAATGATAAAACTAGATCAAAGAAGCCATTTTAAAGTGTTTTTGATGTCAAACAGACCATATAATGTCAGAATTACATGCCAAAATGACCAAAAAAGTAGGGCCAAAAAAAGCCAAAAAAAGCCAGACCCGCCCTAAAATCCGGGATTGATCTGGCTTTTTTTGGCCTTGGCCCCCCCCCTTTATCAAAACATTTGCTCCTTTATCAAAACATTTACTCCTTTATCAAAACAGTTATCAATAAAATCTTCTAATTACAGTTCAATTGGTTGTGAAGATGTGTGTGCACAGTGCGAGTTGAGTGCCAGCACCCACGTCCGTGACACACCCGGTGAAGCAGCTCAGAAACTGGAGGAGCGAATCCAGGTAATCTGAAATGGTACTCGCTCCCATTATTAACTAATCAGCTAATTAACTATTATCAGTTAATTATCAACTAATTAACTAATTATTCAGGAGCATTGTACTACGCTGAAAGTTAGGTTAACTCACGTGATGGAGCAGCAGGCAGCCCTCCCACCCGCTCCACCACCGGGTACTCTAAATAGGGATATACTACTACAGACCGAGGGAGTTACTAGGTAAGACCGAGCTTCAGAACTGGCCCCATTTTTGCCTTGTTCGACCCTCCCTCCCCGCGCCCCGGTTTGAACAAAACAACCCCATTTTTACTTGCCCGCGAACATGAGGGGCCTGGGGTGCGACGTGCCCAACATTTATACCGGATCCCACGACTCAGTGGGTCGGACCCACATTTAATGCAATGGAACCCCCACACCAGCCCAACTCTCTCAGTGCGCTCTCTACCTCCCTCGCCACACTAACCGATACATGGTTGATGATGGAGGGAACAGTTCATGAGTCAGGGAACACCCTCGGTTCTCTCAGCACCTTCTCTGGACAGTGGTTCCTGGAAGAACTGGGTAGTTCCGGGAAACTGGCTGCGGAACACGTGAGTGGGATATATCAGCAGTCATTGATTAATTAATTAATTACACTACATAGTACTAATTAAACCAGTAATTAATTAGTTACAGGCTGTATAATTGGCTACCATAAGAATCTCATCCATCCTTAAATGCGAAAATTATACGCAGCACTCACAAAACACAGCCCAAGAAAAAAAACACTCTCCCTGCCCCCAATCCACCCAAATCCCCAATCCACCCCAATCCCCAATCCACCAGGTCGACCTACTGCTGTGCACTGTACCAGTTACCAAGCCCCTGATGAAATTACGACAGTCCGTCCAACAAAGTGTTTCCTTCTACGACGACTTGATACAGGTACACATCATCCTCAGTCACGTGGGAACCATATTTGGGCATTATATTTGGGCAATAATATTTGGACTGTTTGTTGGAGAATTTTAGAATTTTAAATCGTCAAACAAACCAGATATAGCAGCTAAGAGAAGATAATCAAAATATTGTTCCTCTATATGTTTCACAGTTCGTCTCTTAAAAACAGTGGTAGGTTACAATGAGTTCCTTTCCAACGTGAGGGCAAGCATCTCCCAGCCGATTTGTTGGGATTGTACAGGTGTGTCTCTGATCACATAGATCTCTAACCTTGTAGAATACTCCTAGGAGGGGGGGAGTTAGCTAAATAAGGGATGGAACTAGGGAAACACGCCTTGTAGAATACTCCTATAAGGGTCACCACACACCAAAGTTAAAATTAAAATTAAAATTTTGATTTTAAACCCGCACACACCAGCGGCCGTTAAAATTTCTCTCCCCCATTCTAAAAGTAACAATCTCGCGCTCGATTTTAACGGCGTGTTAAAATTTTATCATCCAAAGCGACCGTCAAAATCGTGCGTGAGATTGTTACTTTTAGAATGGGGAGAGAAATTTTAACGGCCGCTGGTGTGTGCGGGTTTAAAATCAAAATTTTAATTTTAATTTTAACTTTGGTGTGTGGTGACCCTAAGGGGGGGGGGGGAAGTAAGCTAAATAAGGGATGGAACTAGGGAAACACTTGAAGACAGACAATAAACATGCCAAATCAGCTAATATAGTCGAATTTTTTAATCAAGGGACAGGGGCCGCGCATTTACAAAAGTCTTTTTGCGCGTGCTAAACGTTTTCGCTCATATCTTCTGTTCCTGATAAGATAAAGACTCGATCTTGGTTGCGTTGAAAAGGTCTTAAAATTATCTTTCCAACGCTTCCGGGTTCAAGTCTTAAGATTGCCAGGAACTTGATCTCGATTATCACGCGCAAATACAAAGCCGCGCGACCCTTCTGAATGCGCGGCCCCCTGTCCCTTGATTAAAAAATTCGACTTTAGCTATAATGGAATAGTTGACAATGGAACTATACAGTGTTTTCATAAAGTGAGGGTTAGAACATAACAACCGACCGAAACAAGTAACCAACCAATCAGAACTCGTTATTTAGGTCACGTGACTGGTTATCAGCCAATCAGCGACCAGTATTTCCTGATTCGGTCGGTTCCTGCAACACAATATACCTCCGTTATTGCAGTCTTCTCCTTTTCCATAGTTGGCTGACTGAATTGAGATCCTATCTCCTCCACTGCAGTTTATCTGAGCAACCTGTCCCTCTTCAACCACGACCTTAGGGAATACATGGTTACAACAGTTACCATGGTTACCATGGTTACAACAATTACCATTGCTACAACAGTTACCATGGATACAACAGTTGCCATGGTTACAACAGTTACCATGGTTACAACAGTTGCCATGGTTACAACAGTTACCATGGTTACAACACTTGCCATGGTTACAACAGTTACCATGGTTACAACATGTTGTAACCATGGTAACTGTTGTAACCATGGTTACAACAGTTACCATGCTCCCACTATGGTTACTATAAAGGTTACAGCAGTTACCATTGTCTCGCACTAGTTACCATGGTCCCTCTGTGGTTACTTTGGTTACAGCAGGTACCATCGTCTCGCACTAGTTACCATGGTCACACTATGGTTACTAAGGTTACAGCAGTTACCATCGTCTCGCACTAGTTACCATGGTCCCTCTATGGTTACTGTGTTACCTCTTGTTCCTTGTACTGACACTGGTAGTTTTCACATCGTCTCAGGACTCCTCTCTCTATACTGAAAGAGAGAGAGAGAGAGAGAGAAATCAGGAATGGATCATAAACTACAAAAATATTTGGCATTGGCAATTACAGAGGAATTGGGAATCATAAAGAGGACAACCAAAAAGAAATCCCAAATTGGCCCGTTTCCCTAGATCACTGCTCTTACTTCCTACATTGCTTGATAAGTCGTTCAGAAGGCTCCCTATCACCTGTCAAACACCCTGAAACGCGTTATGTAAGAGAAGCTTTGTAAACTGTAACACAAGAGTCTCTCAACCCCTTGAGGCCCATAATTAACGATTGGTCGAACATAATTTTCTTTTGTTGCGTGTGGCGATGGCATTTGTTGTGATTGACTTTTATAGTGGCCCTAATTGATGAGTTGATATCCTAATACAGTCGGACCCCGATTTAGGGACACCCTCGGGGAAAAGGCTCTTGTCCACTAAATCGGGGTGTCCACTAAATCGGGGTCAAATAAGGTTGATTTCCTACATCGTGGGAAAAAAATCCTGTCCCTAAATCGGGGTGCCACTAAATCGAGGGGCCCTAAATCGGGGTCCGACTGTATATCCACTAACCCTTAAGTATGGTTGGTTGATATCCGATATCCAGACAGCGTTGCAAACTATTATCCAGATCTTGGCATTTCCTTCTCGCGCTGGTTAGGGTCACAATAACAATTAGCAGTAGAGTAGGGAGTAGTCGCATTTTAGTCGAAGAAACGGAGAAACAAGCTGTGGAAGAAATGAAGTGTGGAGAGAGGGAGGGGGAAAGAGAAAGAGAGAGAGAGAGAGGGAGAGAGAGAGAGAGTCACCGCTGCCATCTTTTCATGTTATACCTCAATAACATGATTATATATGATATGGAGCTGCTTGAAGAATCCGGTGTGATTAGCCCCAGTCCCTCCCAAAAGCTGTTAGCTTCTTCTCTCTCATTCTCTTTTCATTCCATTCTCTCTTTCCAGCCAGTCCCTTTCTCTCTCATGAATCATGATGAAGAGTATAGAAACTAAAAGCTGCACTGTAACCATGATTTCTTTGGTATCCTCTTCGCACTGAGCCTTACGGGACAGAATAAAAATACAGTCTGAATACAACATTTTTCAGGCGTATTCAACCTACGGGACGATTGTGTTGCACGAGACGTTGAAAACACTTCACTCAGAGGGAACTTTGGAACAGCAGAAGTGCAGCTTAATTTACGAGTACATACAGGTAAATAGAGATAGAGAGAGAAGAGAGGGTAGAGAGAAGAGATAGAGATAAAGAGACAGAGATAAAGAGAGAGGTACATAAAGATAGAGAGAGAGAGAGAGAGAGATAGAGGGTAGAGAGAAGAGATAGAGATAAAGAGAGAAGATAAAGAGATAGAGAAGCTGATTGGACTCCCTTCATTCCCCCCCCTCCAAATTCTAGACACCGCTCTACTCACTGATCCCCACCCTCCAGATTCTAGACACCGCTCTACTCACTTCCCCCACCCTCAATCCCTCCCCTCCTCCTCCAGATTCTAGATACAGCTCTACAAGATGGACTAGCTGAGGACTGTTCTGAACTGTTTGTTCAGCTACGAGGTGGTCAAGATGTATCATCAACTATCATTGGTAGGTGTCAAACAAAGCGAGACAAGATGGTACTTGCTGTCTCACTGTGTAGGTGCCAAAGTTTCGGAAGCAGCTCTGCGACCGTCTTATATACAGCGCAGGAACCGACCGAATCAGGAAATACTGGTTCCTGATTGGCTGATAACCAGTCACGTGACCTAAATAACGAGCTCTGATTGGTTTTTTACTTGGTTCGGTTGGTTCCTGATACAGGGTGTCCTGCGACGGCAGTACCCGTTCCCGTAAAACATTGTTTTAGGTCTGGTAAATGACTGTATGTTAGTTCTCACTTACTATCCCTCCTCTGTAGATCAAGAGAAAGTTAGGAGTGTCTGCGAGGGAGTAGCAGCAGTTCAAGAAAGGGTAAAACAACAATTCCACTCTAATGACCAAAAACGGTAACTTTTGAGTTTTGCCCCCCCCCCCCCCTCTTCAACCTGCTTTCTGTTTTATGCTTTTCCGTAAAGAAGTATACTTGGGACCAGACCCAAACCCCTTTCCATTCAGGGACGACTATAATATGTAATATCTGTCTTAAACCCCTTCCTCACTCTGTTCAGGGACGACTATAAGATCTGTCTATTGATAATGTGTCTGGAATCCCTTCTATCTAAAACTATAGATTCCCTGGTTACCCTGTGTGACTCTCACCGGGACGTGGCAGATATTGTGGCTGAGGTGGACCATCTTCCTGAGGTAAGGGAGGGACTATATTGGGGGAGGGAGGGAGGGATGTGGCAGATATTGTGGCTGAAGTGGACCATCTTCCGGAGGTAATGTTTGAGGGTCACCGTAATATGAGGGGTGTGGAGACAATGAGGGGTGTCAGAGTGAGGGGTGGGTGAGGTGAGGAGACAATGAGGGGTCAGGTGTCAGAGTGAGGGGTGGGTTAGGTGTAAAAGCAAAGTGATTGGGGAGGGAGGGATTGGACTCTACTTTGTTTATCCCCTTTTTTCTAACCTGTATATGACCCTACTAATTGTCGCTTAATGGTAGTCATGCTACACCACTCACACATCTCCTATATATCACACCACTCAGTACTCACACAATATGTCCTAAATATCTACAGGTGCAAAAAGCAGCCTCTCTCCGATCTCCAGTTCTGCTGTCCCTGGAGAACAGTGAGATACACTCAATACTGTATGTAGCTCTGATGCAGGCTGTACTGACGTACCTCCAGGGATGCTTCATACATGGAAACCTCTTTGACAGGTTGGTCCAACCTGTACTCTGTAGTGAGAAAGAGAGAGAGGTAGATATTTGTAGCTCACATTACATTTTATTTCACTGTGTGATGGCACCAAATACCGAGGGTAGAATAGAGAGAACTCCTTGTTACATTTTATTTCATATTATTCTATGGGGCAGACCAAGGTAGGACCAATTGATCTGTCAAACCCTCACTGAATCTGGTAGGTCTAAAACTTCTGGAAACACGTCTTTCTAGTCTCTCCAACAAACTAGAGCTCCAGAAAACTTAATACTGATTGCTATTTCCCCCACCTAGGAACTTATTGCTAATTACTAATTAACTAATTACTAATTACTTCTTACACACCTTAGAACATCAAACCGGATATCCACTGATAATGAAGAAGAAGAAGATGGAGAAGTGGGTATTGAAGGTGATGTGGAACAAAGTGGAGCTCTAACCTGGAGTACATCAGACTCCCTTCTACACCCCATTAAACATTTTCTGGGCATGTTGCTACAGACTGCAGGTGTGTGACAATAAAGGCATCTTACAAGCCCCCACCTCCCCTATCATGAGACCATCAAAACGCCTTAGCATACCCCTCCCCTGTCACAAATTGGTTACTTTGAGATCCCCCTTCCTAAGAAACACCCAATATTCTTACCCCCTCCCCTCTATATCAGGTATTGGTTACTACTCTACAATCCTGTGCTACATCTCCTACACCCACCAACCCATAACCGGAGAGACAGATATCTCCTGCCCACCGCTCACCAAATACCTCCAAACTTGGCATCTAGCCAATACCCACCATCGCCTGACTAATGAAGCCAAGATACTGAAGTCTTCCCTGCAGAGGTACACGATTTTATTTTGGTTTGGTTTGGTTTGTTTTAGTTGGGTTTTGGTTTTAGGTTTGGTTTGGTTTAGTTTGGCTTTAGGTTTGGTTTTAGGTTTGGTTTGATTTGGTTTTAGGTTTGGTTTGTTTTGGTTTGGTTTGTTTCGGTTTGGCTGGGTTTGGTTTTAGGTTTGGTTTTTGGTTTAGGTTTGGTTTTAGGTTTGATTTTGGTTTGGTTTGTTTTGGTTTGGCTTGGTTTGGTTTGGTTTGGTTTGGTTTGGTTTGGTTTGGTTTGGTTTGGTTTGGTTTGGTTTGGTTTGGTTTGGTTTGGTTTGGTTTTATGTTTTGTTTGGTTTTAGGTTTGGCTGTCACATCTCCTAAGTCCATACATATTTGTCTCACAAAATACTGTCCTCTCTAGGTGCCAGTTGGAGTTAATTGCATTCCAGTGGTTACACGAGGGACCTCAATTAGCTGGATCACCAAGGAAGGCCTTCATTACCGATCTTACCAACAAGATCTCCGCACTGGATGAGGCACACAGAGAGGTAATTCTTCAGAATACTAATCCAGCCCCGGACCCCCTCACTTTCAGAGCATTGGCCCGGCCCTATTCTCGCAGAGAGCGCGAGAACCGTGGTTAGATCATTGACCTGACAGCCCCATCAAGATGATATTCCCCCCCCCCCCCCCTGATCACCAATCTCCTTCCCAAACCAGGTCCAAGCGAAACAGCAGCAATACACTTCAATCGAATCCAAGATACACCAGCGTCTCTCCTGGGCAGCAGGTTCCAACCCCGCCACTCGGGACGTCCTCTCTAAGTTCGAGGCGCTCCTTCAATCTCGTGCCGCGTTGGTGGAACGAGAGGGGAAGTATAGCAATGATGTGTTGGAGATGTGCCAAGGTGTGGTTCAGTTGGAAACACAACGAGAGGAAACGGAGAGGAGCAAGGTAAGGGAGAGATATGTAGGATGAAAGCAATGAGAAAAAGGGAGGGAGAACCGAGAAGGAGGGAGAGAGGGAGAGAGATAAAATAGTATACAGAGTAGAGAGAGAAAGAGAAAGTTAAAATGTCCACATCACTGCAGGTTCGACATGAGAACTTGTTGACAATGGTGAGGAAGTTCACTGAGAGTATTGGCATACTCGAGGAGTATTCTAAGGATCTCGCACAAACATCTGAAGATATTGAACTTTTATCTGCACCCGAAAAAGGTTTGTTTTGTGTTCTCAGTATTTTAATATACTTCAATCCACCCTTTTAACTATCTAGGCTGTTCGATAGCTAAAACTTATAGCTAGTTACCATAGCAACATTGGAAAATTTCAGCTCGTATGCAATTAACTCCATAATTAACTTATTAATTAACTCCTCCAAGGTTTGACTCTTTCCTGGGTTGATAGTGAGCTAAGTGCCTGCAAGAAGCAACTTAACTCCGCTACTGGGAAACAAAAGCAACTAACTGGAGAAATCAAGAAACACGCTGATCACGTACTGGGTGAGGTCGAGAAGGTACGTGCAGCACTAAAAACATGCAAGGTTTTGTTGGGGTTTTGTTCTATCCTGAATTTCAAATCTCGAGTGCTACAAAAATGCAAGTTTTTGATTATCTAACAACTAAAATATCACAGGTGAAAGACCAAGCAGCAGCGTTTGTGAAACTGGTGAGTGAGATTGCTGAGCATCTTTCATCGCTCACTCAGAAGGAATGTAGTGATCAGGGGGCGAGAGTCCTCCTCAAATCTTACCAGAAGTTTGTGTCTGATTTGAAGGTGCTACTGAGTACGGTGAAGGAATTTGCAGCCAAATCCAAGAAGGATCTACAAGGAGGTAGTTTTGGAACCCCATTTTTACCCCGCTCTCTTTATCTCTCTCTCTCTCTCTCTCCCTCTCTCTCTCTCTCTTTCCCTCTCTCTCTTTCTCTCTCTCTCTCTCTCTCTCTATCTCCCTCTCGCTCTCTTTATCTCTCTCTCTCTTTCTCTCTCTCTCCTCTCTCTCTCTCTCTCTCTCTCTCTCTCTCTCTCTCTCTCTCTCTCTCTCTCTCTCTCTCTCTCTCTCTCTCTCTCTCGCTTTCAGGGGAGGAATGGGTACGACGATCTCCAGAAATTCTGGATGACCTGATGAAGCTGCGGACTCTTCTTGAATGGATATTTCGTCAATTTGAGATCCTTTCAACTGGTGATCAGAATATTGCTCAGCCTCCACCCATAATTAATGTGAGTTATTAATTAATTGATTAATTAACAAGTTTATTAATTAATGTAAGTATTTCCATCGAGCTGCCCGATAAATTTAACATTCTGTTTTTAGATCTCTTGAAGGCCAATGCTCTCACCGCGGTTCTCTCGTTAGAATAGGGTCAGGCTAATGCTCTGACAACTTGACGGGATATCTGACGAAAACTGTCTCATTCCTACCCAGATTTTCAACTCATAATTCCCCCACAGATTGCCCCATCTTCGGCATCAAAAACCCGGCTGCTAGCCCTCCCTGAACGGAACCACTTTGCCACTAGTGTTCTGAAGCGGGTACAGAGCAAGTTGGACGGTCGAGATGGTGGTGTTGTCGTGTCAGTTCAAGATCAGGTGAGAGAGATAGAAAGAGGTGTTAACTTCTTATCATCGTTTCCGGAGAAAAACTCCTTTTTGAGAGAGTTGCTCCCACTAAAACAATTCCTTTCTCGCACTAGGTGTCAGCAGTGATAAACTCTGCTACGTCCCATAGCAACCTCTCTCTAATGTACGAGGGATGGACTCCGTGGGTGTGAGGTGATCTATCGGGGCTACCATACCCCTCTAAATACTTATCTGTAAGTGAATTCTTTAGCCCCCGATATATCTAAATCTTGTAGATCTTGTAGAATATTATTGTTTGGTTATTATTGTTTGGTTTTTGTAAGTGACGTTATTCCCTTGTTCCTAGTATTGGTTATACATGACGCATCCACCATCCACCCTAACCAAACTCCCTGCTTCTAGAGATAAACAACTGATGGAAAGTTAACAAGAGCAGAATGGAAGAGGTGCTTGAAGATCAGTCCAACTTGGAGATAGAGAGAGATAGAGACCGGTGTAAATACTCTACTACTACCTTCACGCAGCGTCTCCTGATCTGCACGATCTGATCGAGTCCTAAAATGAGATCACTTCTCTAGCTCTCTACAGCTTGATATTGAGTTGTGCTGTTGCACCTCAATAGTATGAACAATACAAATATTGAGCTGCCACTGGACTGACTATGCAACCCGCAGATTTATTGTAGAGAGAGGTGTCATGTCACCTGTCACAGAGTGCATTGACAGGTGATCTGCTAGGTGATTGGATCTCCCCATAATTGGTGATAAAACTGATATATTGTTTCTCATATCCTTTAAGAGGAATATCTCTCTCTCGCTGAGCTCTCCGGGGAGAGACTGAGAGAGAGAGAGAGAGTGCGTGATTGTGAGCAATAAGCTGTCTGGCGGCGCCAGACCCCTACTTGATTCGACAGTTTGCTCATGATGGGGTCGCGGCGCCAGACAGACAATAAGAAGGTCGAAGCGTTTTTACCCGCCCCCAACTCTGTATAAATGGTGTTGACCGATCATCAAGAGACTACTGATATATTGTTTTCGTGTGTTATTTATGTGTGTGTGTTGTATGTGTATTAGACGGTGGTTTGCAGTAGTGGACAAACGGGGTGCAAACACACGGGTAGTACTAGGCAGAAAATGTTTTTAGTTGGTGACATAGACACCGTGCGCGACCAAGATTGAGCTCACACACGGGGGTCGCGCCAGGTGTCTGTATGTCACCAATGTTTTTAGTACCCGTGCGCGCTACGTGTTCGTCTGTGCTTGTTATATTCTAACCCTCCTTTACATTTGTAAAGAAGTTTCGCGAGCGAGGCACGTGAAACACAGTCTAGCTAGGCAACGTCCATGTGCACGGTGTTTGGACACCGCGTTTATCCACTACAAGCTGTTAGAACCACTACAAAGTGTTAGATATAGTGTAACGTGAGTGTGGTGTATAATTCCTTATAGACCTGCTAACCAAGACTGAACTAGCTGAAATATACACATATTATGCATGTTTATTATTACTATGAAAAACGTTGAAAAAAGTTTAAAAGAGGCAAAAATAAGAAAAACAGGTGTTTTTAAATAATCTGAAAAGCAGAAGTGGTTCCCTAAACAGTTCGTTGTACCAATTATTTTTTGTTGGAATAGTGAACATGTGCTGCTAGACGTCTGTATTTTTGATGACCTTTAGTTTGTTTTAGTCTTTTTGAAGTTGAATTTACAAAGATTAATAATTGATTGGCCATTTAGTTTTACATTTCCACTTCTGCAAGAAATGCGTTTTTGTTTGATATCGAATCGGAATAAATGGAAATCTATGTATCCGTGTCGGGTCCCATTCTAGATTCGTAGATTTCCATTTCCCATGGGGACAACTAGAACTTTTAGTCAAAAGGCCCCCAGACAAACCCTGTCAAATACCGCGGCACTGAGTTCAGAGGTGTCAGGCACTGGCTTTAACATTGCCCACCTAGCTACACGGCCTCACGAAGCCTCGGCCCGGTGCGGAGAGGACGGTCTTTTATGAGACAAGCATGCTTGTCTCATATAATAAGATCACTCATGTCTTCTGGCGGCGCCAGACCCCGATTAGATTCTCAAGTGCGCTTAGATGTCTGGGCGCCGTCAGGTATGTCTGGGTGCCGTCAGGTATGTCTGGGTACCGTCGAGTTTGTCTGGGTGCCGTCAGGTGTGTCTGGGTGCCGTCAGGTATGTCTGGGTGCCGTCAGGTATGTCTGGGTGCTTCAAGGTATGTCTGGGTGCCGTCAGGTATGTCTGGGTACCGTCGGGTTTGTCTGGGTGCCGTCAGGTATGTCTGGGTGCCGTCAGGTTTGTCTGGGTGCCGTCAGGTATGTCTGGGTGCCGTCAGGTATGTCTGGGTGCCGTCTGGTGTGTCTGGGTGCCGTCAGGTATGTGATCTGGGTGCCGTCAGGTATGTCTGGGTGCCGTCAGGTATGTCTGGGTGCCGTCAGGTATGTCTGGGTGCCGTCAGGTATGTCTGGGTGCCGTCAGGTATGTCTGGGTACCGTCAGGTATGTCTAGGTGCCGTCAGGTATGTCTGGGTGCAGTCAGATATGTCTAGGTGCCGTCAGGTATGTCTGGGCGCCGTCAGGTGTGACTGGGTGCCGTCAGGTTAGTCTGGGTGCCGTCAGGTATGTCTGGGTGCCGTCAGGTGTGTCTGGGTGCCGTCAGGTTTGTCTGGGTGCCATCAGGTATGTCTGGGTGCCGTCAGGTATGTCTGGGTGCCGTCAGGTATGTCTGGGTGCCGTCAGGTATGTCTGGGTGCCGTCAGGTTAGTCTGGGTGCCGTCAGGTGTGTCTGGGTGCCGTCAGGTTTGTCTGGGTGCCGTCAGGTATGTCTGGGTGCCGTCAGGTATGTCTGGGTGCCGTCAGGTTTGTTTGGGTGCCGTCAGGTATGTCTGGGTGTCGTCAGGTATGTCTGGGCGCCGTCAGGTTTGACTGGGTGCCGTCAGGTATGTCTGGGTGCTGTCAGGTGTGTCTGCAGATGCCGTCAGGTATGTCTGGGTGCCGTCACGTTTGTCTGGGTACCGTCAGGTGTGTCTGGGTACCGTCAGGTATGTCTGGGTGCCGTCAGGTGTGTCTGGGTGCCGTCAGGTTTGTCTGGGCGCCGTCTGGTATGTCTGGGTGCCGTCAGGTATGTCTGGGTGCCGTCAGGTATGTCTGGGTGCCGTCAGGTATGTCTGGGTGCCGTCAGGTATGTCTTGGTACCGTCAGGTATGTCTGGGTGCCGTCAGGTGTGTCTGGGTGCCGTCAGGTATGTCTGGGTGCCGTCAGGTATGTCTGGGTGCCGTCAGGTGTGTCTGGGTGCCGTCAGGTATGTCTGGGTGCCGTCAGGTATGTCTGGGTGCCGTCAGGTATGTCTGGGTGCCGTCAGGTATGTCTGGGTGCCGTCAGGTATGTCTGGGTGCCGTCAGGTATGTCTGGGTACCGTCAGGTGTGTCTGGGTGCCGTCAGGTATGTCTGGGTACCGTCAGGTATGTATGGGTGCCGTCAGGTATGTCTGGGTGCCGTCAGGTTTGTCTGGGTGCCGTCAGGTATGTCTGGGTTTGACATGTTCCTTGTCTGTCAGCTCTGATGCTCTCACACCGGGCTTTTGGCGCCCGGTGTGAGTTTACGCGAGCCCGAAGGGCGAGCGTAAGCGCTTAAGCGCTGAAAGTGCCGAAGAGACAGACTGCGTAGCATGGCAAGTCTGGGTGCCATCGGGTATGTCTGAGTGCGGTCGAGTTGGAAAAGTTTGTAACGCGTTGTTATTTACAAACATCAATGCAAAGTTGCGAGCAGCAAATAAAGTTGCAAATTTATAGCGCGCGCACCGAACTGTGAAAAATTGAGGTTAAAAATTTCAACTTTTCCTGACAACACCAACAATTGAAAAGCGCTGCCTTATCCCGCGCTGCTATCGGGGGCCAGCAACGTTTGCCAACACCAACAAACGACTTTTCCTGACAAACGTTTTCAAATCTTAAATTTCCTGTTCTCAGTTCTGACTTCTGCCCTGTCCCCAGTACAACTTTTATCGTACCAGTTATCTTCCTAAATTGTCTTTTAGAGATCTTCGTTTTAAGTACATTCGGACCCCGAATCACCGATTTTCCGGGATGCTCGCAGCTCGGGCCTCGGGGGCCAGGGGGGGGGGCGCAGGGCCCGGGGGGGGGGGGGGGTTTGTCCGGTAAATCAGGCTGCCCGCCGCCCGGTATATCGGGGACCGGTGTCCAAATCAAATATTTTCCTATATCACCTTCCCAGTAAATACTGCGGACTATATCAATAATTTCAGACTTCTGGTCTCTGGAGATTTTCCGTAATCTGTGGTCCCACTCTCACGGCTCCGTGAATTCAAATTAACTCTCAACATACAGTTAAGGATGCCGTTGAATGGACGATACTACACAAAACCCCTGTACGCTCGGGACCATATAAACCTTCACCGGGCCCTTGGTGACACACAAACCAACGGAGCACCATGTAGTGATGAAATGCAAAGGTTCTTTAAATGTTTAATGTGAGTTTCCTGGATGGTTTTTAGCAATGTACACCACATAAAATATGTGGTGTGCCCTTAACTTCTCTCGTGTGCTGTTTTGCGTTTATGGTTTTTCCAACATTTGATATTGTCAATTGTTCGAATTTCATATATTTTGACAGGTTGAACGAATCAGAACCCAATAACTGTAACGGATACAAAAATTGGATGATCATGTGTATGAACGAATCAAAAGCTAACAACAGTGCTTCAGTCGAAAAGGTACATGAGATATTATTCAACTCGTGATATTTTAGTCTAGAACACTCATATACAAGGTGGCCCATAAATTATGAGGCCGGGGGACGAGCTGTACCCCCGAAACGGTGATAGTTGTGCAAAAACAAACTACGGGAACATGCTGGAACAATTCCTTGGTAACTTTTTGCAAATTTTGAGTTTTTTATTCAAAAGTTCATTTTTCATTCATGAACTATTTACACGTTCATTAATGAATTAAGGACTCTAATTTACCGAGAGTGAGCCATTTTGTTTGGGTTTAATTTATCTTTCCAATGAGCACCATGAAAATCAAATTGAAGCACCAGGTCACATGGCAGTTGAGAAAATGCACATGCATGATTTTGGCTCTTCCTGCGACTTTCAATCAGCTGTATCACGGCTACCTTTTGTTCAATCTTTTTTTAAATTTGGGTGAACATTGGATAAGCAAAGATCTTTGCTCAAAAGAACAAGAATAATTGCGGTATAATGCCATACCGCCTGATTTCCCCGCCAACCATGTGATCTGGCATGTGCCAGTTGCCACACATGCCTCTAATTGGGCACTGATACGTGAGCCGGTATAGCTGATGGGTTGCCTGAGCTATGTGATATCCTAGTAGTATTAATAGTTGCAGTTCCGATCACAAATGCAGAACAATGTTCATTGCACAATGACGTAGGGCGCCATGACAAATCTATGAACAATTGTAATTGCAAGTGCAACATAAAGGCGCCGCGCACGTGCGCGCAAATTTCCTGTTGTGTTCAGTCAGTAAGTGACAGCATTCCGCACTGGATAGTTGCCAACAGCAGCTCAGGAGGTTACGTTACAGAAAAAGCGTGACACTTCACTAGTATGTAAAATAAAATTGTCGAATTCTAAACCCCTATGCCTTTTTACAAGAGGCATCCGGGTGAATGCCTTCGGCATTCACCGGGCGGGGAAAAAATCAAGGTGAAAACTGAAAGTTCATTTTTGAGTGTTGGTAGTTCATTCCACTCATTCAGGAACCAACATCCCTAAAGTGATGAAAAGTGATTGGTTTTGTTTGGCCCATACCCTGCGATGATAAAGAGGTGTAAAAACACGTTTCCGGGCTAGTTAGTGGGTGTCCATGTGATCATGATGATATCTGACACCTCTTCTGAGCCATAATCAAGGGATTTTCTCGAATTCAAGCATGTGATTTGGGTTATCTGTGATTGGTATCGTGCAGCAATGTTGAGAGATCTCATAGCACCTCGAAAATTATGATTAGCTCAATGAAATGAGTTGATTTTGGATCGAAAATGGTAGTTTAGTTCATTTTGACGTCTGTTTTAATCTCTTCTATCATAAATCAACTCATTACATTGAGCTAATAATAATTTTTGAGGTGTCAGGTGCTATGAGATCTCTCAACATTGCTGCACGATACCAATCACAGATAACCCAAATCACATGCTTGAATTCGAGAAAATCCCTTGATTATGGCTCAGAAGAGGTGTCAGATATCATCATGATCACATGGACACTCACTAACTAGCCCGGAAACGTGTTTTTACACCTCTTTATCATCGCAGGGTATGGGCCAAACAAAACCAATCACTTTTCATCACTTTAGGGATGTTGGTTCCTGAATGAGTGGAATGAACTACCAACACTCAAAAATGAACTTTCAGTTTTCACCTTGATTTTTCTTTTGAGCAAAGATCTTTGCTTATCCAATGTTCACCCAAATTTAAAAAAAGATTGAACAAAAGGTAGCCGTGATACAGCTGATTGAAAGTCGCAGGAAGAGCCAAAATCATGCATGTGCATTTTCTCAACTGCCATGTGACCTGGTGCTTCAATTTGATTTTCATGGTGCTCATTGGAAAGATAAATTAAACCCAAACAAAATGGCTCACTCTCGGTAAATTAGAGTCCTTAATTCATTAATGAACGTGTAAATAGTTCATGAATGAAAAATGAACTTTTGAATAAAAAACTCAAAATTTGCAAAAAGTTACCAAGGAATTGTTCCAGCATGTTCCCGTAGTTTGTTTTTGCACAACTATCACCGTTTCGGAGGTACAGCTCGTCCCCCGGCCTCATAATTTATGGGCCACCTTGTATGAGGTTGAACTAAACAACAACAAGTCTTGTAAATAGTTGTTTTGTCTTGTAATACAAGACATCATATATAATGTCTTGTAAGTAGTTGTTCAACCTCGCACAAAAGACGGTCTAGCTAGGCAAGTAAATAGCTACAGATACTCGTTAGTGTGTCTCGGTAGTCCTAGAACCGGTTTTAGGGCGGTAAATATCACGTGTTTAGGGCGGTAAATATCACGTGTTTAGGGCGGTAAATATCACGTGTTTACCTATTAAAACTTGCCTGGCTAGACTGTGTTTCGGGCGCCCCGCACCCGCACAAATGTAAAGGGAGGGTTAGAACATAACAAATTAAAACCACCTATTTTTAGGTACCAAAAGAATTAAGACGGTTTGCACGAATGGGCAAGCTCGTGAGCAAGATGAAATACTTACGGTGAAAACACAAGTGATGAACTCCTAATTTATTAAACTTTCTAAGATTGTTTGCAATTTGTTATTATTATCAAATTCCTGTTTGATCGCTCATGTAATATAAAGTTACATAATATCAATATCAATATTGAATATAATATGTCATATAAACACCTTTTTCTCCTATGATAGCCAACAATTTATGGTGAATCACTCGACAAAGGATATGGCCTGAGAATCAAATGTAAGTTGCTGTACCCCAAATTCCAATTTAATTGAAATTTAATTAGAATAAACATAAGTATTGTAGTGTTCTTGTTGGGTGTTCATTAATGGTTTAGTGGTTTTTATACCTGTAAATGCGGCGAAGACAATATGGTGAAGACTGCACGCGGCGAAGGTTACTGCAGAGGTAATGGTAGGCTGCGAAGGTTACGATAGACGATAGTAGGCTGCAGTAAAACACGGAGTTAGGAGTTCTAGTAACGGTAGTAAACAGTGGAAAATAGTAGTGAACTTTCCTTAAAGCCCTATGTTTTTATTGTCCCCAGTGCATTTGCCCAGATGGTTCTTTGTTCAGACGAGTAGCTGGAAGCTCGAATCTCGCCTGGACAAAGAACTGAATGGAGCATAGGAGCTCGAGCCTGGAGAATGAGCATGTGGGCATATCAAATTAATCTATGGCTCTATATTCACCTCTACTTTTATTTATCATCTGTAATCTTTTCGGCTAGTTAGTTTTTTGAACTATATTGTGACCAATTATCTTATTAGTAAATCTTGAATTAGGAGTGTGTAAACTGTAAGAATAGAAGGACATTTTTTTTCGTCAGGATTACCGCTGTGAAGCTTGTCAGTGTCAGGTACAGTTTTAGTTGTCTGGCCCTGTCGTGTCTGTGGCGGTATTATTATTATTATTATTAGGAACCGACCGAAACAAGTAAACAGCCAATCAGAACTCGTTATTTAGGTCACGTGACTGGTTATCAGCCAATCAGGGACCAGTATTTCCTGATACGGTCGGTTCCTGATATATTTCCTTTTCAGGGTTACTGAGTGTGTTGACCAAGGAAAAACTATTTTTCCAACAAACACTTTGTATCAAGAAACAGAATCAAAAGAATCGGGAGAATCTGAGGAAGAGAAATATTTCCTCGCCCTCGAACAAAAAACTGAGAAACCCCCTGAACAATCTACTGCTGCTGAGAGTCCAGTCTTTTCTAGCCAGACATCTGGTACCCCAATTAGATTTGAACATCTGTTGACTAGAGAGGAGAGAAAGGAACTGAGAGATCAAGAGCATCAGGGAATCGGAAATATGTTCGTCTTTGCGACCTTTGTTTTTTGTCTCTCGCTCCATCTTTCGGTGTACACTCGGGTACACAATAATACTGTCCAGGTATGTAGGAATAAACCCCAAATAAAATGTAGTTGCTCTGAACTGATTATTCAGAATAAAATGTAGGAATATGTAGGAATTAACCTAAAATAAAACTCGAGATGATAATAATGGACATAATATTAGAGGGAAGGGATTCCGTATCTGATGGTATGTAGAGAGAAACTTGTTTATGAGTACTCTAGAGACCGTATATAAATTAGTTTGCCTGTCTGTGAGTGTTGTAAGAGGGCTGTTTTGTTCAAACCCGCAGGGCGCAGAGAGAGAGGGGGGTCGAGGGGAGGGTGCCGGAGAGAGGGGGGTCGAGGCAATAAGAGGGTGCGGGAGAGAGAGAGGGGGGTCGACGCGAGGGAAGGGTGCGGGAGAGAGAGAGGGTCGAGACAATAAGAGGGTGCGGGAGAGAGAGAGGGTCGAGGCAATGAGAGGGTGCGGGAGAGAGAGAGGGTCGAGGCAATAAGAGGGTGCGGGAGAGAGAGGGTCGAGGCAATAAGAGGGTGCAGGAGAGAGAGGGGGGTCGAGGCAATAAGAGGGTGCGGGAGAGAGAGGGTCGAGGCAATAAGAGGATGTGGGAGAGAGAGGGGGGTCGAGGCAATGAGAGGGTGCGGAAGAGAGAGGGTCGAGGGGAGGGTGCGGGAGAGAGAGAGTCGAGGCAATAAGAGGGTGCGGGAGAGAGAGGGGGTCGAGGTAATAAGAGGGTGCGGGAGAGAGAGGGGGTCGAGGTAATAAGAGGATGCGGAGAGAGGGGGTCGAGGGAAGGGTGCGGGAGAGAGAGAGGGTCGAGGCAATAAGAGGGTGCGGGAGAGAGTGGGGGTCGAGGCAATAAGAGGGTGCCGGAGAGAGAGGGTCGAGGCAATGAGAGGGTGCGGGAGAGAGAGGGGGTCGAGGGGAGGGTGCGGGAGAGAGAGAGGGTCGAGGGGAGGGTGCGGGAGAGGGTCGAGGCAATAAGAGGGTGCGGGAGAGAGAGGGGGTCGAGGCAATAAGAGGGTGCAGAGAGAGAGGGGGGTCGAGGGGAGGGTGTGGGGGAGAGAGAGGGTTGAGGCAATAAGGTAAAGTTATTATGGATAGTACAGACAAAGGGAAACATTTATATTCCGTCTGATTGTGCCTTTGTCTTGAGATCTCAAACAAAGTCAAACAGCACTCGGAGCTCTACATTTCGCCCTGAGTTATTACTTACTCAACGAGCCCTGGGGGTTGCGTAATTTCCATAAAGTTAAATCTTTAACTTGGTGAAATCTTTTAAACATGATATATGTATGAGATCTACACAACAGTTTCCTAATTTCTCCCTCAGTTCCAGCCTAACGCGGGGAAGAAGTGGTCATCACGGAGTCTCAAACTTCCGATAAATCTTAACATAACTAACATTGAAGATGGAAATATTGAGGTTGGTCCCACCGTTGTATCTCAAACTGAGGGGGCATGCGATTCAACATCTTTTTTGGGGGGGGGGGGCATGCGATTCAACATCTTTGGGGGGGGGGGGGGGCTCCAACAAACATGTTGGACCGTCTGAAACTGTGTATAATGAACAATTCAGCTATCTATGTCCCATGGGCCATGTGTTTCCTTGAAAGTTGAAGCCTAGTCCATACTGTTGTTTGCGATGTATAAAAATGATACACAATACTATTATCATTCCCCTTTTTTACTGTCTGTGAGGGTAGATCAACACAATGAAACAGTAGTCCCATTCCTCCCCCTCTCTCTCTTACTCACCCCTCACATTTCCCAAGGTGTTACAAGACCAGATAAAGCAGTCCAAAATGTCAGTTGTACTTTTCTACGCTCCCTGGAGCCGACCATCACTTAGGTAATTAATACGTTTGCTTGTTGGCTTACTGATGTGCTTGTAGACAGTTCCATAATTTTGTCCCGGTGTAAGCCCTGAAAAAGTGCCCACCGCGAAATCCGAACGGGCTTGGTGGTAAAAAGTGCACTATTGTGGCGCGCGTTTGTGGCGCGCATTCATGACCGTGGGAAAATATTTGTGGACACGTTGAGTGATCAGATGCAGAAGTCATCAATCACATCTCTTGTTTTTACAGCTTTGCTTCATTTTCTTGAAGATCCGTCTGGGTTAACCATGAGTGATTCGCTAGCGGTAGTTGAAATAAACAGGGGCCAGAACTATTTTCTCCGTCTATCTGTCATCCTCGTTGAAATCGTTCCCTCGGTCTTCAGAGAGGCGATCCGATTATTAGGACCTGCCAAAGCTAACCTCTCCGTGGAATGCTGGCTTCAAAGTGAGCCAATAGCGAGGAAACTTCGCCAGAGAAACCTGAACTCCGCCCAACTCACCCTTCTCTCAACAAGTGGGCTAGACGGTGTGGACATAACGTTGGGATCACTACTTCTAATTCACGTGGTTAAACCACATGGTGGTTGGGGCCCGGGTGGTTTAGTTGAGGCAGTTAACCACATCAGGAGTATTAAAAACAGGGTTTACTCTCACACTAGCAAGTGCTGGTTGCGTGATAGCGAGTATAATGATTTAGAGAAGGGGTTGGTGGAAAGTATTGGCGTTGTGCTGGGGAATAGTAAGATTGTATTTTTGCCTGAATTCTCGGAGAGAATCCTAACTTGGATAACTCGAACGGGGGAGTTGATTTCAAGTCGTGATGATGTTCTCCATTCTCTGCAAAGCGACATGAAATGCCATTTAACGAAAATTGAACAGGATCAAATGATCCTGATAAACAAGACAGACGAACAAACAAGCATTTTACGGAGTCTGCTGGACAGCCAACACACTGCACTGGACTTCGTTTGGGGGAAACTGAGGCAGCAATCTTGGAGATCTTACAGAAACCCCATTTTCTCTAAGATCACTCACCTTCTATCTCCTCTCGCTACGACAGGGCTCACCCTCCCTGATCTATGGGTGGAAATTGAGGTCGATGGTACTGGGTGGTTATCGGGAGAGATATCTCTTGTGTTCGAAAAGTTCCTCCAATCACCGCTAAAAGTTTGGAGTATTGAGGGTGGAGGTGGGACGGGGAAAACAAGTTTTGTCAGGAAGATGTGCATGCAAGCGGAGGTGTTTTACCCTCACTACCTCTTTCTTGTCATACCTGATAATGGTGATGATGATGATGTCATAATGAATAATGACGTCACAAAAGATACCTCGGCTGATTTAGTGTTTTCCAACCTCATCCGAGCTGGTGTTCTTGGTGTTGTGGACGAGATAGAACGCGAGGGGACGATTCAATGTTTGAAACGGTATTCCGATAACATCGTGTTTTTCATTGACAACCCCCCGACCAGCCAAATTTTATCAGTTTTATCTAAGATAACGGGTGTTAAAATTGTGGTGACGGGTCTACATCGGTATCAGTACAGGTCCAGGATTGTCGGTCTCACACCGGTCTCACGAGATGCCCTAATTGCCACGATTGTATCCTCCCTGGTCCACAATGAGACCTCTACTGAGAAACAGCTGGGTGAGTTAAGAGACTTCTTCACCACGCCCCTCTCCGACCAAGTGGTATCTCTCTCAGACAGTCCTCTATTCGTGCAGTTTGTTTGTGTGCTCTACTGTGTATCACGGTATAGAATCCAAGCTTTAACCATGCTTGTATCAAAACGTGATAAGGTTGAGGGTATCAGAAGAGCCTTATTAGCTCAACATGACAGCCACGGTACTGACCTTGTGATGGAGCTGATGTTACAATATCTGGATGAAGTCAGCTTATGACGTCATTAGACGAGTTGTGACGTCATTGGATGAGTTGTGACGTCATTGGATGAGTTATGACGTCATTGGACGAGTTATGACGTCATTGGACGAGTTATGACGTCATTGGACGAGTTATGACGTCATTGGACGAGTTGTGACGTCATTGGATGAGTTATGACGTCATTGGATGAGTTATGACGTCATTGGACGAGTTGTGACGTCATTGGACGAGTTGTGACGTCATTGGACGAGTTATGACGTCAGTGGACGAGTTATGGCGTCATTGGACGAGTTATGACGTCATTGGACGAGTTATGACGTCATTGTACGAGTTATGACGTCATTGGATGAGTTATGACGTCATTGGACGAGTTATGACGTCATTGGACGAGTTATGACGTCATTGGATGAGTTATGACGTCATTAGACGAGTTATGACGTCATTAGACGAGTTATGACGTCATTGGATGAGTTATGACGTCATTGGACGAGTTATGACGTCATTGGACGAGTTATGACGTCATTGGACGAGTTGTGACGTCATTAGATGAGTTGTGACGTCATTGGATGAGTTATGACGTCATTGGACGAGTTATGACGTCATTGGACGAGTTGTGACGTCATTGGACGAGTTATGACGTCATTGGACGAGTTATGACGTCATTGTACGAGTTATGACGTCATTGGATGAGTTATGACGTCATTGGACGGGTTATGACGTCATTGGACGAGTTGTGACGTCATTGGACGAGTTATGACGTCATTGGATGAGTTATGACGTCATTAGACGAGTTATGACGTCATTGGATGAGTTATGACGTCATTGGACGAGTTATGACGTCATTGGACGAGTTATGACGTCATTGGACGAGTTATGACGTCATTGGACGAGTTATGACGTCATTGGACGAGTTATGACGTCATTGGACGAGTTATGACGTCATTGGACGAGTTATGAAGTCATTGGACGAGTTAGGGGGGTTCCAACCTATTTTTTGTATGTTTGTACGGAAAAAAACAAGTTTTTCCTCAAACAAAAAAATACAAAAAAATACAAAAAAGTACAAAAAAATACAAAAAAATACAAAAAAATAAAACGGGGTATAAATGATTAAACAAAGCTTTTCTGATCGTTGAAACTTTAGTTTATGATCATAATTGTGTCATAAATTCCTATTAAACTGTGGTTTGATACAAAATTAGCAACTTTTTCTTATAATTGGAAGATAAAAACATGTCTTAATCATGTTTTAATTGTTCTTTATCAAAACACAAGGAAATATTCTATTCAAAATTTTCGAAATCTGAACCAATGATGTTTACTTTTTCGAATTTCGAATGAAAGATAATAAATACACGACAAACGTTCCTAGGTGTGGTACATTATCACAAAAGGAACCCGTCGATGAACTTTTACTAGGCACACATCTCCATAATTTGTTGTACAACTTTTTTGTTCTGTTTGTACGAAAAATCGGAATTTCTAAGAGAGAAAATCTTTCCAAATCGAAATTTCTAAGCGAGAAAATTCCCCGAATCGCAATTTGTTAACAAGAAAATTTTCTCGAGTCGTATTTTCTAAGCGAGAAATTTCCCCGGATCGCAATTTCTTACCGAGAAAATCTTCTCGAATCGTATTTTCTAATCGAAAAATTTCCCCGAATCGCAATTTCTTACCGAGAAAATTTTCTCGAGTCGTATTTTCTAAGCGAGAAATTTCCCCGAATCGCAATTTCTTACCGAGAAAATTTTCTCGAGTCGTATTTTCTAAGCGAGAAATTTTCCCGAATCGCAATTTCTTACCGAGAAAATTTTCTCGAATCGTATTTTCTAAGCGAGAAATTTCCCCGAATCGCAATGTCTTACCGAGAAAATTATCCCGAATCGTAATCTGAATCAATGATTTTGCTTTTTCGAATTTCAAAAACGTGTAATTTTACATACTTTTTTAGTACTTTTAGCAGGAAAATGGATGACAATGGAACTAAAAACGTTCATATATATAATAGGTGGTACATGAACATAAACGGAACCCAGCTATGTATTATTTTATATACTCACACCCACATCTTTCATTACTTTTTTGTATTTCTTTGTATTTTTTTGTATTGTTTGTACGGAAAAACAGGAATTTTGGATACTTTTATGTATGGTCCGTACAAAAAAGTACAAAAACATACAAAAAATAGGTTGGAACCCCCCCCCCACGAGTTATGACGTCATTGGACGAGTTATGACGTCATTGGACGAGTTATGACGTCATTAGACGAGTTATGACGTCATTGGACGAGTTATGACGTCATTGGATGAGTTATGACGTCATTGGACGAGTTATGACGTCATTGGACGAGTTGTGACGTCATTGGACGAGTTATGACGTCAGTGGACGAGTTATGACGTCAGTGGACGAGTTATGACGTCATTGGACGAGTTATGACGTCATTGGACGAGTTGTGACGTCATTGGACGAGTTATGACGTCAGTGGACGAGTTGTGACGTCATTAGATGAGTTGTGACGTCATTGGACGAGTTGTGACGTCATTGGACGAGTTATGACGTCATTGGACGAGTTGTGACGTCATTGGATGAGTTATGACGTCATTGGACGAGTTATGACGTCATTGGACGAGTTATGACGTCATTGGACGAGTTGTGACGTCATTGGATGAGTTATGACGTCATTGGACGAGTTATGACGTCATTGGACGAGTTATGACGTCATTGGACGAGTTGTGACGTCATTAGATGAGTTGTGACGTCATTGGACGAGTTATGACGTCATTGGACGAGTTATGACGTCATTGGATGAGTTGTGACGTCATTGGACGAGTTATGACGTCATTGGACGAGTTATGACGTCATTGGACGAGTTATGACGTCATTGGACGAGTTATGACGTCATTGGACGAGTTGTGACGTCATTGGACGAGTTATGACGTCATTGGACGAGTTATGACGTCATTGGACGAGTTGTGACGTCATTTGACGAGTTATGACGTCATTGGACGAGTTGTGACGTCATTGGACGAGTTATGACGTCATTGGACGAGTTATGACGTCATTGGACGAGTTATGACGTCATTGGACGAGTTATGACGTCATTGGACGAGTTATGACGTCATTTTATCATGTATGTTGAACTGAAATTGTGTGCGTGTGTTTTATGATGTTACGGTCACTATTCGCTTTTGTTCTGTATCTAAATTTGTCCCCCCCCCTTTGTCCTAATCAAAAATAATCACTAAACTATGACAAATTCCGTTGTTATGGTGTCTCATATTTAAGACTGCTCTCCACACCGAGAAGAATCGAGCATCGTGCACGATCCTTCATGCAGTCAGTGCCTGACAATTGTAATGGTATATTCATAAGTAAGTAAATTCATTAGTCCACACTTCATCCCTTTTTCAGGGTAGCTGAAACATTTGAACGACTATCGGGCCGAATTCCTGAGATCCAGTTTATAGCAGTGAACTGCTGGAGTTACCAGTCCGTGTGTAGGGAGAACTTTAACTCTTGGGACTATCCTCAGGTACGGTTACTATATAGGATAGGGAGATATATGGTGAGTCATGGAGGATGGATGAGGTTGCATAGCTAGACTGTGTTTCGTGCGCCCCTTAAAGGAGGGTTAGAACATAACAAGGATGAGGTGGGTGAGGTGATTACTCGTCGCCATATAATAGAGATATGGTGAGACACGAAGGTTCCCTAATCTCGAGATTCATTGCTAGTGGTGGGGCCAGTCTCGGAGTACCCCCCTCTGTAAGGTGACGGGGGTGATTGGTAATCCTCTGGGTGCAGTATAAGAGATAAAACGATGCACGACAGTTTTATAGCGAATCCGGGACTTGTCTCCCGTTGAAGAAGTGTATTTAAAGAACTTGACGCATGCAATTCACTGTTATCCCCCCGTCAGGTTATGATTTACCACAGTGCTGCCAATCACACTCCCTATGTGTTTGGGTTATCAACTCACGACGAATCCTTTGAGAAACAGCTCAGGAGATTTCTTGACCCCGTCACCATCGTTCGAAATGTCGAGGATGCAGTTGAACTGTTAACGGTAGGTTGATGTCCTACCAGGAACCGACCAAATCAGGAAATACTGGTCCCTGATTGGCTGATAACCAGTCACGTGACCAAAAAAACGAGTTCTGATTGGCTGTTTACTTTGTCCGGTCGGTTCCTGGTAGGTTGCTGTCCTACCCTATGCATATGTCTATCTATCCCTCCCACTCCCTCTCTCTTCTTCTCATATATTCATCACCCCCTCTCTCTCTGTTCAGATCCATCAAAGATCTGTTATTGGACTTATCCCAAGACACAGGGGGGACAACAGCGACTTAGAACAGTTTACAAAAGCTGCATTGATTCATCACCTAGAGCACATTGACACCTACTACGTCCCTTTTATCATTATCGGTAAGTGCTCCTTTATAAAACATTTTTTACTACTCCTTCATAAAACCTTTTATACTGCTCCTTCATTTAGAAGTGCTAAGCTCTTTGGGAGCTCTTTCATGTCATGAATTTTAAGAATGCAATTTTTTTCCCGAAGACATTTTGTCGCTACAGTCAGAAACGTGATAAAAGACTTTGATTATACATAGTATAGTTTGGTATTAGACGAATTTATTATTTGATAATTTTCCATTACAGTCGGACCCCGATTTACCGGGATGCTCGGGGGAAAGGGATTTGCCCGGTAAATCGGGGTGCCCGGTATATCGGGGTCAAATACTGTTAATTTCCTATTTCGGGGGAAGATTATCCTCCCGGTAAATCGGGGTTCCGGTAAATTGGGGCCCGGTAAATCGACTTCTATTTTTTGTTCTTTGTTGTGTTCTACGTTTGCGATAGCATATTAGTTTTATTTGCCCAGCTGATTATTCTAAACCGGCACGGGGTGCAAGGGTAAAATAGGGACGAGCAACTGCAATCACCATGGGGATTTTCTGTAGTATACAAACACAATCTTTATGTACATATATGCATAATGATATTATGTTGTTCTGAGAAGTGAGCAGTTTTCAGAAGGAATGATCGAGATAAATTTGATCTCAAATCACGTGAGTCACGGACAAGGTTCTCATAGGCCCATAATCCAACTTATCCTATAGTCCGACATATTTATCATGAGCAGTTGTTTCCCCCTTTCCTCTCACCTCTCCTCTTACCTCCACTAACCTCTCTTCTTTCCCATATGCGCTATATGGTACAATGACCCGTCTAACATGGAGCAACCTATGTGGACTTCTTCTACAACCAGTCTATACCTGTCCCCCAAGCTTGTGGCACTGCAAATAGGAACTCTCAGTTTAATTGACTCCCTAGAACTTTAGCAGTGCCTCGCAAGGGACAGTTTGGAACTGATAATATGTGTGCGCTAGAGAACTTTCTATGTTACATGTTTCCTACGCTGTTTATGTTATTTTGTGTTCCACTATATCTATTTATTTATTTCAATTCAATCCCTCTCTCTCTCTCTCTCTCTCTCTCTCTCTCTCTCTCTCTCTCTCTCTCTCTCTCTCTCTCTCTCTCTAGTCTCTCTCTCTATCTCTATATCTCCCTTTCGACTTTTTCTCTTAGCCTTGGTTCAGCGGGAGTTCCACCTGTTACCGCTTCTATTATCTCTCTCGGCTATTTTCTCTCTCTGATCTCTCTATCTCTCTCAGCTTTGTTTCAGCTTTCTCTATCTTTCTCTCTCAGCTTTCTCTCTCAGCTATTCAGTGCGGAATGGTGTACAACGGTGTGTCAGGTGGCCGCCCACGGCTGTTTCATAGAGTGGTGTCGTATAACATAAATCCAATCTATTGCGATGATCTGGCGACTTCGATCCATTTTCAGTTTCTAATACTATTTTTTCTAAATCTGCACAAGTTACAATATTCCTGTACGTGTTATTATATTTACCTCCTCTACTCTCTCTAGCCGACCATGTTCCGTCCAGTCATCTTCCTGTGCCTTCTCGGTTCTGTCATGGCGATCCGTTGCTGGAGAGGCGTCCTGGCTTCCGGGACTACGTTCCCGGCTGATGTAACAGATCATGACTGTGCCGACAATGGTACTACGTGTAGCAGATCAGCTTACAAGAACTTAGTGGAGTATGGGTGTGGAACGGAGGCTTGTGAGGGTCTACCAGTCGCTGTGGATGGGTGTCAGGAGAAAACGTGCGAGACGGACCTGTGCAATGGACCGACGAAATGTTATCAAGGTGCTAGCCTTAATAATGATTGGACTGCTCGTCTGGAAATGATATGTGAGGCTGGAGAAACAAAATGTTATCGAAAGACCCTCAAGGCGGCGAATGGCACCACGGTTAGTACTTACGGTTGTGGAATGTGTCCTGTACACAATAATGGTACGGAGTGTGAGGCATGTACTGGAAGGTTGTGTAATGGGGCTCTAACTATCATTCCTTCTTTGGCCATCTTGGCCATCATCCTTGCGTGGATGGTCTAATATCTGACAGCTAGGACTAGACTGCAGACTTCTCATAAACCATGTTAGATAAGGTTATAGGACAGCTAAGAGCGATCGATTAGTTGAATTAGTTATTATCGTATGTTTCTATCGTCTACATGCATATTATCTATCTTTTTACTATAATTATGTGTTTCGTGTACTTCGTATCTTACTATATAATGCAAAAACACCCGAAACTTGATCCCACCCATGCATGTTTGGTGGTCCCTAAATCGTCGTCATCAAGATCAGGTCACGTAACAAGTAGCATGCTAGGAGCACCCCACATGCATGATCAGATCACCCCACTAAGGATCAGATCCCCCCACCCAAGATCAGATCATCCCATAGAGGATCAGATCACCCCACCCATGATCAGATCACCCCAGTGACTATCAGATCATCCCAGTGAGTATCAGATCCCACATTTCACCCATTAGTCCACTGTGCGTGATGAGATCCTCCATATAGAGTGGTAAAATAGACAAAGACGTGACGACAGAGATATTGAGATAAAAATGAAGAGAGAGAGAGAGAGAGAGAGAGAGAGAGAGAGAGAGAGAGAGAGAGAGAGAGAGAGAGAGAGAGAGAGAGAGAGAGAGAGAGAGAGAGAGAGATAGAGAGAGAGAGATAGAGATAGAGAGGTAGGACTAAGAGGAAACTGAGAAGTGAGAGATATGAAAACGATCAGTTTTATGCCATCCGTAGGATGGCCTGGGTCCACTAGTTATAATAACTCAAAAATCATTATTTAAACTCGATAATCATGGTGCAATTAAATCATGGTGGAATTCGGTTTTTCCTGACCTGAAAAATTCACTCAATGTTTGAAACAGTTTATCTCTCTCTGCACAGTTGTTGAACACTCAACAACTCTGCAGAGTGCAGGGCCCTGTTTCTATAAGTAGTTCCATAACTGTTCATCTGTCCCTGTATAGTTTCACGACTCAACTGTTCATCTGTCCCTGTACAGTTTCACGACTCAAAGCTGCTCATCTGTCCCTGATATAATTTCAATGCATGAGCACAGTTAGCCCCATACAACGCGACTGCGACCACATCTAAAAACACCATCCACCCATAATAACTCCTCGTCTCCCCCGCCTCCTCCACCCCTTGGGAATCCAACAGGGCCAAAGCGAGTCCACCCACCACGAAGAATATAAGAGCGGCAACTGTGGCCAATCCCAGAGCGGCAATACTCCCAAAAAATACACCTTTTAGAATAGATTGTGGGGTGTCCATTATGCCACGGATTTTGATGCTAACTCTACCAACCAGGACTGCAATAGCAATTATCATCACCAGGATGGAAAGGAGTTTTAGGAGGAAGAAAAAGGCAGTGAGGGCTACACTCCAAGCACTGAAAGATGCTATTCGGGTTGTTGAAAGATATTGAATTCCGGGTACGATGATTCCTGCAATTCCAAGGAAAATACAGCAGGTCACGTTTCCGGAGAGGGGCCACCGACGGTCTGAGAAAGAGTCTTTGAAGTCAATTAGTCTCTCTTTAACATCATCCCAATCTACACGACCCATTGTAGAACTTGATCTATAACAAGTGTTAATTGAATTAATAAGGGTGATAGAGGGCTGGTGGAGTAATGCAAGAATACCCCCCCCCCTCCGGATCTATCTGGCGTCGCCGGCCTGATCTTAGCGCACTGACAGCTCCCGATTACGTTTCAAAGCTCTACAACAACACAATACAACTGGGCAGGTCGGAAGAAGCTCGACACAATAATACAACCTCACGTCGCCCTATTAAATCATGTTTACCTGTTCTTCTGTTTACCTTGGACGCAGATCTAGGGCGTTTTACACTCAAGTACAAAAATAACACACATGATGAGTTGTATAGCCTCAATAAAAAGTACATTATTGTACAGGGGGATTGAGAATTCATTGTTCCTTCTTTGGATAATATTTTTTGGAATTCCTCACATCAGCTTCCCATTTGTCATCAATATACCTACTCAGTCCCCATCTCTTATAATATCTACTCAATCACAATATCTGTTGTATTAGTGGAAGCTCTTACGGTTTTTCCCACATGCGCGGCTCAAATCCTGAGCTGTGATTGGCTGAAATTTCAAGAGCACTATTTGTTTTCAGAGACACCGAGCGTTGAAAAGCTGAAGCATGCAGGGATTAGTAGCGCCATCTACAAGTATGCTTTGTTTGGAAAACTTGAACGGTGAGTCTGAAATCATGGGCGGTTTAGAGGTTTACAGCAGGAACCGACCGAATCAGGAAATACTGGTCCCTGATTGGCTGATAACCAGTCACGTGACCTAAATAACGAGTTCTGATTGGTTGTTTACTTGTTTCAGTCGGTTCCTGACAGAAATATTCCCTCTCCAAATTCAAAAGACTTGATCCCTCTCTGAACTTGAGCTGCTTGCATTACATTCATAGAGTATGACAAGAATGACGAGTGACTATTATAGGATTATTATAATTTGTCCCCCAACGGCCAACCCCCTCTGAATATCAGGAACCGACCGAATCAGGAAATACTGGTCCCTGATTGGCTGATAACCAGTCACGTGGCCTAAATAACGAGTTCTGATTGGCTGTTTACTTAATTCGGTCGGTTCCTGCTGAATATGAACCAGCAAGATTGGTCTTTCAACCATGTCATTTGCAGGTTCCAAAGTAAGTTCCCCTCTATTCGCCACCGAGATATCTTAAGATGGTTGAGGGGAGACTACACCCAGCCCATCCAGTATCTCACCTCACAGGTATGTGATCCGACTTGGGGGCATTACACATTTTGAATACAGAATTTCATCAGGAAATTTTTTTGTTTGACCCCAATATTCTCTAGTACCCTGCCCAACTACCCAACTACTCTACCCCCACCCCTAATATAACGTAGAGATTCCCTAACCCCTCCCCCAACTGTTTAGAGATTCCACACCATTATCGACGGTGGAGCCAGTAATGTATACTGTGGACCACTTCACAACAATACTTCCAACTACGTCGCCTTTATGAGGGAGGTGGTTGGGTATCGGACCTGTCAGGATGAGACTAACAAGAGATCCCACCCTGATACGATACAGGTATATCAACAATGAATGGTTTCCGTAAATATAGGGCTGGATAGCAATTGACAAATCATTCTCCAAGGAGACTTGAAAAATTGTACAACTAGACGGGATTTTTGGTGCAGTGCAGGATTCTGTTCCACAGGTGCACTGTTATTGGTTACGATGTCACCCCTATTGTACGCTGTATGAGGGGTGATTTCATTACCAAGGTGCACTGTCAGTAAGTTTAACATTATTATTCTTGGTGAAACGACAAGTATATTTCCACACAGGTCCACTGCAAGCCCAACCTGACCTGTTCCAACCCGTGTGAAGGGATCAGAGGCGAGGAGGACTCTGTTTTGGATGGCATCCTGAGTGAGGGAAAGGGTGACATGATGGCGTGTCTTGGGCATCTTCACCACAACGTACAGGAGTGCTACTTTAGCAATTCAAAGGTAATCTAGAGTTTTAAGTTTGGTTGCATATTTATTATTTTATTTTAGTATTCACGATTTCCTGTGCCTCTTTCTATAATCTTGTCTAGCTCGCCAGTAGTCTCTCTCATAAACTATTTGTTTCTACCGGCCCTTTCCCTCCCCATCATATCTATCCCACCCTCCCTTTACATTTGTAGCTAGACGGGCACGCGAAACAAGGTCTAGCTAGGCAATTTCCCCGCAATTTCCCACCACATCCCATCATATCTATCCCACCTGCAGGTAGAAGAGGGCGTGACGTCACACAGAACCTTTCTGGAGGGCACCCAACAGTGTTCTCAAACATCAGCTGAACCATGTAGTCACTGTTCCCTACTGCAACAGGTAAATAAGTGTTGTAACATGGATAAATAAAAGAGGGACGTGGCGTGACCCGTGTCACAGCGATGGCGGGTGATCCGAATTAGTAGCTACCGGTTTGATAACTTGTGTGTCACCATCCTTCTAAACCACATAAATTCTCAGATAGAACAGCGACTTGAAGTGGCTCTAGAGACGGCAGTACACCCTCTAAGAAGTGGTAACCATGGTAACGGATGCAGGGATAATCTGGCAGGGTTAATGGGGGAAGGAGAGCGGTCATTTTTCGCTCTTGATACTACTGTTTGGACAGATATGGTTAGGAGGTGAGTTTCATATTATTATTATCTCTCTCTCTCTCTCTGTCCCTCTGTCTCTGTCCCTCTGTCTCTGTCCCTCTGTCTCTGTCTCTCTCTCTGTCTCTCTCTCTCTGTCTCTCTCTCTCTCTCGCTCTCTCGTCTCATCTCTCTCTCCTCCTCCCCCCTCTCTCTCTCTCTCTCTCTCTCTCTCTCTCTCTCTCTCTATCTCTCCTCTCTCTCTCTCTCCTACTCTCTCTCTCTCTCGCTCTCTCTCTCTCTCTCTCTCTCTCTCTCTCTCTCTCTCTCTCTCTCTCTCTCTCTCTCTCTTCAGGTTTGGGATCCACAACCCTGACCGTCTTCACACGGAGGCGCTCGTTCGCTTCCAAGACCGACAAGTCAGAGTTCGAGACCTCACAAATGGTACTGCAACAGCAACCCTTGACATAACTGATTTCTTGTGGAACCAGGATGTTGAAACTGAGGAAGAAGACACTTCTTGGAACAAGGAAGGGGTAGAGGAAGAAGAAGAGGAGGAAGAGTATCAGTGGGCAGAGAAAGACAATGATAATGATGAAGACAGTTCTTCTGAGAATGGTGTTTTAAAAAGGAGGAGTAAGGTCGAGGAGTTGACTTTGACCGAGGTTTATAACCATGATCTCCAACAACAACCCCTCATGTTGATGCTCTCATCACGGTAAGTAGCAGAGAACTATAGCCTCCCTCATTATGGCTGTCTGGCGCCGCGGACCCCATCTGAGCGCACTGTGAGAGAGTCAAATTGGGGTCTGGCGCCGCCAGGCAGCATTGTGGCAACCCCGCCTAAACACACACAATCACTCATGGTAAGCAGCCCTGTTTGGTCACAGATTGTTCTGTTTACTCCCCTAAAATTTTTCCAGCGCTACTATCATTGAAAAACATACTCTCTCCTCAGGTGGTGCGGGTATTGCAAGGTAATTGCTCCAAAGTTGGAAGCCCTGGCATTATCAACACGGGGTGAGATTCGTATTGGAACTCTCGACACAGACATCTTCCGGTATGTTACTGTTTGTTCGACTGTTTGTAAAAATTGTGATGCAAATTTACCCAACAACTCACCTCAACAACTCAACTCAACAACTCAACAACTTACACCCCTTACTCAGCAAATTTAATTACGCTATTATTATGTTGCATTTTAATTTATTAGTGCAAACGGGTGCCCGATATATCTCATTATCTCGGGATGAAATACTGTTAGTTTCCTAAATCGAGGGAAATTTTACCGTCCGTTTAATCCGGATTATCCCCCACCCCCGGATTATCCAACTCTATTATCACAGGTTGGAGGGGACACCATTTGAGACGAAAGTTATCCCTTCCATCTACCTCATTACAGATCAACTGGGTTCACTGCCAATACCCCTCCCTGAAAATAGGGCGATTGGGGTGAGGGAACTACTAGATATACTCCAAGGTAAGAGATTTGCCTAGTTAGACCCCCTTTCGCGTGCCCGGCCCGAAATAAAATAAAATGGGTTTGTACAAAACAAGGTAAGAGAGAGGGTCGAACAAGGTGATATTATTTTGTCGTCAAATATATATTAGTATATATCAGTTTTTAGCTCCTGCCTCCTATCCCTCTACGTCGGGATTAGATGATATTATCATTGATAAATCCAATCCAAATATTATTTACAATTTGAAGATATTAATCCTATTTTCAGAGTTGTTGGAAACCCCTCTGAATGCTCCAATACCCACTAGCCCCCAGCCACCTGTGGGTCCGTGTCACAGGTGGACCCCAGAGCCAGCCCCCGAACCGCCCGTAGTGGACCAATTAGAGGCTAATATAGGCCACTTTCAGAGTAATCCTTTGGATAGGGAAATAATGGCCGCGGAGTTGTGGGATAAAGAGGTAAATTATTTATAATTTCGGTTGAGTCTAAAATCTGTATTATTTCAGATTTCTATCAAATGACTTGATATGATAGTTGTTAGGTGTCTATCCACTATCTAGTTTTATTTTTGTTTCAGAAAGAAGAGGAAGATAATACAACAGAACCACCACCACAGAAAACCTCCTCCCCTGCTCCTCCATCACCTCCCCGCCTCGTCTACCCCTCATCCCTCTCCCTCAACACCAAGGGATCCTGTGAGAGTCCTCTCCGGTTTTTCATCCGCTTCTCCCGGGAACTCCCTCCCCACGACTCATCTATCTCCTCTGTAGTTCTCCTCCGAGACCTGTATGATGGACAGTGTCTCCAGGAAGAGAGTGTCAGACTTTGGAATGTGCTCCGGAAACAATGCGCTAAATTTGATTCATATTGGTCTGACGCTAGGAGACAATTACCTTCCGCTTGTTTTTATATCAGTACCGGGCTTGAGTTGATGAATTTTTATAATGTTTACTATCAAGATTTACATAAGTTCATGATATTGCAAATAGTGAAAGGGGAGTTATTTAGAGTGGGGGAGGTGGATGTGAATGATCTGAACGTCCTAATGAATTGTTATAATGGGGCTAATGAGTTGCCGTGGTACCTAAAAGGGCAATGTTCTAGTTCGTGTGGAGTTGTCTGTAGAGTAGTCTTTGATTTACCGTTTTATCTCTGATTATGTCACTATCTCGGAGACCAGGAACCGACCGAATCAGGAAATACTGGTTCCTGATTGGCTGATAACCAGTCACGTGACCTAAATAACGAGTTCTGATTGGTTGTTTACTTGTGTCGGTCGGTTCCTATCTGAGACTATCTGATCAGTGATGATAAATGAGTAAATTTCAGATATTATTTTGTGGCTAACTGATATGAGGTAAATAATGGTATTTCTAATTCTTGGCTGCACCATGAGGCCTCATGGTGCAGCTGGTAACAGAGAAACCTAATTCTAGACATAGATTTACACTAACAAGATGATGAGGCCCCAGTTAGAGATTCGACTACTGGCGCCAGTTTCTTGATGCCAGAGATTAGTGATTTTGTTCTATTTTTTAAGTCTGTGTGGGAGTTTATATTATAATTAAACTCATGTTTAATGATCTAAATCTATAATCATCATCGATAAATTTGCACTAAATTTAATGTCAGTATTCAGTAACTTATTATTTTATGAGTAGAATGAAATGGGATCATTTTCTGTGCGACGGACAATGATCATACCATTTTGTAGATACTATCATACACACAATAACACCCTTCGCTTTAGCTTTAAAAGATCGCATAAATTTCATAACCATAATTCCATACATGATATCTGCACATGTGTACATTCGATCTTTAGTCTGAATGGGAGATTCTTTGAATTTGATCTTTATTTTGAATTTGATAGTGATAATCTAAGGGCAATTAAGTGTACTTGTAGGTTTACTTTTAATTTTATATTTAACTTGACGATTTTCTCTTCCTTATGTACATACATGATTAAATATTAAAATACAGCAGCACTTGTCAGCGCTTTAGTAACACGCGCAAATTGTAACCGCGCAATATCTTGAAATGTTGTGCGCGTGGCACAAAGCAGTGCAGTGCAACTCAGATTTCGAATTTTAAATCTTGATTTTTTCGCACTTTTCTTTTTTCAGTTTTTTACGAAAAAGCTTCTTTTACTCCCCTCGTTATGTCAACGACCGGTGGACTTGGTCAAGAGTTCAGCAGAACTCTGAAGCAACTTGCAACCAAGAAATCGCGGAAAACTGGCTATACCTACCAGGAGTGTATTCGATACCTCCGTGTTCGTCTATCATTCTCAATGGTCCGCTCCATAACTTGTTCTATTCGGGGTTACAGAGGAAGGAACAAGAATGATGGCTCTTCATCAGATCTGTACCATACATACTAGTCTTTAACTGTTGCATGTATTTTATGTGATTTTCTTCGTGTAGCCGGTCAGGCAAAAACAATTTATATATACTATTTATATATACTATTTATTGAGATCTCACCGCAGGTTTATGGAACCGCCCATTGGGGGCAGACCGACGCTAGAGGATGGTACATCCAATCCTCCATCCCAGGATCCCGAACCGAAACAGCTTCTACAGCAGCTATTAAGGGACCAGAACCTTCTTGAATATGTAACTGAATTCTGAACTACCGCAAGGTAGACATCCAACCCGACAATACTTTGGACACTCCTAAAGAGGCCTACCAGACGGTATGTGTACTATCAACTGCCCTCGCTACCTCTCCAGCCCGAGCACCTTGACACTGAGGTTGGGATCGTAAACCCGGATTCTCTGGATAAACGGCTGGCAGAATTCCAAAAGGAAATCCTTCACACTGTCGAACAATCTATTCTCAAACACCACGCCCAGCCTACCTTTGCACAGCTTGCTGCACAGCTGCTGCGAAGGAAGCTTCACCATGACTCCTGGCCGTAACCAACCTACTGTACCAAATCGACCTGTAGCTCCCGCTTCTACCACAAAAAACCTCGCCCACACGGAGGACGATTGTGGTTGACTGCTGTAAAATGACGTTGCCGACATAAAGAGGTTAAGTGAAAGTGCCCTATCAAAGACAAAGGTCTCTAAACTGGACACAAAGAGAAACTCTGTCATAATAACTGTTCCTGAGAGTGAGGGGATAAAAGCGCAGAGGCCCTAACCACTGGACTGCAAGGAAAATCCGTTAGAGTAAGGGCATCCCCCACCAGTAAACTCTCGATCCTGAACTTCCCTCTCACAGACGAAATCAAGCAAATTGAAGACCGGGTGCAGAGAAATGCTGCTATACTCGAATTATTGCAGCAAAAAAATGACGAACTTAATCATGAAGATGTTGACGTGGTCTATTTCAAAAACAATGCAAGCAATCCGGACTTATGTACGGTAGGCATCAGACTGCCCACCCATCAAACGTCAACTGCTACTCAATCTAAACGAGTGGTCTATGTCGATTACTCGGCGTGCAAGGTTGTTGACAGGGTCCACGTTATCCGATGTTACACCTGTCAGGGGTTCCATCACACTTCTGAAACGTGTGTTAAGGATGCAGTATGTGCCCATTGTGCAGGAGGCCATGCGACGAAGGACTGCAGTGTCAAATTAAACACGAACTTTACCCCGTCTTGTATTAACTTTTCGTCAGAAGGCCATCTAATGTTTCACACGCTGCTGCAAGCAGCCAAGACTGTCCAGTTTATAAGTCTAAATTTGATGTTGCCAAGTCAAAAAACCAGTTAGAGCTTACTTGGCCACCCTTAATTGTTTTTTCTATTCGTAACAAGCTTTATGATGTGTTATTTAGTGTGATTGACAACGATATTGATGCAATATGTTTGACTGAGACATGGCTTAATCTTACCGAGAGTGCTATTGGAGTGAGTACAAGAGCTTGGTTACAAATTGATCAGTCGGTCGCGTGGCTCTAGAGGGGTGTGTGTTGCCATCCTCATGAGGAAATCCTTCCACCATGTTCAGGTAACACACTCCTTTTCATCATTCGAGTGTGTGGAAACCCTAATCACGCATCCTCAAAATTAAACCTCTTCGACTTCTTGGCGTATACGCCCTCCATCGAGTCCTACAGCCTTATTTCTAGATGAGTTCGAAACGCTTTTACATGAACTTTCTGGTAGATCAGGTGAAATTGTTTTCACAGGAGACTCAAACTCCATATCCACGACAGCAGCTCGAGTTTTTGCTAAATCATTCCTCCAGTTGTTGGATGACCATCTTTTTCATCAGTTTTGAAATAAAACCTACCCATATAGCAGGGGGTATACTTGACCTTGTTGTTGCTAAATCACTCCCACCCAGTTCATCTCCGATCTCTAACGTGGAAGCTAATTGATCCCTGCGGCACCTGACCATGCATTGGTCTCTTTCAATTTGCACATTGGTGCACCTACCAAGCGGAAGAAGTACATTTCAGTTAAGAAGAGGAACATTGAATCCCTTGACTTGGACTCATTCAGAAGTGAAATCCTGAAATCTCCACTCTTGTGACCTTGATATCTTCACAACAAATCTTGATGAGGCTATTGAACTCTTTGAGGAGCTTCTTACGGAGTTTCTAGATGAACTTGCCCCAGTTGTTGAAACTATAGTTCCGGAAAACCCAGTCCTAGATGGTACAACAGCAGCTGCCAAGATGCTAAACGTCGCCGAGAGCAGCAGAGAGAAAATATCGAGCCTTATTGAAAAAATCGGTGTGTATCAACAACTACTTGATTCTCTTCGTACTCTTCGAGAAGAGTCAAGGCTGCCACCAAGTACATTGTTGGAACTAGAAATGACTACTATCGTGGCCCGGCTTGAAGAGGCGTAATACTCTAAGAAAACCTACAGAATCATGATGGACTACTTGGACAGGAACGTAATCCTACAATTCTACCAGAACACACAGTGATGAAAATGAACTCTGCCAGAAGTTCATGACATTTTTCAAGGAGAAGATAACAAAATCTACCAAGATATTCAGAGTTTGCAATCAGATGAAGATCAGGAGTTTTCTACTAGTTCCACTAGTGACAACGTTCCTCCCAGTTTAACTGTTTCCAGCCTGTTACCAGTGAGGACTTGGTCAAGTATACGATCACCCTAAACTACAAGGCGTGTGACCTGGACCCAGTTCCGTCGAAGCTCATGGCTGCATGTGTCCATGAACTCATGCCTGTTATCAATTCAATTGTCAACGGAAGCTTGGAGAGTGGGGTTTTTCCATCGGCGCTGAAGAAAGCAGTTATCCGTCCTGTATAAAGGAAAAGGTCTAGACTCGAATAACTTGGGGAGTTACAGGCCCATATCCAACCTCAGTTTTATTTCCAAAATCATCGAGAAGTGCGTATCCATTCAACTCACTGCACACCTTGAACAGCATGGACTATTTTGCGTCTGTTCAATCTGCCTATAGGAGTAAACATTCTGTGAAACGGCTACCCTGAAAATCTTCAACGACCTACTTGTGCTGACGGACAAGCGTAGGAAAGGTACTTTTACTCCTCGGATTTGTCGCTGCGTTTGATACTGTTCCCCATTCTACACTTCTCCGCCGTCTCGAGCACAGTATGGTGTTAAGGGAGTAGCCCTTATTGGTTTACTTCATATCTTCAAGAGCGGAAGGCATTTGTAAAAATTGGACAGGTCAATCATCAGAGGTGGAATCTGTATTGGATACCCCGGGTCTATTCTTGCCTCTTCTTTTTGTTCTTTTCACTAAGGATCTTGAGACTATCGCAGCTAGACATGGTGTTAAATTCATTTATACGCAGACGATTCTCAGCTATATATCAGCTTTACACACAAACAACTGGGCACATTGTGAAAGTCAGTTTGCAAAATTGTTTTACCGAGGTTGAGAAATGGATGGCATCGAGTTACCTAAAACTCAATCCTTCGAAAACAGAGCTGCTATTCATCTCATCAAGAACTGACAGAAGTCCCAACCCGATTGGCTATAATGATACACTGACACTAAGAGGTATCAGTCAGTCATCAAAAGCAGACATTACCCCATCTCAACAGGCCAAAAACCTTGGAGTTATCTTTGATGAAAGGTTAACCATGAAGGCTCATGTCTCAAAGGTGGTGAAGGAATGTAACCTGAATCTCATCAATCTTCGGCGTATTGCTGCAAACTTTCGAGGAACACAAGGTTCCACTTGTCCACTCCTTGATACACTCACGTCTTGATTATTGCAATGGACGTGTTAATTGGTGCAGATCAAAGTGACATTTCTCGACTACAAAAAGTTCAAAACTCTGCGACACGATTTGTTTTCGGCAGAAGGCAGTGGAGAGGAGTGACTAAACTCAAAAGCAGCTACATTTTCTTCCTGTTTCGGCCAGATCGTTCAAGATTTGTCTCATGGTTTTCAAATGTCTCAACAATCTTGCACCATCATATTTACAGGATATTATCCAACGGCGACAACCTAAAATCAAATCTCTGAGGTATGACAATGATGATACCCTCCTTGAGAGAGACTTTTCCACCAAGTACAAAACGTCTCAGCGTGCTTTCCAGGTATCAGACCTAGGCTGTGAATAGCCTACCTGCCTCTATCAGAAATTGTTCAGATGAGGTCATCTTCAAATCAAGGTTGAAGACCTACCTTTTCGACAAATCATACGACCACTGATCTGTAACCTTGAGTTTTTTACAGCACCTTTTTCTACCGTGTTTTTTATTTGAAACGTGGTTTCAAGCTATCATATTAATCTAACTTATTAAATACTCTAACTTATTAATTAATCCACCTTTAACTACTATGATGATTTAATTCAATATATATTTTGTATGTCGAGTGTTTGTGCATGTGTGTTGCATTTGGGTGAGTGCTGTGGTGTTTTGTTTGTGTGTGTGTGTTTTGTGTAGTAGTCTTTTCTCTTCGCTTGGTTTCCTTTTTTCTTGTCTTTTCTGGTCCCCTTTAGGGCGTGTGCTCTTAGCGTTTTGATTTTTTTTGCGTTATTTTCTTTTTTTTGTCATGTCGGGATTTGTGTTTTTTTGTTTGTTTTGATTTGTTTTGTGTTAGGCCATTTGTGGCTTCTTTTATTATTATTTTTTCACACGTTTCTGAAAAAAAAAAGTTTTTTACGAAAGTAAAAAGTTCAAAAGCGTTGAAAAGAGTTGCCTTATGCCGGTCTGTAGCATACTGCATATATGCCAATTACGAAAGCGTTAAACTTTAGGTAATGCAGGGGTGTGAGTCGTTTCATGGGTGGCAGCCTCGGTCGACGCAGGGGTATGGGGGTCGCTGCCTTATCCCGCACTATCGGGGGCCAGCAGCGTTTGCCAAGGGGGTCCCAGGGACGCAGCCCCGGCGGGGTGAAGTGAGCAGAGCCCCCTCAAGTAGGGCCAAGGGGCCGCAAAGTCAAGCCACAGGTCAAGGGGACGAAGCCTTCTGGAAATTACTCTGGTGTCCACCGAGAACGCCGACCGTCAGCGTACTCTCTGTTCTCCACAAAATCCAAAGTTTGGTTTTTTGGAGCTCTCTTCTCCCTTACTAGTTATTGCTTTATACTTCAAGAGCTCGAATACGCTGCACCGCTTCCTTCCTTCTTACATCTACCTGAGACACCGCTACTACTCTGTAGATAAATCCTTCAAAAAAGTGATGACACTCAAAGGTGGGACTCAGAAATAGAACGAGTTTTTGCTAAAGCCTAACGTCGAGGTGATCTATAAAAGTTTAAGAAATTAAAGATACAAAACTTATGTTAATGATCTTTTGAATCTCTAACCACGCATCGGTAGAATAAATATTTCACGCTCAATGTTTGAGAAACGTCTAAATGAAATATTTGGGTCAAATCATACGAATCAGTTTCTTTTTTTTTCTCTCAAGCCATCTCAGCAAACTCATCAAAACACTCAAATCCATCAAGAAGCTCTAACAGACAATGTAGCTTGATTTTCATTTTATGAGAGAGCTTTGCATCATTCGGATATTTCTCTCTCAACTTTTCGAGCAGAACGCATCTGAATTGAACTTGTTACTTTTCACGTAGCCGATGATGCGATCCAGTTGCCCCATTTCTTCCCTGTCCGCCGAACTTGTTGAAGTTGTGGAACTAACTTCGTCTGAATCTTCACTGACATTAGATCTGACGGCCACCAGTCGTTGCTTCTGTGCAGTCTTCACGGGTAGTGCCACCTCTTGATCCTCCTAGTAGTAATACTTTAAAGTTAGGATTAGTTTTATTTAAAGAGACGAAGTGCTAACAAAGTGCCTTGTCCAACTGAATTTCAATTGAGTTTAACAAACACAGGAATAGATCGCGTTCCACTAACAGTGCTCTATCTTGCCTAGCTAGACTGTGTTTTGCGCACCCCGCTCGCGAAACAAATGTAAAGGAGGGTTAGAACATAACAAGCTCTATCGGGATCCCGAGTTTAACAAACCTTGGTTTCCATCTGCTCAATTTGGAATTTCACGTGATTTCTTGCCGGTTGTGGTTTTGGTTTTACGGTTGATTTCGTGACCTTGACTTTGTTGTACGGTGTCTTTTTATCGTACTTCGTCCGATCAAAGAATAGCTCCCCGTTACCTGGTTAATTTGAATTTGTTATTATGTTTTACGTTGAGTAACAATGAAATGGCAGGCTGAAAGAACGTCCGAGAGGGAATAGATCGACGGTTTTATACCTTGAAGGGAGCTGTTAGAGCTATTAGCATTGCTGTCAGTGGTTCCTTGTTTTCCAAAACGAAGCTCGTCAAAGGCTCGTCTTAGCTGAAAAGAACATCCTGTCGTCACAAGATCTTGAAATTTGAGGGAAACAAAACGCAATCTTTGAAAAACTAACCGCTTCTTGGTCAAGATTGTGAATATTTTTCTTCAACCGTAGGATATCATATATTGCCTTGGCCACTAATTCCATGTACTGATTCGCATTGGTAGCTTGAACGTACGCACAGTTCTCTATTTCAGCAGAAGAGGGGAATCCATATCTCTCAAGACCATGCAGGACCTGAGGCGTGTTGTTTCATGTTAAATTGATAACACTGTGAACTTAGTGAAGTTAAATTTATTGGACTTGGTCCAAATTGGCATGCTTTCAGCTTGTGAAGCTAAAGTCGCTACCATTCACAAATGTGACGTCACACGTCCTACCAAGTACCACACCCCTACTTCTAGCCGAAATGGTAGTTGGTTAAGGTATGGTATTAGTAAGGTGATAAGCCAGGAACACCAGAAAAAAATGATACAAAGGATTTCTACCTCAAAGGTACTCCTAAGGTTCCCCTCTAACGATCCCAACCAATGCTCAAATTGAGCAGAGGGTGCAAAGCCCTCATTTCCGGGTGGGCGTGGTACCTGTGTTTTCAGCCTGAGGCCAAAACCATAAGTCCCCTTAAAATAGGAGTAGAGAAAAAATCGAGGGCACTAGAGTGATCAGCGTCCTCGAATTAGTGGGGGTAGGTGATGGAATTAAGTCTATCTCATCTGGTTAATTAGATAATTGGATAAATAGGTTTGAGCATTTATAGTTATAACCGTTTTTGGCTATATGGCTATAGCCACTTAGGAATGGTTTAGAGATTTTTCATGGGTGCCATTTTGTAGGCAAAGAGAAGTTATGGGGGGTCGACGTCGGAATTTTAAGCTCTATCTTCAACCGTTTAGCCGTTATTTGGCTTTTAAGATACTCCAAATGAGTAAAATACTGTAAAAAGCCCGTTTTTGAACACCGTTAAAGCCAAATAACGGCTAAACGGTTGAAGATAGAGCTTAAAAGTCCGACGTCGACCCCCCATAACTTCTCTTTGCCTACAAAATGGCACCAATGAAAAGTCTCTAAATCATTCCTAAGTGGCTATAGTCATATAGCCAAAAAACGGTTATGCGCAAACCTAATTATCCAATTATCTAATTAACCAGATGAGATAGAGACTTAATTCCATCACCTACCCCCACTAATTCGAGGACGCTGATCACTCTAGTGCCCTCGATTTTTTCTCTGCTCCTATTTTAAGGGGACTTATGGTTTTGGCCTCAGGCTGAAAACACAGGTACCACGCCCACCCGGAAATGAGGCCTTTGCACCCTCTGCTCAATTTGAGCATTGGTTGGGATCGTTAGAGGGGAACCTTAGGAGTACGTTTGAGGTAGAAATCCTTTGTATCAAATTTTTTTCTGGTTGAGGCTTAAATTTTAGTTAAATCATCTTACTATATCCAGATAACAAAGATAGTTTTTCCATGCTTTGCATATTCATGCATGCTTTGTAGTACATACAGTATTTTGGTGAGTCATATGCCCATATATGGATGTAACTTACCTCCGAGAGTTGTGCCTGGGAAAGCTGGCAGAGACGCTGCGTACACCACGGTTTTCTTGAGTCCAGAAAGGACATGTATCGGGGGAAAAGTGATTCTAAAAGTGGCGATTTTTGTTAGTCCAGAAAGGACATGTATCGGGGGGGGGGGGGGGGAAGTGATTCTAAAAGTGGCGATTTGTTAGTTCAAAAAGGACATGTATCGGGGGAAAAGTGATTCTAAAAGTGGCGATTTTTGTTAGTCCAGAAAGGACATGTATCGGGGGGGGGGGGGGGGGGGGGGAAGTGATTCTAAAAGTGGCGATTTTTAGTTCAAAAAGGGCATGTATCGGGGGAAAAATTGATTCTAAAAGTGGCGATTTGTTAGTTCAAGAGTGAAATTGGAACTTGAAAAAAACAAAGGGTGGAAAAATCCGAAATCTAAACATGTTTACCACAAACACTTGTTAGTAAGGAACTTGTTAGTAAGGAACACAGCTGATCATGGAAACATGTGAGCAGGCAACAAAAGTTTAAGAACTAAACAGTGTAGTCTAAACTAACTGAGAGAATTACAATGAAATGATACTCAAAGAAATAAACCGGTGAGCAATCGTATCAACAGACAATACTATAACATAAAGAGAGAGGGAGAGCGAGAGGTAAAGAGAGAACATCTAAGCGGTAAAGAGAGAGAAAATGAAAAGATAACACACACACACGAGCATCCACCGGCTAAAGTCTGTTTTTAAAAAGTTAAAAGAGTTGAAGAGCACATGTGCTTGTTTAAATTTATTTTAAAAGAAAGGTCAAGGGGTGCATCTGTTTGACAAAGACACCTTTCACATTCCTTTCGGTTCTATAATCTCGTGAAGAGCAGGCCCGTCAAATTCCTAAAATGGTAACAGTTTCACACAATACGGTGCTGTGAAAACAGTGCAAAGAAAAGTGAGGAAAGACGTATTGTCAAGCATGACCTGTATGTTGAATCGGTTAATAAGCACAATATATAATCTCTCTTTCGTTTGATCTCTCTCTCTTAAAATCTTCCGAACTTGCGGTATAAATAATCTGTGAAGAAGATCGGGCAGGCAAGCAACACTTTTAATTAAAGCAGTAAAACATGAACATTATATCTGATATCAGGCGTGTGAAACTCAGTCTAGCTAGGCAATGATACATATCAAATCTCAGAACGGAAAAAATCAAGTACAACTATTAGACCAACTCAGACGTCTCAAAGAACAAAGGCCGCTACTTATAGAACAAAGGTTCGCTCTAAATGTTCTTGAGACAAAGTTACAAATTTTCAGAAGTTAAAAAATCCTGTTTAGTCCTCTTCCTCTCTAACTAGGGCTGTTTTCACGTGGCTATATCGCAGTTTTAACGATCATTAAATACCTATTGATGATGATGTTTAACTATATATCTCTATCCTCCGATTCACGATCTTTTTCTCGATCTTTCGCACAGCCGGGAAAATACTCTCAAACAATCCCTTTTCAACTATTTTTCGATAAGGTTCTCTTAATCCAAGCTACTAGAATTGATTTTAACACCTAGCATTTCCCTAGCGTTTTATGCTGTTTATAAATTTTCGATGCTCATTCATAATAAGCAAGTCGTGTGCATGGAAAGTGCCCCTGAGTTACCACATAATTTTATCATTCATCCATTTACCAAGTGGCATGCATAAAGTCACTTTCTCTCTATTTCTAACATCTCTCTATTTCTAACATCTCTTCTTTTTTTCTCACTCTCCACCACAACACAACTTATCAACAATTGTTCATGACGACAACAACAACTAATTGAGCATGGCTAAATCTTGCGTGGGTCCCCAACAGGGGTTTACGCCCATGGCAACCGCTCTTATCAATTCATATCAAATCAATGACTAAACCTTCACCTCCTCTCTAGCATGGATCGACTCCTCAGACTCGGAACCGGTTTTGGTGGCGGCGGTGGATCAGGAGGGACGGATTCCGCAATGGTCGACACCGCCGAACAAACCTATATTTCCTCTCTGGCCCTGTTGAAGATGTTGAAGCATGGTCGAGCTGGCGTACCCATGGAGGTCATGGGTCTTATGCTGGGTAATTCATTATGATGTTCACGTGATTGATTTTGCCAGACGGGGGTTTTTGGGGGCATAAAGTTAGTGGTGGGTGGGTCTGGCTGTTAGCCCAAATTCAATAACTTTCCCTCTCAATTTCCACTTACAGGAGAGTTTGTGGACGAGTAAACAACCAATCAGAACTCGTTATTTAGGTCACGTGACTGGTTATCAGCCAATCAGGGACCAGTATTTCCTGATTCGGTCGGTCCATGGTAACTTTCCCTTTCAATTTCCATTTTCAGGTGAATTTGTGGACGAGTATACGGTGAGGGTTGATGACGTATTCGCTATGCCTCAATCCGGTACTGGGGTGTCCGTTGAGGCTGTGGATCCCGTCTTCCAGGCTAAGATGTTGGACATGCTCAAACAGACAGGTAATTTCATAGCGGATATTAGGTGACCTGTCAGGAGATAGAGATAGTAGAGGTCTAGATTCTAGGAATATGATCACTTAATTTCCCTACTAAAATATAGTTCGACGCGCGATCGATAAACGATCGATAAACGATCGATATCGATCGTTTATCGATCGTTCATCGATCGCGCGTCGAACTATATTTTAGTAGGGTTGTGACCGGTGTGTTGTGTACCTCCCATGTGACCGGTGAGGATGTCTAGATAGAACCTGAGTCCAGAGAGATAGGTATCATGGTTTCACCAGATGGCGGGAAATAATAACTAAAACTCATACCTTCTTCCACAGGTCGTCCTGAGATGGTTGTCGGGTGGTACCATTCCCATCCTGGTTTTGGCTGTTGGCTCTCCGGAGTTGACATAAACACCCAGCAGAGTTTTGAGGCGCTGACCTCGAGGGCCGTAGCTGTGGTTGTTGATCCGATTCAGAGTGTGAAAGGAAAAGTTGTTATTGATGCGTTCAGGTTGATCAACCCAAACCTGCTGGTTCTAGGACAGGAGCCAAGACAGACAACATCAAATCTTGGTCATCTTCAAAAACCTTCTATCCAGGTAATTGTTCTAACCCTCCCTAGCCCGAAACACAGTCTAGTTAGGCAATCCAGGTATACTAGCGATCAGTAGGGTACAGTTTGCCTAGCTAGACTGTGTTTCGGGAGAACATAACACGGGTACAGTAGGGTTATATGGTAGTATAGGGGTGCAGTTAAGATGGATGGGGGTCTACTTGATGGACAAAGTTTAGTAAGACTAAAATATACCCAAATTTGACATTGCCAATAAAGTCATATTAAATACACGGTGTTCATTTTGGATCTTTACAAGCGTTGGGCTTCACCCAGAAAAAAAAAACTTGACAAGATCAGGTCATGAAACTTCATACTTGGACTATTCTATACCCTCATTCAAGGTTCCTGGGGGTTTTGGAGCTCTAGTACCCCGGGAAGTGTGTTTTGGCATCAAAACTACCAGAAGGAATTATTTGCTGGTGCTGAGACTTTGCTAAAATGTTTTTTGGGTATTTTCTATGTCAATCCTAAAGTTTCGTGGAGATTGGATGTGTTTTTCGGACTCAAAATTTCATAAAAAAATGTATCATTCCAGATCAGTTTTCGTCACCACACCACCCTCATTCGTTCCTTTCACACCACCCTCATTAGTTCCTTTCACACCACCCGTATTTACCGGTCCTTTCACCAGTATCCTCATTGGTATTTACCGTTCCTTTCACACCACCCTCATTGGTGTTTACCGTTCTTTTAACACCACCCTCATTAGTTCCTTTCACACCACCCTCATTCGTTCCTTTCACACCACCCTCATTGCATTGGTATTTACCATTCCTTTCACACCAATCTCATTCGTTCCTTTCACACCACCCTCATTAGTTCCTTTCACACCAATCTCATTCGTTCCTTTCACACCACCCTCATTGGTATTTACCGTTCCTTTCACACCAATCTCATTCGTTCCTTTCACACCACCCTCATTGGTGTTTACCGTTCTTTTAACACCACCCTCATTAGTTCCTTTCACACCACCCTCATTCGTTCCTTTCACACCACCCTCATTGCATTGGTATTTACCATTCCTTTCACACCAATCTCATTCGTTCCTTTCACACCACCCGTATTTACCGTTCCTTTCACCAGCATCCTCCTCACCTCCAACCGAGTCCCCTTATCCACAACCAGAAGGGCAACTGCAGTGTAGCTTGCCTGGAAACACTGGAATAGGCAACACTGCGTTACCGCAAAATATGGGTTCGAGGATAACAAAAACTGAGCTATCTCCAGGATGACTTGAACTATCTGCCCTCCGACCAGGACTACCACCATCTTTACACCGTTCCTCCGCTGCTCTCTCGTTTCCAAGGGTGTGTCATCTGCCTTCCGTAGCATCTTAATAGTCCGCCAGGAGTGTGCCAGAGACGAAATGAGGAGGGCGAGCATCAATAGAGGAGGAGTGATAAAGGAAATATGAAATACATACCAGGAAAAGCTGAGTTTAAAATCTGACTCTGGGTAGGCGATCAATTGATTAAACTTGGATGTCAATAGGCCAGTATCCGTGATTGTAAAGATTGTAGCGGTCAATTTCGCCATGCCTAGAACCGGAGTTACAACACCAAAGCCAATCACTTTCCTCAGGATCTCTTTGTAAGGGACAGCATCAAACGGGTCCGAAATTGCTCGATACCGGGAGAACGCCATAAGATACAGCAGGGCTGTAGAGTAGAGATTCCCCGAGTTGTAGACAAAGTTGTAAACATGATTAAATGCGGTTGCATTAAAAACCTCGAAGTCCTGATTTGGGGTGTCTTTAACAATGAAATAGGACCAGCTGGTAGAAATGAACACACCGTGGACAAGGTACACCCCACAAAGACAGGTTGTCAGTAGAGCCGGAATAGAGTTGGAGATCCGGGCAATCCGGGATTTGATTACAATTGGGTTGAGGAGAATACCGGGCAGGGACAGGAGGACGACCAGAGTAAGGAAGAGAGGGTCCACATAGGATGGGAAGGTCCATTTGATTTCTGTGGAGTGCCTGGTGGTGTATGTATCAACAAAAACTGCCATGGCATCTGTACTGCTAAAAATAGAGAGCTAGTGATAAATCAGGAACCGACCGAATCAGGAAATACTGGTACCTGATTGGCTGATAACCAGTCACGTGATCTAAATAACGAGTTCTGATTGGTTATTTACTTGTTTCGGTCGGTTCCTGTGATAAATATTCGGAGAATTACCAAGGCAGAATTAAATACTGAGATGCGGGAGCTATTCTCTACTAACTACAACGATCTTGTCCAATTCTGAATCGGTCCACTCTCCCTTGAAATACGACACGCTTTGGAGACTTCTATTCAGAGCAGTCGTCCTTATAGCTTAGCAATTCAATCACACTGCGCACATGTTCATAAAAACTAAGAGCAAGGCTGAGAGAGACAGAGAGAGAGAAAGAGAGGGGGGAATAGAGGGAGAGAGAGGGACCGAAAGAAAACAGATGAAGGAAGACAATAATTTTTGAGCGCAGCTGTTGCCCGGGAGCCGCCTAACAAAGGCATCACAGATTATAGTTCTGGGAGTTGGTGGATCACAGATCATTTCTAATTAGTATGTTAATTACCACATTTCAGGCACTGATTCACGGTCTCAACCGCCATTACTACAGTATCGCCATCAACTGTCGGAAAAATGACTTGGAGCAAAAGATGTTGCTGAACCTGCACAAAAAGTCGTGGAAGGATGGTTTGAAATTGGAAGATTTCAAGACTCACGAGTCCAGTAATGAGAAGACGATGAAGGATATCTTGGATCTGGCTAAAAGTTACAGCAAATCCATTGAGGTTAGTAAAATTGTAGCTTTGAATATTAGTACATAATAGTACTGGGCTTTGGAATCCAAATTAGGTAGAGAAATGTCTAACAAAAGACTGCCCTCTCCGAACCAGGCGCGATGTAGTAGTGTGAGAGCACTGAGAGACGGGAGTTTTATACCGGTACTAGAACTTCAATTGTACCACCAAAATCAGTTGGTTACGAAGTTACCCCTCCCTTGCCACGAAGGTCGCGAGGCGATCCTCAGAGCTAGGTCTCTTTAGAGGGGTTTATATTTCGTAACAAACCAAATATCAGCACTGGATTCACCAGTAATCTATATATTACAGGAAGAGGACACGATGACGACTGAGCAGCTGGCTATTAAACACGTGGGAAAGAAGGATCCTAAGAGGCATTTGGAGGAACATGTAGACGCTCTGATGACTAACAACATTACACAGTGCCTTGGATCCATGTTGTCTACTGTTACATTCTAATATCGACTGTAGAGACTGTGCGTTATAAAAAGAGGGTGTAGAAGTGTGTGTATTGATATTAAAATACATATATATGTATTATGAATGTAGATCATTCAGATATGAAATTTCACCTGCTAAGGTGGTGTTCTATATTTGTTAATTGTTTGGAAAAAAACAATCGTCTAACTAAGTCGCATTATATAACGAAGTAGTATAAGAGTTCCGTAGTTGCCTTGCTCGACCCTATCTCACAAATTTAAAGTTAAAGAACATAACAGTTCTAAAGTAGAACGCACACGCGTAGGAGCTAGTACAGTGAAGAGAGACAAATAATGACATGACTAAAATCAAGATTTGTATACATTTCTTACACTGAGATGCCAAATCTCCACATGTCTGACCAAATATCTTGTTCGTGTTGAATGTGTCCAGATCTAGGAAAGAGGTCATAGATGTGATAAATAGATGTGATTTAAACTGCGAGATCTGTCTGCAGTGACAGTCACAGTGTGATGGCAAAAAAAGATACACAGGAGTCACTGTGACTCAGCTGTATCGAGTGAGTTAAAAAGAGCCTCTAAAATATACTAGAAACCCTGACACCTTCCCTTTTTGCCCCCCCCCCTCATACCTCCCCTTTTTGCCATCACATCCTTCCCCTGAAATATTTTCTAACCCCCATTACAATATATTTATCTGACACCCCTCCCCTAACGGCTAACATTATATAGCTAAAAAAAGGCATGTGAATGGGAAACCAAATCTCCCTCGTTCCAACCCAAATATTCTCTGTTGAAGAATACTTCACAGAGCTTCAGGAATATGAGTTCGCTGAAAAGTTGGGAAGTACTCGATTCCTGAAAATCGCCCGTGCCAGGTGAGACATGATGTGTTCTTTTTTTAAATTTCCAAACTCGTGTTCTGCCAAACAAAATTGTCAACCTTGATATTTTCTGTTTCTATCCTACTGTATGTATGCCCCCTGATTTGAATAGATTCCACTATTCACTAATATTATCATTTCCCCTTTCAACTGTACTATGATGATTATCATTTCCCCTCTCCCAGATATAAAGGCAGCCAAGTTGTCGTCAAGGTATTTCCAAGAATTGAACGGAGTATTCTCCAAAGCTACAGCGAAAAGATAGCCCAAATCCACACTGCCCTCAAAGGAACACCCGGCACCCTAACCGCCCCTAAATCACTCATAACAGAACGAAGTGGCATCCTAATCAGACAGTATGTCTGGTCGTGCCTCTCGGATCGTATCCACAGTCGACCCTTCTTGAGTGCTGTTGAGAAGCTGTGGGTAGTCTACCAGATGTTACGCGCGTTGGAAGATTGCCACAGCAAGAATATAGTCCACGGTGATCTGAAAACGGAGAACTTTCTTGTGACGTCATGGAATTGGGTCCTACTGACAGGATTTCGCGGTGTTCAAACCAACTGAACTCCTCGAGGATAACCCAGCGGTTTTTAGTTTCTTCTTCGCGTCATCCCGGAAACGAAGTTGCAGCATTGCACCGGAACGGTTTAAGGAGCAACTCAGTCCCTCAGAGACTGAACAACCTCCCCTCCAACCCGCAATGGATATCTTCTCCCTGGGCTGCGTTATCGCTGAGATGTACCTGGAAGGAGGACAACTGTTTAACATACACAATCTGATCTCCTACAAACATGGAAATTACAGCCCCGATCAACTTGTGGATCAGATTGAAACTGTGGATATCCGGAGGATGGTGAGGTCCATGTTAGAGGTTGATCCACAAAAGCGGATGTCCGCAGAGGAGTACCTCCAGTATTATGAGAACACCTTCCCGCCACATTTTCCTTTCCTCTACTCCTTCATCAAGATTTTTTCGGGGCCGTTATTCAACTCATCCGACCGGAAACTCCACTACATTGCAAACAAGTGGGCGATGATTGAGGAGACGCTTAGTAAAACTGGGAATGATAAAAGTGGTGGTTACGTCATAATCCTCTCTCTCATTACTTCCTGTATTCGTGGAATCCACCGACAATCGGTTAAACTCCAGGCGCTCACCCTCCTGGAAAGACTGGCTAGTTTAGTTCCAGATGATCTCGTACTAGATCGTATCCTTCCTCACATTCTATTCTTTACAGCTGACCCAGCAGCCCAGATACGTGCCCAATCAATCGCCACCCTCTCTAACTCCCTCCAAAAAACAACGTCTGTCAGTACCTACCAAAGCATTTTCCCGGAGTACATCTTCCCGTGCGTCAACAAGCTCTCTCTTGATCCGGAACCGCTCGTTCAGCGGGTTTTCGCGGAGCACATTGGATTGCTTGCGGAGGCGGCGCTTTCATTCCTCGAACTCTCTCCAAATCCGCCCCTAAATTTCGACGATGAACTCCAGGAGCTTCACAGTATTGTTCAAGTTCCAGTGAGACAGATCCTGACGGGTGAGGACAAGGTCGCTCGGAGAATATTGTTGGAGATTAGCATCACCAAGTTGTGCGTGTTTTTCGGGTTAGAAAAGGCTAACGACCTGATCCTATCACACGTGATAACTTTTCTAAATGATAAAGACGATTGGCGGTTACGGGGAGCATTCTTTGAAAGTGTTGTCGGGGTTGCAGCTTTTGTGGGGTGGCAAAGTCTCAAAATGTTGAAACCCCTTCTATCACAAGGGCTATGTGATGCAGAGGAATTCGTTGTTTGTAAAACCCTCACAGCGCTCATATCCCTGACCCAACTAGGTCTCCTTGAGGAGGGATTATTGGAGGAGTTAGTAAGGGAAACTGTTCCCCTATTGTGCCATCCTAACTTGTGGCTACGTTACAGTACAGTCCGGTTCATCTCCACTGCCTCGCAGCAACTCCATCCTGCTGACTTATACTGCAAGATTCTCCCACTCCTACATCCGGTCCTGGAACTACCAGTTCACAACCCGGATAATGAGCGTGCACTCCTTCAAGCTCTCCCAATGCCGCTACCGAGGCAGTTGTTAGATTTTGTTGTGGGTTCACCGCACAAAGATAAGCTGTTGAGGGCTTTTGAGAAGGGGAGTGGAGCAGAGGAGGGGTCGGAGGTTGGGGCTGTGGTTGGGAAGTTGGTTAATCTTGGGATGGGTGACAAACAACGGAGACAAATCATTACACTCGCAGGTTCGTGTATATATTGGTCAGTCTCTCTCTTTCGTTCTCTCTATTCCCGTTCAAATATGATTTTCACGTTCTATGTTATGATTTACAGTTCCAAATGAGCAAACCAAACCAAGCCAACGACACCCACACACAGGTTACATCCAGAAGTTATCACCCAGTAGCGCTGGAATTTACGACGACAATCCTGGTCTGGTTGTCGATGAAACCAAGATCAAGCGTCTTGACTACCTGGATGCTGATAATGCACCTGGTCAGCAACAAACCCCCTCCTCACCTAGTTTATCTGATTCTACCAAGAGTTTTGATGTCGCTAAAGAGGGTGGAGGAGAAGAGAGGGGCTGGGATTGGGATAGTAATCAGAGGGATGATAATCTGACTAGTAAGTGTAATAACTCTTTGATTTAAAATACCAATCAAAATTAAAAGGTGTTTAATTTTATTGATGAAATTCAAGAAGTTTTGGTTATCACCGACTCAATTTTCAGAACTGTTGAATAGAAAGAAGACGGAGTATTTTGCGAGTAGGAGAGAAGAACGAAAGGGAGTGGGGGCACCACCCGCTGCCTGGCAACCCAAGGGTATCCTAGTCTGTCAGGTAGTTTAATTTTCCCTCCTCCCTGATGGCTGGGTACTTGACGGTGTTTGTTAGCCCGCCCGACACCTAAACACCCCAATCTACCCACTCAGATGACACCTAAACACCCCAATTCCCTCCCACAGATGACACCTAAACACCCCAATTCCCTCCCCCCAGATGACACCTAAACACCCCAATCCCCATCCCACAGATGACACCTAAACACCCCAATTCCCTCCCCACAGATGACACCTAAACACCCCAATTTCCTCCCACAGATGACACCTAAATATCCCCAGATGAACGAACACAAGGCAGCAATTAACCACGTCAAAGTATCAACCATCCACTCAATCCTGGCTACCTGCCTCGGAGGATGGAAATGTCAAGATTTGGAACACCAAAAAGTTTGATAGTCGCAATATTGTTATTTCTAGTAGGCAGACCTACTCCCGACCAGGACAGCCAATCAAGGGACTTGCCTTCTATGATAAAGGTGATTTAAAATGTTTGTTTTTCCTCTGTGCGGCAATATATTCCCTTTTCTTGGTAATATAGTCCATCTGTCGCAGTTACCAGCTCTCCACATAGCCTCTTACTTGACCCAGTTTTTCTCAAAGCGGAGCTACTGTGTTTTTGACTTTCACGAAAACACCCTCTATGATATTTCTTGGGTACGATGTCCCCCTTTATTTTCCCATCCCTAACTAGACGTAGCGCAGGAGGGAGAGAAATGAGGGGATATCATACCCAACTATATTTCTAGGTGACAAAGTAGCAGTTGTGACAACACTCTTCTTCTAGGTGACAAAGTAGCAGTTGTGACAACACTCTTCTTCTAGGTGACAAGGTAGCGGTTGTGACAACACTCTTCTTCTAGGTGACAAAGTAGCAGTTGTGACAACACTCTTCTTCTAGGTGACAAAGTAGCAGTTGTGACAACACTCTTCTTCTAGGTGACAAAGTAGCAGTTGTGACAACACTCTTCTTCTAGGTGACAAGGTAGCAGTTGTGACAACACTCTTCTTCTAGGTGACAAGGTAGCGGTTGTGACAACACTCTTCTTCTAGGTGACAAAGTAGCAGTTGTGACAACACTCTTCTTCTAGGTGACAAAGTAGCAGTTGTGACAAGAGAGGGTAATTTACATGAGGTGGGTGTAAAGGAGCTGAAGGTATGTGCTGCTCAAACCTTGGATATAGAAAGTGGGGATGTTGTTGTGGACATGGATACATTAGGATCGGGTAATTAGTGATAATAATTAATTAATTAATTAATTGATGATCAGTAATAAGGGTAACCTTAACTTATCAACTGATTATTATTATGTACTTAATTACTAATTAATAAACTACCAACTGCTTATCGTTTAATTGATTATAGATTTCGATTTATATTCAGTATTATCACAATGTTTTCCCCTCTATCCCTGCCCCCATAGTAACTAAATAATAAATAATAAACCAACTATCCTATCCCCTATCCCCATAGTAACCAACTCCTCCCACGATAGGAGACCAACAGAATCTAGTTGTTGGTACAAGCAATGGGAATATAGTTTGTGTGGATATGAGATGTGGATCATTCGTCTTCAAGTTGAGCAATAAACCTCAATACGGACCTGTTAGTGCCATGTGTACTGACCGGAACGAGCACTGGATCTGTCTCGGGACTAGGTAGGTAATACATAGTAGGTAGGGAACTAGGTAGGGATGGGGGCGAGGTAGGCATGGGGGTGAGGTAGGGAACTAGGTAGGGAGCTAGGTAGGTATGGGGGTGAGGTAGGGAACTAGGTAGGGTAATAGTAGGTAGGGAGGTATCGAGCACTGGATCTGTCTCGGTACTAGGCAGGAACAATTTTTATTTGGGAACTACGTAGGAATAATACCTTCTCTTAGCTGTTCTCTCACTTTCTCCCTTACACTAGGTAGGGATGGGGGCGAGGTAGGCATGGGGGAGTATTGGATTTATTTTGGAATAAGGTAGCTGTAGGTACTTGGGGGGATATTATAAATTATAATATTAGGTAGGGAAGGAGGTAGCCTACCTCAGGTAGGTATCGAGTGGGGGCTAAACGAGCCCTAAAACTGGGGTCAGAAAGGTTATTTGTATCAGAGATGGAACAATGCTCAGGAACATCTCATATATCACCCTAAGTCTAACAAAGATCTATCACATTCAGGCATGTTAACAATGATAATAACAACTCTATCATTATTCATTCAGGCATGGATGGTTGACGTGTTGGGACCTCCGGTTTCGTCTACCAATCACTTCTTGGCAGTCAGACCGCACTGAACCTATAACATGTCTCTCTCCCTCGCTGGCATGTAGCAGTACGATAAACGTTGGAATAAAGGGATATAACGAGGTATATAGTCGGACCACTAATTCCATGTTTAATTCCATGTTTAATTCCATGTTTAATTCCATGTTTAATTCCATGTTTAATTCCATGTTTATTGTTTAGTCGGATTTACCGAGATCAGAGATGCTCAGGGGAAGTGTTTTGACCAGTAAATCGAGGTCCGACTGTTTTATTACAGATGTAGTTTTACGGGGGTCTTGCATATGTTTTGAAACCTATGTTTCAGTGTGATATGTGATTAGTGGGAATTAACTAACAAACAGTTACCCACCATTACTAAATCATCAATTGAGAGACTATTGTCTAATTACTTGACCTGTCTGAGACTAATTTCAGGTCGGCACTTGGAATATGGAGAGTGGGTGTAAGGAGAGGGCCTTCTGGTACGGACCTGCCACCACAGAGTTAACTACCCCCGCTGATCAACCAAATTCCGGGTAATATAGTTAATCACTTTAATTACACAAATTGAAAACCTGTTTGTCGAGTTAATGTGTGTTTGAACAAAACAAGATACACATAGTCTGTAGCAGGTTGTTATGTTCTAACCCACCTCCGTGAAACAGGGTCGAGCACTAGGCAAGTTGTAGCCGGTTGGCTCACAGATTCCACACAGCCAGTGTTAACCCACTCACAATTGCTCTCAACAGGGTCTACCTCGTCCACGCCTCGATTTAGCTATGGAAAGTTGCGTCGCGGTCATTGTCAGCAGTTGCTTTTTACGCCGCGCAACAGAATTCTATCTTTTGTCTCTGTGCTCTGGATTCAGGATTTTGAGTCCAGCCCAGGCCCGATTTGACTGACAACCCCTCTTCTCCCAGGGTTCGATCCGTGTTACCGCTTAGCCCGGATGTGCTTGTAACGGGTGGCGCGGATTATTGTGTACGATTATGGAACACCCGGCACGAATCAGACAGTTCCGTGCTATCTGGGCCCCGGGAGATAATCGGGCGACAGGTGAGACATAGTGTAGCTCACACGTGTGAGGACTTAGCAGATCCAGTGAAATGTGCCTGTTTATTGTCCCATTTTGGGGAAGAACAATCTCTCAAATCCCTCCCTCGCAGGTGTACCGTAAATCAATAATACGAGACGTGGAAATTATCCAAGCAGAAGAAGATATAGCGATGAGTTATACCGAAAACAAGGGACTATCCCAGCCCTCTCCAGCACACCATCACGCAGTGACAGATTTGGCGTTTGTTAAAACGACCCAACCGTGTTTGGTGAGTGTGGATATGGGGGGTATAATGAAAATATGGAAGTAGGAAATGTTGGTGATTTTTATAGTGTCCAGTGACTTTTCAGACTCTCTCTCTATGAGTAATTAAAGAGTTGCTTGTTAAATAATTGGGGACTGTTTGTGAGTGTATTTAATTTTGTTTGTTTTTTCATGATTTCTTTATGTTTTCTCTATTTTCATTTTCTGCAGGTCAGATTAAATTGAAAACAAGATCGTTGTATTTACTTTCAAAGTAATGAAAAGGAATTAAAAACATCAAAAAATCATCCCCGTTTTATCTTTTTGAGTCTCGTTTGAGATGTAGGGCCGTTAGTTTGTAATGTTGGCCAATATCTCCACTCGTATATGACAAATCCTTGGGGCTGCAACACACCTAGAGAGAAAAGGAAGAGTGTTAAATCACGGAATCTTTGAGTGAAATCATCAAAATCACGGAATCTTGACAAGCAAAGCTCGTCGGCTAAACAGGGTGGGGTATTTGAAGCAGTTGCGCACTTTGTACAAACAAGAGAAGATCGCGCGTTACGTCAAGTTACCCCGCCAGCTCAGAGGCACACGGTGGACGGTGTGTGTGGAAGGGGGGGGGGGGGGGTGTGAGAGGAGGAAGTAGCGATGTGGGTTTTGTTACACACCCACATTGTCCCTTTCTCGACCCTATCTCTCTTTGAGACAAAACAAATTCCCCCCTTTTCCCCAAATGTATTGTGAGGCGTGACCAAATATTTTGAGAATTGTATTTAACATTCCACAATTCACAAAGTTCGTCATAAAAGCTTTGTGTAAACAGAGTACAAAGTCTTGTTTGTTGTTTACCTAAGAAAAAGGAATATCCGGTCAACATTTTACTGTTTATCCTCTCGGTACAGACACTTGACAAAGTACATGTTGTCCCCCTCTTCGTCACCAATGTAGATGGCCTTGGCACCATCACAGTCCATGTTCTTGTCCTGTTGTGAGGAGGTTTAGCATACATTTAGACAATGATATATCAACCACCTGCTCTAGCAATCCTAAGCCCCAAACAAAAAAGACCCTCATTTGGGTTTTGTGAAATTTCGAACGGCCATAGCTCCACTCCCTGGTGAGATCAGGTGAGATAGAGACTTGAAATGTCGTCAGGGAGTGGAGTTATGGCTAAATGTAGAAAATAAAACTTACGAAAAAGACCATGACGTTCTTCCAGTTTTTCAGTACCATACCGGCCCACTCCTGGATACCCTTCCGCCAGGCCTTGACAGTGGTATCGATCTCAGCCTCAATCTCTTCCGGGGACTTTTTCTAAATAGGAGAGAGAGATAATTAGAGTGTTATAATAGGAGGGTAGATCATGGAAATTGGAATCTATAGACAGCGGATTATAAAAATAGGAAACTAATTTCCAATCCAAGAGAGGGAAAACATTTCCAATTATTTCACTGTTTTCTGTTCCATAAATTACCGGAAGATTGAAATGTAATAATTGGGAAGGTTTCCCTAAACTTGCTGCACTTACGGTGAACTCGTTGGCGACCTGGATATCTTTCTTCAGGTAGGCCTCCATCTCAGCTCGACCCTCCTTGATCCACTCCTAAAGAAAAAGAGATGAAATTTAGAGATAAAGATAGAGATAGAGAAAAAGGAGGGAGGGATAAATGGGGATAGGGATTAGTGACAGATGGAGAAATCAATCCTTCCCTCTAGCTCTCCGTGGATAAATAATAATCTCAATGGATGGGGGGATAAATGGGATTTTAGCTAAAGAAATGTTAGAGATCAAGGAGAGGTAATGTATCGAAATGTTTTTACTGATAGTAACATACCTTGAAGGCGCCCTTTGTCATGAAATCACACTCAACGAGACCGTTCATGTGAACCAGGTTAATAGCCCTCACTCGGGTCTCATCAGAACCACCCATATCATCTGCCTCGGCAGAGGGGTTCTCTCCTGCAAGGACAATGTCCTCGTTGTCGGAGAACATTCCCCACTGAGAGAGAGAGAGGTGTCACAGAATGTCACCTTGGTCTGTTTAAATTGACAAACTCATAGCAACGTCATAATCAGTATTGTTATCTTCCCATTGGAGATGAATAGTTTTGCTAAGAAGGCTGTAGATAGAGTTGTGATTTTACCTTGCAGGGGAACTTCAGGATGGCACCACCAAATTCCACGGTGTGGGGATAGGCATCGGTGATGTGATCAGCGCCTGGAGCGGAAAATTGTAAGAATTGTTCCAAAAACACTAATTAAACTTCAATCCATAGCAAGGCACTTGAGAGTGAGGCGTCAATGATATAACTTACTGGTGACACGGTCAATAAACACTTTCATGTTGAGGGAAGGAGAGGTCAAACGTTACACTCGTTGGCTGGGGAAAAAGGAGGAAATTTCCAGACCTTCCGGAAAAATTCATTTCGGAAACTTTTATTTTTTTACTCAGCGCGCCGCGCAGTTTTCAATGTTTTGCGCGCCAACGACGCCGCGCAAAAAGTTGGCATGCGCTGCAGGCCCCAAGTGCGCGCGTTTTCCACGGCTTCTAGGCTTGGCATGCGCTGCAGACCCCAAGTGCGCGCGTTTTCCACGGCTTCTAGGGCCTGTAGCATAGGCCAACTTCTAGGCCTGTAGCATAGGCCAACGCAAAAAGTGTGTTTCTGGAAATAAAAATTTCAAAATTTAAAACAAGAAAATTCCACACATTTTTTTCCTTTTATGAGGCCCCTCGGAAATGTTCAAGTCATGCACAATCAAGTCACGCCCACCAATCACAGCTCAGAACGCGCGGAGTGCTTCACGCGTTCTGCGCTGTGATTGGTGGGCGTGACTTGATTGTGCATGACTTGAACATTTCCGAGGGGCCTCATAGTCTGATTTCAAACTTTTCAACACTACTTTAAACAAATTAATTTGAGCAGGAAGATGAATCCGATGTAACAGCCCCGAAGGGCAGAAAAAACGAAACGTTGATAATGTCGGAAGCGAAGTACGAGGGCGATAACCCTGTGATAAAACGATTAGAAGAGACAGTGGATGACTTTGTTTCTGAAGTTTATCTGTTGAATTCGGACAACACGACGAACATCGCACCAGATGAGTTTACTCAATGTTATAGATCGATTCAAGCTGCACCCGATTCAATGTTAACCAACGACAGCTTAGCTTCGCCTAGCAAGCATTGGGGTTCGTACTTTAGACATTGTCTCAAGGACCGAACTACGAGTGAAATAATCGAGGCTACTTCGCGTATTTTTCTCTCCAGTATGAAACTTGCCCGAGCAACAATGAACAATTTTGAAACGGTTATCAGTGCGGAAAACCTCGAGAAACAGCTTCGTGAATGTAAAGAAGAACTTGACCGCCATCGGGTTAGCGTGATCGAGCTTCAGCAAACGGTTATCAACCACCAGAAGCAACAGCTCAGTACAGTGACAGCATCGGTGCAGAAGGTGAAAGCCTACTCTACTGTGCTAGCACAGAATTGTGCTGCAACCTCCCCCAAAGTGAGAAAACCACTACCAATGAATCATCCTACTCCCGTCCAACAGCCCGGAAGAGAGAAGAACATGGTTGTGTTTGGTCTCCCAGAAACAACCGATAGAGTGGCTAAAACTACATTAGACGAACTTTTTGAGGAATTAAAAGAGAAACCGAAAGTGACTACGATGAAACGCATCGGCGAAAGAAATGAGAAGCGCCCTAGACCGCTCTTAGTATCCCTGGAGAAGAGAGCGACTCTCCTCGCGCTCCTCAGAAAGGCACGAAACCTCAAAGACTCTGAACAGTTTTCGGCTGTTTATCTCTCTCCGAATCTTACGCCCTCTGAACTGAAAGAGCAAAGAGCTCTAAGGTCCACTTTGAAGCGGATACGATCAGAAGATCCTGACGGCTGCTATTTCATCCGCAATAACGTTATCCAAGTGGGATAGTTCCCCACTAACTCACCGTTATCAGAGAACCGTGCTAGGAGCAGGCAGTCTACTGCAGTCCCTTTCAAATTAAGGAAAACGAGTTGTCTGTATACAAACTGTGTCAGTGCGGGATATAAACTGTTACTATTATTATTATTATTATTAAATAACTGTCGTTTTTACCGCACTCGATTTTGCTCTATTATGACAATATCTCCAGTTGCTCATAAGATAGAGACTTGAAATTTGGAGGTTAGGAAGAACTTAGCATGTTCTTCGCAGCCCCCAAGTTTCAAGTCTTTATCTCATCAGGAACCGGAGTTATTGTAATAATAGAGCAAAATCGAGTGCGGTAAAAACGACAGTTATTTAAAGTCAGACTTTACAAATGAGGCCCCTCGGAAATGTTCAAGTCATGCACAATCAAGTCGCGCCCACCAATCACAGCTCAGAACGCGCGGAGTGCTTCGCGCGTTCTGAGCTGTGATTGGTGGGCGTGACTTGATTGTGCATGACTTGAACATTTCCGAGGGGCCTCATTACAACTTTTTTCTCCCTCGACGGCCGACGCTGACTTGCAATTTGCAAAATAATGCACATCTCCTAATTGCCAGTAATTTTACGACAGTACTAACAAACTAGAACTAAGAACAGGCCAAATCCTCTCCTTGAACATGATGACTTATTTCAGGATGAACAAGATTTTGTGGCTGCTCGCCGGTTTCCTGGCTGTATTAGTTTCACAGATTAGTTGGGAGTATGAATACGTTGGGAAGACCTACATGACCAACATCACCGGCTCACAGATAAACTTTACACGGGCCGAGGGGATGTATTTCAAAGCAACGGGGGGAAATCGTGATGAAGATTTCTTCAAGGCCATTGGGTGGATTCAGGCCCACGATAGATACGTACAGTTGTGTCTGATTCGTCTCGCATCCCAGGGTCTATTAACCAAGTACTTGCCCTTCAGTAGAGCCTCTCTAGACACAGACATCAAGGCACAACAGATGAATGTGTATGGGAGAAGTAAGGCGAATTATGATTCTATACCCAAGGAGTCTTTAGCTGTGTACCAGCACTATGTGGATGGTATTAATTCTTGGATGTCCAATAACCCTCGCCCTTTAGAGTTCGTTTTACTCAACTACCACCCTGAGTTATTTACCCCCGTTGATGTTATGTCAATGTTTAAATTTGTAGCATACGCCGGGCTCAACGACATTTTCCTTCAAGTTGAAAAGTTGGGTCTTGAGATTCTCCGTGAAACGGATAACAGGGATTTACTTACAGAAGTGTTTGCTCCTCACTACACTAATCTAACGGATGAACTTATTGAAATTTATCGATCAATATCGGATTTCCGGCCCTTTGCAGATCACGATCTGAGCGAGGTTCCTAAGATGATAAACAGTAACAACTGGGTAGTGTCCGGGAAAAGAACGGAAAGTGGAAAGCCCATCATGGCATCGGACCCCCACATGGATGTGTCGAGGCTTCCTGGATTCTTTCACGAACTACACTATACAGATGGAAAAGGTTTTGATCTATTTGGTATTGGAATAACATCAATCCCAACCACGATGTTTGGTAGAACTCAAGATATCACGGCAACTCTCACCTTTGGTATGCTAGATATGTCCGATTATTTCGTGGAAAATGTTAAGGATGGGAAATATGAACGTGATGGGGTGTTCCTACAGCTGAAAGGACGCGTTGTTGAGATCGCCGGGGAGACGTACTACTTTTATGATACGGCGGAGGGAAACACAATTGAACGAAACCTGGAGGCATCTAAGCAACCAATTCGAGATGGGAAGTTCCTAGCCACGTCATTTGCGATGCCCCTTGAGGGTGAGATTATCATGTCAGAGGTGTTTCACAAATTACCTACCTGTAAAAATGTGGAGGAAGCGAGGAAATTGGTTGCCAGGAATTTAGCTGGCCTTAACTTTCTTTTTGCGGATAGTCAGGTGTGTGACTCAGCATATTATTTGGTAAAATATACTTCAGCTTCTTAATTAAATACCATGGAGTTTAGTGGCTCGGTAAAAAGTGTCTATATTTCTCAGGGAAACATTGCGTACCAGCAGAGTGGTTTTGTGCCCCTCAGATCCACTGCAACTGGGCTGATACCCCTTCCTGCGTGGGATACGGCTAATCATTGGAAGGGTTACCTGTCAGGTAAGTGTGTGACCAATGACGTCACACCACTAATATAAGTTACCTGTAACATGTCATCTATCTCCCCTATAATATGATCCCCACCACTACACAGGTGACGACTATATGAGCATTGTTAACCCGGAGGAAGGGTGGCTAGCGACAGCGAACAATTTGTTCCAGGACCCCGATAAACCCATCTCGACTACATTCTCCGCTCTCAATTACCGTTATGACAGGTATAATTACCTCCCAATTACCGTTATGACAGGTATAATTACCTCCCAATTACCGTTATGACAGGTATAATTACCTCTCAATTACCGTTATGACAGGTATAATTACCTCTCAATTACCGTTATGACAGGTATAATTACCTCTCAATTACCGTTATGACAGGTATAATTACCTCTCAATTACCGTTATGACAGGTATAATTACCTCTCAATTACCGTTATGACAGGTATAATTACCTCTCAATTACCGTTATGACAGGTATAATTACCTCCCAATTACCGTTATGACAGGTATAATTACCTCTCAATTACCGTTATGACAGGTATAATTACCTCTCAATTACCGTTATGACAGGTATAATTACCTCTCAATTACCGTTATGACAGGTATAATTACCTCTCAATTACCGTTATGACAGGTATAATTACCTCCCAATTACCGTTATGACAGGTATAATTACCTCTCAATTACCGTTATGACAGGTATAATTACCTCTCAATTACCGTTATGACAGGTATAATTACCTCTCAATTACCGTTATGACAGGTATAATTACCTCTCAATTACCGTTATGACAGGTATAATTACCTCTCAATTACCGTTATGACAGGTATAATTACCTCCCAATTACCGTTATGACAGGTATAATTACCTCTCAATTACCGTTATGACAGGTATAATTACCTCTCAATTACCGTTATGACAGGTATAATTACCTCTCAATTACCGTTATGACAGGTATAATTACCTCTCAATTACCGTTATGACAGGTATAATTACCTCTCAATTACCGTTATGACAGGTATAATTACCTCCCAATTACCGTTATGACAGGTATAATTACCTCTCAATTACCGTTATGACAGGTATAATTACCTCTAAATTACCGTTATGACAGGTATAATTACCTCTCAATTACCGTTATGACAGGTATAATTACCTCTCAATTACCGTAATGACAGGTATAATTACCTCTCAATTACCGTTATGACAGGTATAATTACCTCTCAATTACCGTTATGACAGGTATAATTACCTCTCAATTACCGTTATGACAGGTATAATTACCTCCCAATTACCGTTATGACAGGTATAATTACCTCTCAATTACCGTTATGACAGGTATAATTACCTCCCAATTACCGTTATGACAGGTATAATTACCTCTCAATTACCGTTATGACAGGTATAATTACCTCCCAATTACCGTTATGACAGGTATAATTACCCCCCAATTACCGTTATGACAGGTATAATTACCTCTCAATTACCGTTATGACAGGTATAATTACCTCCCAATTACCGTTATGACAGGTATAATTACCTCTAAATTACCGTTATGACAGGTATAATTACCTCTCAATTACCGTTATGACAGGTATAATTACCTCCCAATTACCGTTATGACAGGTATAATTACCTCTCAATTACCGTTATGACAGGTATAATTACCTCTCAATTACCGTTATGACAGGTATAATTACCTCTCAATTACCGTTATGACAGGTATAATTACCTCTCAATTACCGTTATGACAGGTATAATTACCTCCCAATTACCGTTATGACAGGTATAATTACCTCTCAATTACCGTTATGACAGGTATAATAAATATAGCTCCAGTTTTGTGTCACTATAGTACCACCTTAATAATGAACTCTGTTTATACACTAACTACACACACTAACTCTCGGTGTGACTTTATTTCAGGGTTGCCCAACTCCTGGCCAGCAAGGAAAAGTTCACAGCTGATGATTTTAAGAAGTTTCAGTCTGACACCCACTCTCTCCGGACTGACATGGTTCTAGGTAGAATTGGACATCTTCTATCTGACGAAGGTATATGTACAGAGAATTAAATCACCTTGTATAATTTTCAGTTTCTTTTCCTTGCAATTTGACTGCCAAACTCCCTGTTTTTTTTCGTGTCTTCTCCCTGTTGATAAGATCTGAATCCTAGGAATTGTATTCAGTGTGTGTGTCTACTATCTTGATTTCTCCTTCCTGCTGGACGAATTGATAGAGAAATCCAGATTTATTCACTGATTATGCAGCTAATAAACAATCAACCGATCCTTATTCTTTCTCTTCTATCTACAGCAGAAGGAGATACATTAAAATTACTTTATCTAGGTATCGAGGGTGAATTAAAACAGTGGGACATGTTTTCAACACTTGACTCCAAACCTGCTGCATTCTTCAAGATCCTTCACAGAAATCTCGCCAGAAACATCCTAGGGACAAGATTGGCTCCAGGTAAAATACCCACAATAATTGAGGGGAGTAATTAATTACTACATAATTAGTTAATTAATTAAATACTAGAACCCCCAAATACCGGGTTACGCCTGAAATAGTTTAGCCGAAATCATTCAAATATTTTATTTGTAGAGCTGTCATCCTCAAATTTCAACATTTCAGAGCGTCTTGACAAGTACCTAAAGTATTTGTCCTATGCGACCCTGAAGATAGTCGACAGTATGGTACGGTCTGATAAATACCTTACTGAGGAAGTTGTCAGGAAATCACTGGCAGACACACATGCCGAGTATAATGTAGGTGTTCTGCAGGTGTTCTTTAGGTGTTCTGTAGGTATTCTGTTTTAGAGTCTTTAGGGTTCTGTTAAAATTCTTTTGTTTAGGTATCTCTTCTCTCTAGCTGCGCGGGTACAATGCCGACTTGACCTGCTGTTTCGGCCTACAAAAAACGTGACAGCTAAATCCCAAAAACACTTCAGGGTGAAACGTATGGTGATATCGAGCAGCTGAAAATGGTAAACATTCTATTCGGTGGAAAACTACCCTCATGGTTGGGGCTCGATACAGCTACAAGGCCCACCACCCACTGTGAGGAATGTGTTTGTGTGGGGGTCAGGAGGGATAAACCACATGGAGGGTATATCTATGGGTCACAGGTTAGTTTCGGGCATTAGATCCCCACTTTTCTCTCCCTTTCACTCATTCTCTCCCTCCCTGACAAGAGAGGGTACACCGTGCCTAAAGGCTAGTTGGGAGCTCAAACAGTTGTCAGTAGATCTCAGTACCATACACATATATCACTAGTGACCAGATCAATTTGGCTACAGGTTATTGGATATATGTATTGGATACAGATCAGTGTACCGCGTGGGCCAATAAAAAGGGAGGGTCTTAAATCTTAGATTTCTCCGGCACCTTAATTCCAATGGTTCTGAAATTTTGACACAATGTTCATGAGCTTATGCCAGATATGTGTACAGAGTTTCAAGTCCAAAAATGCAAAAATTCATTAATGACCCTAAATTCATGATTTTAAGCCAATGTAGGTTTTCTCTATTCGTTTTTTCCCCGTTTTTTAGGGACCTCTTTTGCACTCCACGCCGGATATGTGATACTGGGTACAACAAAGGAAATTCGAGACATATTGCAATCTTGCTAACATGATTTTGTAACAACCTGATTACGTTTTTTCTTGCTTACATGGAGGTCACATTACGCTTGTTGTTACCAATCAGTATAGGCATTGGTAAGCTTCCATTAGCAAGGTTTCGATTTGCTAATGTCTCAACTAACGGTTTGTTAATGAACTATCGGTTAAATGTTAATTTATGCAGTTATTAACGAAAATTTGAAAATTTAAAAAAAATTAATTTTTTTAATTTAACAGTTTTTCATACCAGAATGAACTTAAATGATTAAAGCATAACCCAGCTAGGTTTTGATTTCATCTCTACAGTGCAAATTTCTCATTTTCAGCGAAAATATGTTTTTTGAAAAAATGATCATTTTTAATTCATTAATTTCACCCACTAAACTTTATTCATTTTCAATGAAATTTCAGATTGCCATTGAAAAATGTTAATACTATTGAGTGGCTGCAATTTTGCGATCCAAATCGACTTGGAACAAGGGAAAACCTCCAATTAACTATAAAAAAAGGAATTTCGGTTCATTAATGAATTTCTGCATTTTTGGACTTGAAACTCTGTACACATATCTGGCATAAGCTCAACAACATTGTGTCAAAATTTCAGAACCATTGAAATTAAGCTGCCCGAGAAATCTAAGATTTAAGACCCTCCCTTTTTATTGGCCCACGCGGTATATATATCTGAGTGTTATAATAATAATTATTATTATTATTATCTGAGTGTTAAGGAAGTTTAGAATTTTTACCGATGAATGAAGAGTGATCAACTATGTAGTGTTATATTCGGTATTTAGTCGGTCAAGACTGGAGAGTGATATTAAGTCAAGTCTCGGTCGTCGGTGGAACATTGTACATGTAATTTCGGTCTCTCAAATTAGAGCAGGAACTGACCGAAACAAGTAAACAACCAATCAGGACTCGTTATTTAGGTCACGTGACTGGTTATCAGCCAATCAGGGACCAGTATTTCCTGATTAGGTCGGTTCCTGGTACAAACTTACCAAAGTACTTCCCGAAAAACACAATCTCTGAGAACACAATTTGACCCGATGTTTTGTAGAAGACCAGTTGGTCCAATAACAGTCCACAAGGGTAGGTGTAGATTTGGTCAGCCTGATCAGGACTCCGGTTCACCATGAATCTATCCTCGAGCACTCCAACCTGTGTGATGGGATTTAGTAATGGGTGTTGGGATTTAGTAAAGGTGTTCCGTGTTAGGATATAAAGTGTGGTAATTGGTAAGCACCCCTTTTTATAAAATCACCCGACACCCACTATCTACCCAGGGTGGGGTGAAGATTTAATTAATTAGTTAGAACCAGAGTGAACTAAACCAAACAGTTTGAATGAGATGGTGGAGGCTGGTGCCTGGTGGGGTAGTATATCTGTTTGGATTCATTATTCACACCAATGGTGTTGGCGGGTGATAAATGAGCGTCTTCGATGTCATGTCACACCCGCCAACACCATTGGTGTGAATAATGAAACCAAACAGATATACCAAACAGTGTTTACTAAAGAAATTAATACATATACAATATATATTGTACCTCTTCAGCCCCTCGCTGTGCTGTAAGTTTCCAGTTTTCCTCAAACGCCAAACATGTCTGCCAGTTGAAATCAGAAGCGACACAGAAAAACTCAGGGTCAAACCTAGATGGAATTATCGCATTGTTATGGGGTTTAACGGATAATTTATTAGCTGATATTTCAGTGAGATCGATGGGACCTTACCAGTTTGTTCTGAACTTGTTGTAAATCACTATCTTGTTGACAATGACGGTCTTCCTAAAGGTGAACCACATAGTATTGTTGCCCCAATATTCTGTGGACGCAGCCACAGTAGAGAGATCTTTGTCAAGGCTAAACTTGGTGTCGTAAAGGGATGGATTTCCTTCGTAGGACGCAAGCTGCCCATAGCTATCTGGGCGAATCTCATCTTCATTAACCTCTAGAGCTGGTTTTGGAATGTGGGCTTATTTTGAAGGTGGAAGCAGTAATAATATAATACAGTCGGACCCAGATTTACCGGGCCCCGATTTACCGGAACCCCGATTTACCGGGAGGATAAACTTCCCCCGATATAGAAAAATATCAGTATTTCACCCCGATATACCGGGCACCCCGATTTACCGGGCAAAACCCTTTCCCCCGAGCATCCCGGTAAATCGATGTCTGACTGTAGTGAAAAAAACGGATTTTCCTGGTGGTGTTCCTTTTGCTACAACGAGAAAGGCGCAACTAACACAAAAAAGTTTTTTAATTTTCACTTACTTCGGTTTGGTAGATCTCCTCCTGATGCCAAGATTGGAAGAACAAGAAAATAGAACAGGAACATTTCACGGATAAGCAGAAACAATGTTATTGCTTGCCTGGCTAGACTGTATTTCGGGAGGGTTAGAACAGAAACAATGTTATTGCGATACTAGTTACTACGACAGATATAGATCGGTTGGAAGGTAATGGTGATAGTCACGGATTGAAAAGAGAGCTCTCTTTCTCTCTACCCCTCTCTCTAGTCTCTACCCCTCTCTCTCTTTCTCGGTCTCTCTTCTCTCTTTCTCGGTCTCTCTCTCTCTCTCTCTCTCTCGGTCTCTCGGTCTCTCTCTCGGTCTCTCTCTCTCTCTCTTCTCTCTCTCTCTCTCTCTCTCTCTCTCTCTCTCTCTCTCTCTCTCTCTCTCTCTCTCTCTCCCGCTCTCCGAATAACTGAATCGATCTAACCCTTATAATGGGCCATTATATCGCCCGTCGGGTTATTGAATGAATCGTGACTTCTATAAATAAAGTAGTATAGCCGTACACCTCTCCAAGACAAACCCAAAAAGAGAGAGAGGTAGAGAAGAAGAGAGCTCTCTGTAGCTGTTCAATCCGTGACTATCACCATTACTTTCTCTAGTCACTTCACCAAGACATTATATATATGTGTTCACTACTTCACCTAAACTTCACAAGTCACAACCCATTGCTGTATACTGTCCACTACTTCACCCCCCCCCCCCTCCCCGCCCCTCCCCCTCCCCGCCCCTCCCCCCTCCCCCCCCACTCGGACTGGTCCAACCACTACTTCACTACAACCCCCCCCCCCCCCAGTCCACTCAGACCGCTACTTCACCCCCTTTGTTTCAGTCCTGGCGGATGGTGACGGATTTAGCGAGCAACTTCCTAGAAACAATACTACCTGGAGGTCCATCTGGTAATCCTCTCTCTAACATCTACAAGATGGGATTTGATGAACTGATTGATGCCCAGTACAAGAAGATATTCTTGTAGTGTGAAGGAAGTGAGAGTGGAGAGAGAGAACTGTTATTTTTACCGTCGCATATCTAATTAAAAGTCTTCTTGATTACATATATCTAATTAAACGTCTTCTTGATTACATATATGAGGCATAAACTCTGGCCACTGGCACGTTATTTCAGATACCTTTCTCCCAGCGCGCCGCTGGGAGAAGGTAGCTGTAGTTTATCCGCCAGTGGCGGATAAACTGGTTTAAATCACGACGACGATCCCGAGGCGTAGCCGAGGGAGAGGCGGAGGGGTTTAAACCAATAACGTGCCATTGGTCAGAGTTTATGGGTTATATACCCTGCTTTAGTCGTTTGTTTCAAGTATTACACAATAACAAGAGAGAGAACACTAACGAAAACACACAAAGAGAACTGAGAAACAGTCAAAAACATCTCTCAATTGAGTGTATAGTGTTTGGTAACAGTTACTAAGGAGAGAGAGAAAGAAATAACAAGATATGGGGCATGCCAGACATAACACAGAGGAATTGAGATAGTGAGAAAGAAGGGGAGATAAAGAGAGAGTAATTGACGGAATGTGTTCTTTCTTTCTCTCCAATGTAGTGTGTAACTCTTGCAAATAGTGTTCCCTCTGTATTTCAGTAAGAACTGATCATTTACACTCACTTTGAATGTAACATAGGAGTTAATAATAAATAACCTGCCAGTGGGAAATAATCTGCCGCTGGACTAGCTGTTTATTGAGAGCGCGCCAGTGGGACTTCTCGCCACTGGCGGGTTATTTAAGTTAGCAGGGTATATATCTAATTAAAAGTCTTCTTGATTACATAAAAGTCTGCTTAATTATTACATGTTTACTGTCTATGTTCTATACTTCTATTAATTGTTTAAGCGTACATTATATAATTGGTATCAGATGTTTTTAGAAAGTTTTTGTCAAAGAAAGTTTTATCGCATCCCGTCGATTGTTTTATATCTGAGTTATATTGATATTGGTTGTTCAATGTATTATAATATGGGTAATTTATTCTCACCAAATCGTTCCACGTGTTTTGCAATCATAACGCCCCAAAATCCCCATTTCCTCTTTAAAAACCACCATTTCTTCCCAGTTTTAGCTTTTTCAAACCTCCATTTCTTCCCAGTTTTAGCTTTTTCAAACCTCCATTTCTTCCCAGTTTTAGCTTTTTCAAACCTCCATTTCTTCCCAGTTTTAGCTTTTTCAATCCACAACATGCCATCCAAGAAGTCGTCCAGAAAATCAAAGAGAGTTGCTAGTATAAACCAAGCTGAAGAAGATGAATTACTGAATGAGTCGCTAACCTCGGGGGCTACCAGTGGTGGGAAGAGTCTTTCAGAGGAACAGCTGTTAGGTGAGTCAGTACAATACATAAACACTTTGCTATGTTAGGTAGGTTGCTATTTGTTATTGTGTATGGATCCCGCCATACATGTGGTCTCCGATTCTAGAAAACCTTCAACAAGGACAAGCAAATTTTAAACTGGATAACAATAGTCAATAATATTCAACAACATGATTTAAACCTTGATATATACATTGTTTTCCAGACTCAACGCCCAAGCAAGGAAAAAGGAAAAAGGAAAAGTCTGTAAGTGAGCTGGACATATCCCTTGCATCAGATATTGTTTTTGAAGATTCAACCACCACTACCGATCCAGTTCCCAAGCCCGCGGAGGAGCCTGTAAGGATGAAGAAGAAGAAAGCAAAGGTATGAAGACAATGATATAAATTACTTGTTTGTTAGCCGATTAGTCAAGGGGGAAGTTCAGTGAGTTAAGATGGGCAGGATTGTATAGTGGTTCCTTGCAAGGGGAGACGCTGCCACCACTCAGGTGTTATACACAAAATATATGTTGTACACTATTTTGAATTAAACTGAATCTGAATCTGAATTAAACTGAATCTTAATTCTTTTCTAGATGGTGGACGAAAAGAAAAAGGAGAAAACTCCGGTCAAAAAGTTAAAAGAATCACCCGTTAAATCCCCAATTAGAACACCAATTAAATCACCCAGTAAATTACAACCAGGACAAGAAGAAGAGGATCAGATATCGACCACACCAACAAAAAACACTGGTCTTTCAACACCGGAGATTTCACCTGAGAAAGGTGACTAATTACATAACTAATTAATTAATTAATAACCAATTAATCAACTAATAACTAATTAATTTATTGAGTTGATAATTAATTAATAACCAAGTTATAATTAATTCTGATTGATTAATAACCAAGTTATTTCTAGCAGTTAGTCCTACGACCCCAACATATGCCTCTGACGTTGAGGAGGTGGATATATATGGAGAGATACCAGCTACCACTGTTGAAGCAGTCACACCCGAAGGTGAGTTGTATTTTTAAGAAGTCACCCCTCTGTGAGCTTGTGCGGAGGGGTAATTTCATTACCAAGTTGTATTTGAGGATTGAAGATTTACTGATTTACTGAACCCTCACGTGCAGTGTGAGCCACACAATTTGCCATTGATTCGCTCACAGATCAACCCCCTGTCGATTTTAACTGAAAATAAGTCTGTGTTTTAAGGTGAGGTAACTCTGGATGAAGTTCTAAAATCTACCAACAAAGAGCAGGAAGAGGAAAAAGAAAAGGATAAACTTCTCTCGGATAATGAGGTACGGAGTTTGAGAAACGGTACGGCTAATAACTGTACAGTACGGTTAGTAACTGTACGGTATAGTTAGTAACTGTACGGTATAGTTAGTAACTGTACGGTATAGTTAGTAACTGTACGGTATAGTTAGTAACTGTACGGTATAGTTAGTAACTGTATGGTACAGTTATCCGTTCAAGGGTACAGTTCTTTGGTACAGTCTGTACCCAAGAACTATATTGGTTGAACAATGACCCCCATGAAGATAAGAGATTCCTGGTAGGAGAATCATGTTCATATTATGGGTAGCATAATGTTATTAACATTATTCCTTGGTAACGAAATTACCCCTGATGAATCGCGGTAGTAAGGCACGTTTTAGCGTGATTAGGGGTGATTTCGTTACCATATTTCTAAGGTTCTGAAACAAAATAATACAGGGTGTTCATTTTGGATATTTACAAAATGAACACCCTGTATTATGGTATTACACCTCCAAATTCAGTTTTCCCTTATTTCATTGATCTCTCTGAGTCTTTACATTTTCATCTCAGGAGGAAGATTTGGACTATGAGGCTGATGAACAAAAAGAAGGTTCCACACCAATTCAGAAAATCAGCGTTGTAGTACGGGGAGGTTCGAATAAGTAAGTGATTTGTTGTCTCATATAAGACTGTCCTCGAAGAGGAGTACTTGCGCGATGTACAGTCAGTGCCTGACAAGTGATTTGTAACTTTGTAACTTTGTAACTTTGATGATCAAAATCGGCCCCCCCCCCCCCCATTGTGATTTGGTGATGATCAATATTATACCTTTAGTTCATCACAAGTGCTATCTACTAGATACTTTCTGGATTCTCCTATTCTCCTTCTTCCTTCTTTTCTAATCTAATTCTCTCCCAAGTTGTCTTTCGTAGAGGTTACAAAGGCGCCATCTCCCTCTCCCTCCGTTGTTTGTAAAGTGCACTTTTCTTCGCGCGCCGCGCGCAGGTATATCAGATTTGCAATTATTGCAGCAGCAGTCTGGAACTGGCGCCGGCAGCCGACCCCATCTGGCGCCGCCAGACAGAGCAGTCTCGGGGCTGTCACTGCTGAATCAAGACAGTGCTTGATGCTCTCGACGACCTCTCTTAATGGATTTGTATTCACAATATTATTATTATGATTATTATAACACCCTGCACCTTTTGTTTCAGATCTGATACCACCGCTGAAAAATCGCCGACCAAATCATCACCGAGGGAAACAAAGATCTCCTTACCGCCCAGCCTACCGCCCCCTCCTTCACTTATTCTACCTGCCCTGCCTCAGATTCATATCTCTATCCCACCCATGCTGCCTTTACCGCCGAATCCCCCTGCAAGAGGAAGATTAGTTTATATCAACCCGAAATTTAAAACGGAGGTAATACTGTAATACTAGTGATTTAATCGAATTAAATTTATCTATGATTTAAACAACGATATATTGGCTCTTTAACCCTTAGTTGCAAAAGAGCAATGCAATCCGAACGCACTTGATGCCCAACTTTTTTTTCCTATTTTTTGTGTCCTCCCCCCTTTCTCCAACTCTCCCCATCTCAGGTTATAGTACGAAATCTAGAGGAACAAGGGGTGTTAAAGGGAGGAAGTGTGGCCATTCATATGAACAGACGGGTTCACAAAAGGAGTAGAAGTCGAAGTCCAATTAAACTGGCTGGAAAGTATGAATACATTCCCTCGGATCTATCTAAGGTTAGTGTGAATCAGGAAACAACCAATCAGAACTCGTTATTGAGGTCACGTGACTGGTTATCAGCTAATCAGGGACCAGTGTTTCCTGATTCGGTCGGTTCCTAGTTGGTATGGATGTTTTGACCCTACTCTTACACAACCCTTGATGCTAACTCAAGTTTAGAAGCCGTACAAAAACAACCGAATTGTCACACATTTCTCCCAAAAAAAACCAGCTGGGTAACACATTTCTCCCAAAAAAACCATCTGGGTAACACATTTTCCCTTTTTCAGTTAAGTGACCCTAATACGACGTTGCTAGTAACTGATCTTAGTTCTCACACTTCTAAATCTCGGATACGGGAATTGTTCTCGTCAGCGGGTTCTGTCAGGGTAATTTACAATTCGATATATCATTACATTCAGACTGTTTTTCGACTTCTGTAGTTACCTCAATTTGATCTACCAAACCCTCCAGAGCGCACACATTTTTGAGCCACACAAACCTCAATGATAGTACTTGTTGTGTTGTTTTCACTAAATGGGAGTCTTATTGTCCTTTCCACTAAATCTACCTATATCCTGCCAGGAAGTCCTGACGTTCCCCAGTGAACGGAGGGCCGTGGTGACATTTGGAAGCGCCAAAGATGCCGTTACTTGCAGGAGGAAATTCCATAAGTAAGAGAGAGAGTTGTTGAGTAAGAGAGAGAGAGACAAGTAGTTAAATTTAGAGTGAGAATATATTATTATTATACAAATCAAAGAAACATATATTTATGTATACCATTTTAATATACGACGAATCTTTTCAGAAGTGAAGTAGATGGTAGTTGTGTGACGGTCAACTTTGCTCTGTAGCACAGCCCTTATAACTTGTTCAACCACAACCCCTGCAAGTGGACAGAGAGCAGGAACCGACCGAATCAGGAAATACTGGTCCCTGATTGGCTGATAACCAGTCACGTGACCTAAATAACGAGTTCTGATTGGTTGTTTACTTGTGTCGGTCGGTTCTTGACAGAGAGCTACTGAGGACTTAAGAACTTTTTGGCTTCGGTTTTTAACACGCTTACTCACAGATTGCTATTTTGATGGAGAGAATATTGATGGACAAATGACCATATATAATCAGAGATTTTGAAAGAATTGGGAAGAATTGTCTTATATTGTTTTTAGATGTGTTGAGACCGCTCAGATTGGGTCAGCGCCGCCAGACAGCGTTTAGAAGGATGCAAATAATATATGTGAAGTTTTGCTGAGCTGACTACGAGTTGAAGTTGAACCACAGTGTTCTTCGAGTTATACAAATTAACTTGTTTTTATTTGTCCACTTTTAAAGCTGTCAGTGCGGTGCCTGACCATTGATCACTCAAGTGGTACACTTAATGCAGAGGAGGGTGTACTCTCGTCTCTCCCCCACGCTCCTCCCCACGGCCTGACAACTCTCACCCTGTCAGAGCATAAGGAACCATAATAAAGTTCAAGAGCCTCCAAGAGCACCCAAGAGCGCACCCCATCGAAGAGAGACCACACCTGAGAGCGCACCCTATCGAAGAGGGTAAGCGGTAAATACTCACTCGGTTCTTCACATTTTTGGGACGTTTTTGGCCATAACTCAGCCATTTCTTGACCAATTTGCAAAATCTCGGGCTCATTGGAAAGAGGACATTAAGACCTTTAAAATGAGCCCTAGAAAATGAAAATCGGCGCAAAATGCGCGGCGCTATGGCGAAAACGCGCATTTTACGCCATAACGCCGCGCATTTTGCGCCGATTTTCATTTTCTAGGGCTCATTTTAAAGGTCTTAATGTCCTCTTTCCAATGAGCCCGAGATTTTGCAAATTGGTCAAGAAATGGCTGAGTTATGGCCAAAAACGTCCCAAAAATGTGAAGAACCGAGTGAGTATTTACCGCTTACCATCGAAGAGAGACCACACCTGAGAGCGCACCACACCCAAAAGAGACCACAACCAAGAGCGTACCACATCCAGAAGAGACCACTCCAAGAGCGCACCTCATCAAAGAGAGCTCCCCATCCAGAAGATACCACGCGCAGGGGACACCACGCGCAGAAGAGACCAGCGCGGCGTTGTATTTGCGCGTGCGGCCTCTTCTGCGCGTGGTATCCCTTGCGCGTGGTCTCTTCTGGATGGGGTGCTCTCCTGGTCCTGGTGTGCTCTTGGACCTGGTGCGCTCTTGGAGGCTCTTGAACTTTATTATGGTTCCTTATTGGCCTGACAACTCTCACCCTCTCGAGCATTCTTGGCTTGGCTGCGAAGCAGCCCCTCTCTGTGTGAGGGTTTCGCGAAAAAAGAGGGCGCGACGTGCCCAAATTCTTGGCTATTCCCTGAAATCTCAAGCAATAGCCGTGAGATTTGGTGACATATTGGTGACATATTGGTGACATATATATATATATATATATATATATATATATATAGAAGATATATATATATATATATATATATATATATCTTCTAAACAAATTGACGAAAGTCAGGGAGTTTAGTGGGGTGTAACTAATGTCATATATATTTACAAACCAATCAATAAAGCAACAACAAATCAATGAAAGCAGCCCGTACTTTTATAATGCCTGCTTTCTCTAAAAGAATTCCTGTACGGCGCCGCCATACCCCCATTTGATTCTCAAATCTACAGTGAGCTCAGATGGGGTCGGCGGCGCCAGACAGAAGATTTCCAAAGCTCTGATTATATTGTTTTATCACTCACTTACAGTTTTAGATTTAGTAAGTGTGCCCACGTTAAAAAATTTCAGCGACAACAAATTTCTCGCTTAAAACACAATTTAACTTGTCTCTTATTCTTTCCCCCAAAACTTCAGTTAATATTTAATAACATATAACGGCGACCTCGTGCGCCAAACAAAAATCTTTAATATCTAAAACTATAAACGTTGTACAGGGTGTCTCACGCAGTTCATCTCATCAGTTCTCTCATCCATTTATTACTCTCTCATTTTCAGGTCACTGATCCAGAGCTATGACGTCACTCCAGAGCTATTCGAGCTGATGACGACGTCAGACCTGCCTTTATTTTCCACGTGCTAGCTATCTTCCTGAGATCAGATTCCTGGGTATTAGAGAGACCCCACCCGGTAGAATCATGGTCTGGCAATGTTTGTAAAGTTGGGAGAGAAAGAGAAAGAGATACTGCTTTCAGAGGTATGTGTGCGATCTATTCAGGAATGATGATCAATTAATTGATTAATTAACTAGTCGAATGTTGGTGGCATGGGTCCAGCTCTTGATTCCCGTCGTGATAGGATCCTCGGCTGAGAGAGAGAGGGTGGGGTTTGAGTGGGGGTGAGTGAAATGTGTGCTACAACACGAGAGCTTGGAAGAGTGCAGTTTTAGAAGCTGTCTAGGTTGGATGATATGAAATATATGCGATGATGTAAAGAATAATGCAAGACTCATATGTTAGAGAGTGTAAAGAAAAATGTTAGATAGAGTGTAGTGTAAAAAATGCCTCATTATACACCCATGTTAGACTCACAGACTGATCTAGACCGTGTTAATTGTCAGATTTATATTGGGCCACGTAATGTTCAAACTGGGGCAGAGGTTTTTCGGGGTAAAATATCACAAAATGCCAGTTTTTTGGGTAAAAACTAGAAATTAACATGCCAGATATGCAAGGGATTACAAAAAAGCTGCTTTTTAACATACCCGATTAGTACTGCTGCTGCTGGGTAGTTCTTCCTTTCTCTCTAGAGAGGGAGAGGCGGGGGGTGTGACATTGGTGTTGTATGGGTTGTATGCTTTGAGCATGGTCAGGGTCTTCTTCATGACAGCTGCCATGTTGGAATGTATGTGGGGCCGCTCCACCAGGGATACCCATTCAACTGATTCCACCTGAGGGAGGAGAGATGGCATTAATTGTGGAAAACTAATGAGATTTTCAGGACAAATTATAGAATTAATATTAATTAACTAATTAATTAATTAATAATTACCCCTCGTCCATTCTGGAAGCTATGAGGCATGTTGTATTGATTATCATGCACAGAGGCAACCACAACTTCAATCCATGCGTGGTCTGTGTTCATTGAATCATCCAGGTAACTCCTCTCGATCTGACAATAGAGTGTTTTATGAAGGAGCAAGTATACATAAACGTCTTGTTTTATGAAGGAGCACAATAAATAATTAGTTGTGAAGGAGTACCTCTTTGTGGTGTTTGAACAGCTGATCAACAGAGTGGACGAGCGTCTTTTGATCCTGTTTTGTCCTGTTCTGATAGTCAAAGCACAGGTCCAACAGAATTCGTTGATGTGAGTGGCGGCTGGATTCTTTTGGAGCCAGGAATCCCTGAAAGAACAAGCTATGTTTAGGACAAGAAGCAAGAGAACAAATCTTATCCAATGTTTCCACCAAATTATGAGAACTCAATTATACCTATAGACATGTCATTATACACACTATAGTATGTGATTATTAATGGTAATATGGTAGTTCTGGGCTGAACATTTTCGACCGCTTTAAAGCGCTTTAAAGCGTTTGAGAAAGCGCTTTATAGCGCTATAAAGCGCTTTAAAGCGGTACCGCTTTAAAGCGCACCGCTTTAAAGCGCTTTTAAAGCGCTAAAAGCGCTTTAAAGCGATTCTTGTAGCGATTTAAAGCGCTTTCTCAAACGCTTTAAAAGCGCTACAAAGCGCTATAAAGCGCTTTTTATAGCGCTATAAAGCGCTTTTTTTAGCGCTTTTGAAACCGCTTTTTAAGGTAGAAGGGCCACGGCCCTTGAACACCGCCACGTGGCGGTTTTAACCGCCACGTGGCCCCTGGACGTGGCGTCAATTCTCAGGACGTGGCGCCAATGAGCCTTTTTGGCGGTGTTCATGTGGCGTTAATAGTCGAAATTGGCGCTTCGAATTGGCGCTTTTCTTTTTTGGCCCCAGGGGCGTGGCGTTGGCCCCAGGACGTGGCGTCAATTTTGAAAGGATGGCGCCAATGGATTTTTCGTCGATTTTAGCGCCACGTGGTTTTTTTGAATTTTCGGTGTGGCGTCAATAATTGACGCCACATAATTGGCGCCACATAAACTCCGCCACATCAAAGCGCCAAAGTAATTATTAGTGCCATTTACATGGCGCTAATTGAGTTCTTACATGGCGATATATTTACATAAACACAGCTCTTTTTTAACTGTTCAATCCTTGATGCCTCTGTGGGTCTTTAGGGACTTCTACGGGCATTCAGGGACCTCTGGTGTCCTCTTGGGGCGTTTCAGGGGACTCTAGAGAACTTTGGTGGCTTTTTGGGGGCCTTGTGTGCTCATCTGGGGCTGCATTCGATCTTTCTGGGCTTTTGAGGGACTCTAATCGACTCTAGTGGCCTCTAGGGGTCTCTTGGAGCCTTCTAGGGGGCTTTTAGGTGACTCTAGCGCCTCCTGGGGGTCCCTAGGAGCCACTAGGGGGTTTCTGGCATCAGTTTATATGGCGCCAAATTATATGGCGCCAAAAAATTAGCGCCAAATATTAGCGCCAAATGATAGGCCAAAAAAACAAATTGGCGATTCGAATTTTTCGGGTGTGGCGTCATCCGAAAGCGCCAAAAAATTTTGACATCTCCGCCACTCAAAAATTGACGCCACGTCCTGGGGCCAACGCCACGTCCCTGGGGCCAAAAAAGAAAAGCGCCAATTCGAAGCGCCAATTTCGACTATTAACGCCACATGAACACCGCCAAAAAGGCTCATTGGCGCCACGTCCTGAGAATTGACGCCACGTCCAGGGGCCACGTGGCGGTTAAAACCGCCACGTGGCGGTGTTCAAGGGCCGTGGCCCTTCTACCCTTTTTAAAGCGCTATAAAGCGCTTTTTATAGCGCTTTAAAGCGCTTTTTGTAGCGCTATAAAGCGCTTTCGCTAAAAAGCACTTTATCAAGCGCTTTTTAAAGCGCTATAAAAAGCGCTTAAAAGCGCTTTCGAAAGCGCCAAAAAAGCGCTTTTTATAGCGCTATAAAGCGCTTTTTAAAGCGCTATAAAGCGCTTTCGAAAGCGCTTTTTATAGCGCTATAAAGCGCTTTATAGCTTTATAGCGCTTTAAAAAGCGCTTTATAGCGCTTTGTAGCGCTTTTTAAACCACTTTTTAAAAGTGCTTTTTAGACCGCTTTTAAAAGCGCTTTAAAAAGCGCTTTAAAGCGCTATTGTACGATTTAAAGCGCTTTAAAGCGCTATAAAGCGCTAAAAGCGCTTTAAAGCGCTATAAAGCGTTCTTAAAAGCGCTTTATAGCGCTTTTTAAAGCGCTTTTAAAGCACTTTAAAGCGCTTTATTTTTGGATTTTGAACAAAAAAAGCGCTTTATAGCGGTAGCGCTTTAAAGCGCTTGCGAAAGCGCTTTATAGCGCTTTCGGAAGCGCTTTAAATCGCTACAAGAATCGCTTTAAAGCGCTTTTAGCGCTTTAAAAGCGCTTTAAAGCGGTGCGCTTTAAAGCGGTACCGCTTTAAAGCGCTTTATAGCGCTATAAAGCGCTTTCTCAAACGCTTTAAAGCGCTTTAAAGCGGTCGAAAAAGTTCAGCCCAGAACTACCATATTACCTTATTAATTATAGACACTATATCCATTGTAGATATTACTCTCTCACCTGAGGGAAGACATAGTTCTCTCTCTCACCTGAGGGAAGACATAGTTCTCGGAACCCTCCATCCTCAACAGGAGCACCTCTGCCACTGGTTTACCCTGTTTATTGACAATCATACTGTGCCCATGTTGTGGGTCGGTATGGGTTGTAACCTCCTTATACCTGATTAGTTAATTAGTTAATTAAACTTTATAGTTAGTTAATTAATTAGTTAACTAAACTTTATACCTGATTAATTAGTTAGTTAATTAAATTAATTATATTAACTAACTAAATCTTATGTATTTATAGGGAGTATTTTGAGGGAAATAAAAGATAAAGAGACAATAAATACGAAGCATATTATAGGAGAATACTGGTTCAATTTGAGATATATTTTTGGAAATTATAAAGTTCTCAAACCATTACCTGCTAACGATGATAATTGACATCTTGTTGGGTCCCCATCGGGGTAGGTTGCCTCGTCCCTCTAGCCCCGTCCTTCCTTTCGGGTTCCTAGTGTGGAGTCAGTATATTAAATTCCTGGCTCATATGATCAGGTGACTATAATATGTTGTTTATATTAAGGGACGCAATGAAGTGATTCAAAACTAATATAACTGATCCGCTAATTAGTTATTTACTATCTGTTACTAATTAATTAGAGTTAATTATACTAATTAATTACCTTGGGTAATTGCCAGAAGATGACACATTGTACCGACCCATGTAACTGATCCTGTCAACTCCATTATTGTCGACATGGTTGAACTTTATTTCGGCCCTGGAAAAGAGAGCGTGTAAACTGGTTTAGAACACACCGTGTGTTAGGTATAGTCATTTAGTAGTAATTACACTAATTGGGTAATTATGTAATATGTCCATGACCCGTGTGGTCGTTATGTGGTTGTTATGTGGTCGTTATGTGGTTGTTATGTGGTTGTTATGTGGTTGTTATGTGGTTGTTATGTGGTTGTTATGTGGTTGTTATGTGGTTGTTATGTGGTTGCTATGTGGTTATCATGTGGTTGTTTGTTCGTACATGTCTTCTTCAGTGTCATCTCTAAACACATTGACCAGACAGATATCATTGACGATCATGTAATCCCTAGTTGCCCCCGATCCCTCTACAGCAGTAGTCCCCTCTGCTGTAGTCTGATCTGCAGTAGTCCCCTCTGTACCAGTCTGATCTGTCGGTTTGTCTTCAGTAGTGTCTGTCGTTGTGTCGGGACTCGGTGAATGGCAGGTGTGATCTCGTTTGGGCGCTGGAATCTTCATGAGATATACCTCCCTGCGAGTCAGTTAGTTAGTCAGTTAATTAGTCAGTTAATTAGTCATTAATTGATCAGGTAATTAGTCAATTAATTAGTCCGGTAATTAGTCCGGTAATTAGTCAGTTAATTAGTCAGTTAATTAGTCAGTCAATTGGTCAGTCAATTGGTCAGTTAATTAGTCAGTTAATTAGTCAGTTAATTAGTCAGTTAATTGGTCAGTTAATTGGTCAGTTAATTAGTCAGTACTATACTGTAGTCTAGTATGTTATAGTCAATCAGTATTATAATTAGTCATGATGCTAGTCAGAGCTGTCGTCAGGTTTACTATGCCGCGATTAGTTTAGCTTTCAGTTTCACTTTTCATTCCAGTTAGCTCTCAGATAGAATACTGTTTCAAACAGATAGAATATTGAACTGCATTTAGTTACTTACGGATTGATGGGGTCCAAGTGGGGAATACTTTTATTATCAAAGGTAGGGGGAGTGTAGTTATCTACCTTTACCTAATAAGGAATAGAAGTTGGGATAAAATAACCTAATAAGGAGCGTGGGATTAAATGACCTAATATGGGCTGTTAGATAAAAGCAAGAATAATTTTTGGAATCTATAGGGCAAGGAGATTTTCAGATATCCCCAAAAACTATAGAATATTTGAGGAAATGTGATGGATTTTTAGTTTAAGAGCCAAATTATTTCTAGTCACACAGAAATATCACACACAAGATCACATATCACACACAATATCACATATCACACACAAGATCACATATCACACACAAGATCACATATCACACACAAGATCACATATCACATACAAGATCACACATCACATACAAGATCATATCACACACAAGATCACATATCACACACAAGATCACGTATCACATATCACATATCACATATCACATATCACATATCACATATCACATATCATAACATACCTTCCAGTTGGCTTGTTCCTTAGTTAGCGGGAACCGTTCCACCTCCGTACCAGGATAGGGTGATGTTAGAGAGAGGGTGTGGGAGATTATACCCTTCCACTGATCTATAGATGGCTGGAAGGGGAGGGGGGTTGTGAGGGAAGGGGTCAGAGGGGGAGGGGGAGGGGGAGTTTCAGCAGAAATCATGATGACGTCATATGTCCATATATGGTCAACAGTCAACAGCAGAAAAAATATGGAAACAGCAGTGCAGTGGTGATCAGAGCAATTATAACCCAGTCATAAAATAACATATCAGTATCCCAGCTCCGAAACTAATTTTATTTGAATAATGTCAATATAATAATGTCATTGACTGTCTACACTGTCCCTCGAGCAGCGACTATGTGGGACAGTGTGGGACAGTGTGGCAGATCAATGCAGTGTCACTCAGCAGAAAACATGCTCTGTTTAAAATCAGGGGGTGTCAGAGTATTCATAATATCTCGTGCATATACTCCAATGTGTTATCTCGTCAGCACGTGCAAACTTCCACACACGGTCCACACGCACATTCACTAGACGGTCCACTGATCTAATGGTCAGCACGTGCCTTTCTCAATTCTCACTCAGCTCTACCTCGGTAGATTCAACCTCGCCCAGCGACTCGCCCAGGGACTCGGCGCCCTCGCTTGTCTCGCGGCGTCTCTTGACTTTTTTAAGGAGATTTTGGAAAACCTGAGCCGCGTTTGGTGGATGTCTGTCAGAGTGGTCGTTGTCGCCCGAGGGGTGCTGAGAGAAACGGGAAACTTGTTTTATTGAATACGTGAGCTGCATGGATTCTTCATAGAAGATACAGCTCGTTTTCAATCAAACAAGTCATATATCATTGATATTCATCATGTTCTTTACTAGTTTATGTTTCATTGTTTGTACGAACTAAAAAAGGGCTAACGGTATAGTACGAGCTATTTTCTGATTTATGAAGGAAGATCACAGTTAAAGTTTAGCAGTTAACAGAAAGTATAGCAAGTAAAACCCAACCCACAGTGTCTGTCTGTACCCTAGTAAACACTCAATTGGTCTATGTAAGTTGCATCTACAGATTTGTATACAGTCTTTTTGTAGCTTATTATTTGTTGACAGCAACTATAATTGAGTGATTTACTTTAATTAAATGGTCCATTGAAACTTGCACGAAACTGGAAACACCGCTATATCATGTGACTCTAGTGAGGCAATACTACCCTTTGTTATTTGAGCCTCATGCCAAAACATGGTAACCCAGCATTGAATTGCTAATTGCAACACCTCCCTATATTATAATAATTTACCGGGATGCTGATCAGTGAAATAAAAAGGGATTTGCCCCGTAAATCGAGGTACCTCATACCGACACCCCTCTCCCACGTGGGTTACCTTTATTTTGATCCGTGCCCTCTGGGCTACCACTTCATGTATCTCCGATATCTTATCTCCCGTGCTTACAAGCTGACTCTCCAGCCTCATTATACGGTTCGATAGGTCGTGGTATTGTCTGGGTAGGGAGGATGGGTTATGTAATGGTGTAGTTATGAAGCATATTCTATCTTGCAAAGTCAACAGCTATTGCGTAAGAATATAGTGCTTTTTTATGAGTATATATGTCACACAGTATAAATCAAGTTAAGAATTTCCAATTTAATGAACTTAATTAGCAGGATATAATTAGCAGGATATAATTAGCAGGATATACAGTTATTAATTAGCTGCATATATAATTAGTTGATGATTTATATGCTTCTTTACACCAGGAACCGACCGACACAAGTAAACAACCAATCATAACTCGTTATTTAGGTCACGTGACTGGTTATCAGCCAATCAGGGACCAGTATTTCTTGATTCGGTCGGTTCCTGCTTTACACGTGCAGCATACACACAGCGTTTACAGCTCGCACTTACGTAGGCTCAAAGTTGTTCTCATTGCTGTAAAAAAATAGTGTGCTGTCAGATGTGTCATGGACAAGGCATGGAGGGAGAGGTGTCATATGTGGAGGGGGTCCACATGTGGAGGGGTGGTGTGGATGGGGGAGTGGAGGATTAGAAAAAGGCTGTTATAGTGACTTGTAGGGCGGCTTAGTAAAGGGTCATTTTATTTAATGAGTATTCAAACAGTAAAAGTAACCACTGTCATATCATGTATGATAGTGTAGCGATATCCCTCGAAGGGTATAGTATCCCTCGAAGGGTATAGTATATTGTATAGAATATAGTATAGAATATAGTATAGTATATTGTGTAGAATTATACAGTATACAGGTCAACGTTCTGTGATTTATTAAGTCACACGATAGAATGAGAGGTCAAGGACTAAGTAGAGAACTAGGTTTTGAAGAAGATACACTTACAATATTGCGGTTCTAGCGCTGTAATGGGGTTATTCTATAAGCCAATCAGAACTCGTTATTTAGGTCACGTGACTGGTTATCAGCCAATCAGGGACCAGTATGGGGTTATTCTATAACCGCGTGGCTCAATAATAATGTGAATAAAAAACAGTGAGAAAAAGTGATATTTTTGGCAAAAACAATTGTTCTTGTTGTGGGGTTTATTGCAATACACCTAGTGGATTTGTAATGATCGTTATGCATTTTCTCCATGTTATATTTCTGATATGTATACCTTGAGAGGGCTGAGACTGTTTGATTTCCTGCCTCTAGCTTAGTTTTCCGTATAAACTGGGCCCTACACTCCGCCTCCATCAGAGAACTTCTGTAGGCCATCGAACTGTGCCGTCCACTTGGCATATTTGATACTGGACAGAGAATTTGTTAGATAATATGAGGGGGTAAAAGTAGTTTTATTTGACACTGGGTAGAGAGGGAGAATTGTTAGAAAATATACTGGGGAGAGGCAGAATTGTTAGGGAGTAAAAGTAGTTTCGTAAGTTTGTGGGAACCAAGCTGCAACGATTGGAGAAAGTACCAAATGAGCTAATTATACACAGTCCTAGGTCTCGCTAATCCGACCGACACAAGTAAACAACCAATCAGAACTCGTTATTTAGGTCACGTGACTGGTTATCAGCCAATCAGGGACCAGTATTTCCTGATTCGGTCGGTTCCTGGCTAATGGTTCAGCACATATTAACTTACTCATCTTCTGTAGATCCCGCTCATAGTTAATCCTCTTGATATATTTCTGATAGATCTTCCGCGACACGAGGAATGAGAAGTATAGAAGGGAAAGAGGGTTGGGAAGGGGAGGTCTTTGCATGAATTCCAGGATCATCTCAGCACGTTGGGTCTTGTAGATGATACCTGGCGGGGGTGGAGAGGTTATTATAAGCAGCTGATGTTACACAACAATATGATGTTACACATTCAATAATATTACACATTCAATAATGTTAACCTCCAGCTCTTACCAGATTGCTGCTCCACATTTTCGTAGGTGTTTGAGAAGATAGCGATGAGAAGGTTGATAAGCATGACGTTGACAAACAGAAGGTACATACAGAGCAACCCAAAAGCAGTGTAGAAGTTTACTTGACCCACCTAGTGAGGGTGTGTTAGAGGAATTGTTGTGGGTATAGGAACCGACCGACACAAGTAAACAACCAATCAGAATTCGTTATTTAGGGCACGTGACTGGTTATCAGCCAATCAGGGACCAGTATTTCCTTATTCGGTCGGTTCCTGAGTTTGGGCTACAAAAAGTGCTGCTGAGAAAGGCTGAGAAAGGCTATACAAGTACAGTCGGACCCTGATTAACCGGGATGCTCGGGGGAAAGGGTTCTGCCTGGTAAATCGGGGGTCTGACTATACATAATGTTATGGACTACACATTGCAAAATAAACCATCCAGCATCAATTTCATATCACATGTAACACATACAGGCACATTGATAGCATAGCAGGTTGCACGTGTAGCATGAAGTAAACTGAACCTCACGGACCAAACTATAGGCGAGGGTGTTCAGCAATCAGCGTGGCGTAGCCGTAACGATCAGGTCATTTCCACGAGGTCATTTCCACGAGGTAATTTCCACGAGGTCATTACCACGAAGGTAAGGACATTTGTGTGCGTGATAGACACCGTAATAGACACAGTAGCTTGCAAGGCACATGTAACATGTAACACCACATGTAACATTGTAACATGTAACAGCACATGTAACACCACATGTAACACCCCATGTAACTCCACAAGTAACACCACATGTAACTCCACTTTATACCTTAGTATCGTGCATAAGATTTTTCGTAGTACAGGCCATTTTTCCCATAGAGGGGTGCAATAAGAGGGTAGTATTCCAGCCTACACAGTGGCCTGTCAGAGGGAGATCATGGGCTTAAAATAGGCAGCTGGGAGAGGGAGATGGGGCCTGTCAGAGAGGGAGATATTGGGCTTAAAATAGGCAGCTGGGAGAGGGAGATGGGGAGGCGGAAATAATAGAGGCATGGGGATGGGTGCAGGCTTAAAATGGACCAGCTTTCATGGTAGTGGCCAAGAAGAGGGCAGTGGCCGGCTTCTACCATCCCCCACCATACTGCAGCAAGTCAGTACAGGGTGTCCCACTGTCTTGTAATACTGCAGCAAGTCAGTATTACAATTATTATAGTGGTTTCATGCTGTTGACTCAACAAGATTCATGGACATGAGAAGATGAAAGGGGTATGTGGGCTATAATATAGTTCCTAGAATCTTTACCAAGTAGAGTAATTGGTTACGAAATAACCCCTTCGCGCTCTGGCACGGGAGGGGTAACTTCGTTATCAAGTAGGGTTAGAGTAAGAAGTTATTGGAAAGAGCGCGGTAGTATGATCTGAAGATTACCTGTCAGGCCAATGCTCTGACCACAGTTCTCGCGCTTATTTGAGAGAAGCGAGAATGGGTCAGGCCATTGCTCTGACAGAAGATTACAGAACGTGTCATAGATTAGTATTGTGCTGCTTCCTTTATAATTAGAGTAATTAGATAATTAGTAGAGTGGGGAGTGTTTTATAGTATTTTTAGTAACACATCAGAGAGCTTTACAGTGATCCATATGGAACTAGTATCATAGTCTAACGGCTAGAATTAGAACGGCTAATTAATTAACGGCTAATTAATTTACAATTGTATATTCCTTGCAATTATCGAAGGTGCAGGTACTAGACTTGTTAATCTCCGCGGGGCTGTAAGCCTCCCAATTTGTCCACGGAAACGTAGAATACGTCCCGCAGTGACCTAGCACAAGGATTGTTTCTATAGCAAATTTGTAATGGTGACATGAAGGTGTCATTAGCTGCATATGAATTTGCTTTGTGAGTGATGCTAACTGCCTAATTACTGCTAATAAATAACTGCTAATTATAAACTGCTAATTATTGCTAATTACTGCGAATTATATTAACCGTGGTGTATTCAAGCAAATTATCCTTAGTGCACTCAAGATCGGCAACATCAGCTATTTCGCTGGAATACGCGGTAAAGTTGGTGTGGAGAAAGGTACTGGTGTCGTTGAACTCGCAATGGCCTAATTAAATAATTAGTTGAATGATTAGTTGAATGATTAGTAGATAATAATTAGTCGAATAACTATTTGGTATTATAGGGAATGAGTGGTATGTCAATATGCACCTGTTATAAAAAAACTCGAAAGGTTGGTTAGAATCTTATCAGTAGGATAATTCGCCCAATTAACAAATTAACAAATTAATCAACCCATCATATAATTATCCTACCTGATTTAAGATCATCCTCGAACCCGTCCATATCAATCTCCCCGAACACATTAAGGTATGACCTGCCGAGAAGTTCAAAAGCTGCCCCAGACCAACTGTCCTCACGGAATGGGTAGAGCAGAGCTTGAGATGCAACACCGTAGGAAACAGTGAACACCTGGGGAGGGGATGGGATTAAAAAATGCTAGTCAAATACGGGTTGGTTCAAGATATTTTACTAAAAGGGCGTGTTGGATTATTAGGGCATAAAAAGTTGTGAAATTTTCATCGACTTTGGACTTGGAGCTCCAATATGTGCTAAAAACTAGCCATGAAACGCGTGCTAAAAGTGTATATGCAACTTATCTCTTCCTATATATGTCTCTATATCCCTCGCTTCAAATTTACCAAAAGGAGGAAGAGGAAGAAGAAGAGATCAATAGCCATTTTTTTAAGCATAAACACTTTAGGTCCAATTTGGTCATTTATCTCAAATAACTGGACGAACCGAAAGCAGTAGAAACTAAAACACATAGCGGAGAGCAGCCTGTTGGCGTGGTACGTCCTGCGGGAGGTGGGTAATTGATTAATTAGCTAATTAGTTTAATTACCATGAGTAAGAAGAGGAAGAACACTAGGTCTATAGTCATCCGTTGAAGAGTGAAGATTTTAGGACCAATCAATGGGTGGATGCGGAAGTAGGCCATAAGACGAAACATGTAGATGACAAATACCAAGGTGGATAGCATTGAACTGATGTGGTACGAACTGGAAAGAGGAATTTTATGGCGTTAATCATGCTACACGTGCAACTGAGTGCGTGAGAACTCACGCGCTGCACGTGCATCTGAGTGCGTGAGAACTCACGCGTTGCACGTGTATTTGAGTGCGTGAGTTCTCCCGCACTCCGTTGCACGTGCAACTAAGTACATCAGAACTCACGCGCTGCACGTGCATCGTGAGGAATCACGCGAGGAAAACCGATTGAAATCGATCAATCATGCAAGCTAACATGTAAAGAAAAGCTTAATGAATTAGTTTATGAAGGTATAATATTGAGTCTAAATGTGATCATGGATTGATTGTTCAGACATGATTTATAATACCCGAAGTTGTTTAGATCGAGTGCTGTGTGTCCGCCATCTGCAATACAGGCCTCTGGTTGCGACTTGGCGCATATCCAGGGGGTACTGGCTTTCAATCCGAATGCACCTGAGAATCGTTAGGATATAAGAAGATGAAGAGAAAGATGTTAACATGTGATTTATTATACAGACAGTTCAGCAACCGTTTGAAAATTCTTAGATTGGATTAGCAAACAGAAGATTCCAGACAACATCACAATACCATATATGGGCAACATACCAATACCATATAAGGGCAACGTACCAATGAACATGAGAACAGCTATAACGTCCATAAAGTTATACAAATCCATAAAGTGATCCTTGAACTTTTTCCAATTACTTTTCGTCCGACCATTTCGTATCTAGAGCAGTGATTAAAATTAATTAACTCCTTAATTAAAAAAGAGCAGTGATTAAAATTAATTAACTCCTTAATTAAATAATCAATAGGAACAAGAAACTTGATAGTTTATCAAGACATACAGTCATACCCCGATTTACCGGGATGCTCGGGGGAAAGGGTTTTACCCGGTAAATCGGGGTCCGACTGCAGTACTAGTACAAACCATATTTAGGCATGTGATGACGTCATTATATGCCCAAAGATGGTGTTGGAGACGTACCTGATTTAACTCGACTGGTACGGTAGACAGCACAAAGACCATGGTATAGAGATCTTGGTACTCCAGCCTGGATCCATTCTTGTCTATCACTAGGCCATCATTCTCAACTAATAAACCAAATCTGAGATTCAGAGAAGTTATAATTAGTTAATTAGTTGATTAGTAAGTGAATAATAGTGAGTTAAAAATACTATCGTATCGGGTTAAAGTTTTCGATTTGAGAGATACAATAACCGATATCAGATACTGCTTGACATATCACTCATATCACATGACGCCATTACCTACATCACGTGCATTACACCTGTGTGACGTCATTACACGTTTGTGACGTCATTACACCTGTGTGACGTCATTACACCTGTGTGACGTCATTACACCTGTGTGACGTCATTACACCTGTGTGACGTCATTACACGTTTGTGACGTCATTACACCTGTGTGACGTCATTACACTTGTGTGACGTCATTACGCCTGTGTGACGTCATTACACCTGTGTGACGTCATTACACCTGTGTGACGTCATTACACCTGTGTGACGGCATTACACCTGTGTGACGTCATTACACCTGTGTGACGTCATTACACCTGTGTGACGTCATTACACCTGTGTGACGTCATTACACCTGTGTGACGTGCATTACACCTGTGTGACGTCATTACACCTGTGTGACGTGCATTACACCTGTGTGACGTCATTACACCTGTGTGACGTCATTACACCTGTGTGACGTCATTACACCTGTGTGACGTCATTACTCACCCATATAACAATAAAAAGAGAAGGTATGTCAGGGTGTTTAGGTAAAACTTGATGACAGGTGATGTATAGAAATAGTAGAATTTCTCTTTCCAAGTTGGTGATCTTCTCGTTTCGTTTTCATCGTAGTCGTATGCCCGAAGTTGGGGTGCGAATTCAACGTCGTCGTCAACCGGCTTCCGACGTGTCTGAAAAGGGTGGCGAAAATTTGAGTAAGGGATTAATCTATGAACAATGTACATAGTCAGGCCACCCAATATTAGAGTGCAGTTAATCTTTGTTGAGCTGTCTGGCGCGGCGACCCCATCTAATCAGCGCACTGTCAAATGGGGTATGGCGCTGCAATACAGTTGTTGAGTAAGGGCTGCTGGTGAGATCTCCCCTTACTCAACAAGGGAATGTTGCAACAATAATATCAGAGCTGTGTGCGATGAAACTCTCAAAACTGCAGTTTAGTTAGAATTGTTATGGTCATGTGTCTGTCCGGAAGTAAGATCTTCTCGAAAAGTTTAGTCGAGTATATATTATGCGAACGGACGAACGGTAGCGTTTTGTATAGCAAAGACTTGTTGAGTAAGCAAAGAAAAGCTTCTCGATAGCTTCCGTTCAAGTTTTCATATAAAGAAAAAAACCGTACGAGATAATTTTCACAAGAAATATTGTTACCTTTTCTTTCCCTATCATACCCTGTAATATGTACTTATTAAATTATACTGATATGCTGTTAAGTTATACTGATATACTGATTAAATTATAATGATACTGATTAAATTATACTGATACTGATTAAATTATACTGATACTGATTAAATTATACTGATACTGATTAAATTATACTGATACTGATTAAATTATACTGATACTGATTAAATTATACTGATACTGATTAAATTATACTGATACAAACAACGATTCCTACTCTCAGCTCGCTCCACTCACATTGAGCAAAGCACAAGAGAAAGGATCTGCCTGATCACAATAAACAATAAAAACAGGGTAACCATGGTAACAGACCACAACGGTAACCATGGTAAGAGACCACAACGGTAACCATGGTAACATACCACAATGGTAACACAATGGTAACGACCTTACCGTTATCTCTTGGCCCCGTAGGATTCTCCGAGCGATGTCCTTTTTACTCATGGGAATCTTGTTGTATGATAAAAACATGGGAATCGGAGGTACTAAACCAACCTGCACAAAATAGAAGGAGGGGGGGTGTAAAATATAACTATAGTACAAACATAACAACTGTGTGCGGCAAGATGGTCACTAAAATAAGAGAGGGCAGGATATATCTCGTTTTGGATGTGCAAACTTACAAAAAGTTTGAAAGCCCGGGTGCTTGGTTTCAGTTGCCCCATCCACAGATCCGTTAGATAACTCTGATATGCAGCGTGGGCAATGAAATTCTTTGCTTCAATAATAGTGGCCAGGTCAAACAGGTTCAGACCTCCCCATTCCTTGAGGGGCACCTAATGGAATTGTGAGTTTAGACATGACATACAGTCGGACCCCGATTTACCGGGATGCTCGGGGGAAAGGGTTTTGCCCGGTAAATCGGGGTGCCCGGTATATCGGGGCAAAATGTCGTCAATTTCTTATATCGGGGGAAGTTTATCCTCCCGGTAAATCGGGGTTCTGGTAAATCGGGGCCCGGTAAATCGGGGTCCGACTGTACTTTGTGAAAAGCAGGAACCGACCGAAACAAGTACCTAAACAACCAATCAGAACTCGTTATTTACTAGGTCACGTGACTGGTTATCAGCTAATCAGAGACCAGTATTTCCTAGTTCGGTCGGTTCCTGGTGAAGAGTATACATGTCGAGTTGGCCAAAATCTTTATCAGTCGGACCCCGATTTAACGGCACCCTCGGGGGAAAGGGTTTTGTCCGTTAAATCGGGGTGTCCGCTAAATCGGAGTCAAATACTGTTGATTTTCTATATCGGGGGAAGATTAGGCTGCCGTTAAATCGGGGGGCCGCTAAATCGGGGGCCGTTAAATCGGGGTCCGACTGTATTATTAATAATTAATTATTTAAAAACTATAAATTATTACTCTTACCACGAGGATTTGTATCCAGTCCTGTTTATCGTAGTTGTGGTAGCACATGGTCATCAGTCCACATGCCAACTTTTCAAACTCTCTGCAAAGGAGGAAAACAAGTTAGAGGATATAACATGACACAACTATAATTATAGAGTCAAAGTATCTGGAGATTTGACTGTTCTTTGTTCTAGAATTTGGTGAAATGAACCCTTTTTAATCAGGGGGGGGGGGGTTGAACTTATCTAGCAGAATTGGGGGTGGGGGTAGCACTACCATGATAGATGGTGAGGGGTGAATTCTTACCTAGCAGAGGTGGGGACGGGTGAATTCTTACCTACCAGAGGTGGGGACGGGTGAATTCTTACCTAGCAGAGGTGGGGACGGGTGAATTCTTACCTAGCAGAGGTGGGGACGGGTGAATTCTTACCTAGCAGAGGTGGGGACGGGTGAATTCTTACCTAGCAGAGGTGGGGACGGGTGAATTCTTACCTAGCAGAGGTGGGGACGGGTGAATTCTTACCTAGCAGAGGTGGGGACGGGTGAATTCTTACCTACCAGAGGTGGGGACGGGTGAATTCTTACCTACCAGAGGTGGGGACGGGTGAATTCTTACCTAGCAGAGGTGGGGACGGGTGAATTCTTACCTAGCAGAGGTGGGCACGGGTGAATTCTTACCTAGCAGAGGTGGGCACGGGTGAATTCTTACCTAGCAGAGGTGGGCACGGGTGAATTCTTACCTAGCAGAGGCGGGCACGGGTGAATTCTTACCTAGCAGAGGCGGGCACGGGTGAATTCTTACCTAGCAGAGGCGGGCACGGGTGAATTCTTACCTAGCAGAGGCGGGCACGGGTGAATTCTTACCTAGCAGAGGTTTCCAGTTTCTCAGTCATTTCCTCGTCTATCCGCGCCCATTTTGCCTCCATTTTATCAAGGAAAAGGAACACCTGAATAATATTCCCACGATTAGAATCTGTATCTTAAACCCAGATATATATTGGTTACGAAGTCACCCCTATATGCATTATTATAGCTCGAGATGAGGGGTAATTTCAAAACTAAGACCAGACATATTATATGTCTTCCCGTTATAATAATTAGAAGACATAGAATGAAAAACATAGACAATATCTCAGATTATGTCGTCATGGCGATTATTTATAGATTCCAGACTCAGATCTTCAAATCCTAAGTTGTTAGTAACAACTTGTTACCTTGTGTGCGATAAGGGAAGTTGCTATTGGTGTTCGACTGTTCTCCCAAAAGAACCTGGCCATGTCAGGAGCATCAATCAGAGCTGAGTAGATCACCATCAAGTCATAGGGATTCTGAAGAAAGAGGGGAAACGTTTTATAGCGCTATACATATTATTATATTATAGAACTCGTACAGTTTAAATATGTCCAATAAATTAGCTCCTTAATAAACTGATGAGCGACACTCATACTTCTCCACCCAACTCTGTCTCTCGCAGCCTCCATTACCGCATCAAAATCATTCAATATATCGAAACCCCTCTCCCTAAGATCACATTTAAGTACTGAAAAGAGGTTTGTTTGGTGCCTCCCTCGTCTACCCCTCATGTCACATGATACAGCGAATTTAAGAGCCATCATAGCAGGGGCGTTGGTCTGACTCCTAAGAATATGACCGAACATTTTCCACCGTGCCCGGGATACACGTTCGCTGAGGGGTGCTGTGTTGCACCTTTTGTACAGGGTTTTGTTGGAGATACAAATAGGAAACCTGATGTTTAGGATGTTGCGGAGGTGCTTCCTATGGCATACATCAAGTGAGTGCAGTGTCTGTTTAGGTGCCGCCCAACTGCTGCAGTTGTACATCAGCACTGATACCACTTGCGCCTCGTATATCTTTAGCCTGGTATCAAGGGAGATCCTAGGCCCTTGTTCCCAAACTGCTTTGTATTTCCTAAAAGCAAGGTTTGAAAGGTTGCAACGTCGTTCAATGTCCTCCTTGCATCCAAGTTTAGAGCCAAGTGAGATACAATTTCTCCATGGTTCTCGGTCTTTCACAGGCTCGCCCTTGTGATCGACCTCGTCTTTGCTGGCAAGATAGACATGGACGTGCTCGGTTTTAGTCTCGTTGACGTGAAGATTCCACTCCTCTAAAATCTCCTGGCAGATAGGTAACATGGCTGTCAGGTTGTCAACAGATTCGTCGATGAAATCTACATCGTCTGCATATTCCCACTCTACCGGGAGTAGGTTTTCTTGTATTGGTGGGTTTGGTCGGGTTGTTGATGTTATTGAGCGTAGGTGATTGAGGGCTCCCGCAAGGTATAAAGTAAAGAGATTGCCAGACAGACTATCTCCCTGAAAAGCTCCGATGGAAACGTTAAACTCCTCAGACAAACAGTTATCAACTCTCACTCTCAGCCTTGTATCAGCTAGCATGAACCTGACCAGGCGAAGGTCATCCTCACTGCACCCTGCATCCTGTAGGACATTCAGGAGCACTGGCCTCTTAATGGTGTCAAAGGCACTAGACATATCAATTCCCATTTTGTGAAATGACCAATGTTTCTCCTTCACAACCGATATCAAGAGCTTCTGCGCCCATACAATACTTCCGGTGCTGGTGCCTTGCTTGTATGCATGCTGCCAAGGACCGGTATATGATGACACACAGTCCCTGATGCGGTGCAGTATAATGATGGAAAGGATCTTTCTGGTTCCATTAAGCAAACATAGGGGTCTTATACTCTTAAGAGGGCCCTTGGGTTTACCAGGTTTTTGGAGGGGTGCCAAGAAACCTTCTGTGAAAGAAGGTACTGACTCATGCTGTTCAAAACATCGGTTGATGAGAGATGTGAAACTCTCGTAGAACGATGTAGTGGCATGTTTGAGGAATTCGTTAGGGATACCGTCTGGACCTACAGCCTTGCCATTCCTTAGTTTGGACGCTGCTCTTTTCACTTCATCTGCGGTGATGGGGGTGTCCAGAGGTCTAGGAGGTCCATGAAAAGCTTCAAGGGGGGTCTCGTCTGCAGGGCAGGTGTAGTGCTCCTCAAAATAATCCCTAATAATCCTGGCCTTCTCAGTGTCCTTGAGAACGAGGTTTTCTTCACTGTCGTGAACTGTGACTGGCTCAGGTTTCACAGTTCCTGCCAGCTGTCTTGTTGCCTCGAACATTTTGCGTGAGTCATCAGTGTTGTTAATGGCTGATGCAAGACTCTCAGCTACTTCTCTTCGCAGGACCTTTAGTCTGCGCTTGATGTCAGCAGATAAACGGTTAATCCTCTTTCTCAGACCGGAACGGATACTCAGGGAGTTGTTGTTCAGTTTGTTCAGGAGGGTTTTCCGATCAGATGACATATCCACTATCTCCGGGTCTGATGTGTGGTGCCTCTTCCTAGCAAGAGGTTTGAACCCAACAGATTTTGTGGCCGCGAGCTTGACGTTATCGAAGAGGTTTTTGAAATCATTGTTTGTTGACTCGGATGAGTCGGTAGCTGCTATTCCCTGGTCAAGTTCCGATTGATACTCAGCACGTGCTGCTGCACTAGCAATTAGCGTGGTGGTATCGTATTGTCTTGACACAACTGCCCTCTTGCGGTACAGCTTGTGCCTGACAGTGTTCACAGTGGCAATCACAAGTTTATGATCGCTCCTGTGTGTTGTTCCGGCGTAGGCCCTTGCGTCAGTGAGGAAACTTTTGCTTCGGGACCTGCACAGAATGTAGTCAATCTGTGAGAAATACGGCCTTGTAAGCCCTGATTTCTTTTCCTTCACCCAACCTGTCCGAGTGGAGATGTGGCGTGAGGAGTGTTTGAAAGCAGAGTTAGCTATAAAGAGGCTGTTTGTGATGCAAAAGTCTGCAAGTCGCTGGCCGTTTTCGTTTCGCCGTCCAATTGAATATGAACCCATTATCTCGTTGATTCCACTGACAGGATCGTCAAAGGGAAATTTGCCAATTTTAGCGTTAAAATCTCCGAGGATCCATGGTTCGTACCGGGCAGGTACGTCCAGAGCTTGACTGAGCTCATCGTAGAAGCGTTGTGCGAGTTGAGGGTTGAGGATGGATTTTGGATTGGTGGGGCTGTAACAGTTTATGAAACGTAAATGGGTTGGTGGCTTGTCGGGGCTGGATGCAGGGAGCTCTGCGTCCAGGTACGCCACTCTGTCACTAATTTGTTTGTAGGACTTGACATTTACCGTGAAATCACGGTTGATCAAAAAGCCGAGTCCTCCGTGCCACTGTCCGCGATCCTGGTTAAACAGGATAAGTTTATGGCCTCCAGGGACGGTTTCGATTCTGCTGCTTCTGACCTTGGTCTCCTGAATACCGACCACGGAAAGATGGTAGTTCTCGAAATCCTGGACGACGTGTGCTAACCTCGCTTCACCAGCCAGGCCACAGACATTCCAGCTTCCGAAACGCAGTACGGTCATGGTGACCAGGAACAGCATGAATGTAGTTGTTGAGGAAAGGGAGGCGACGATAGGACGTCGCTGGGTAGGGTTGTTGGGGGTCATAGATTTGCAACTGGTTCCAGTTGATAGCGGCATCACTCACTAAGCCATCCTAAAAAAGCGCTATACAAGTTAGATAAAATATGAATTGTTATACAAAATTATTTTCAAACATAAAGGCTTCCCCATGTTCTGATTGTATTTATTCCTGCCATATTTGGGCATATGATGACGTCATATATGCCCAAATATGGTGTGTAACTTACATCGAATCGGTCATCCTCTCTCATATCTTGATTATATTTGTCCTGAGTGAGTACTGAGTGGTACGTTCCCTCCATAACAATCTCCATCAGCTCACCAACATCTCGAAGACAAATCTAAAGAAGGGGAGGGGGTGTGACGGTTATTATAGAGAGAGAGTAGAATAAAGGTCCACGACATTCACAGTTGGGCGTTGGCGTTATAACTATTAGCCCCAGTCGATGCTGTGGAATAGTTAATAGTTACATTCGACGAATATTTGTCATGTCTTTTTTAATAAGTTCAAGGTCGGAAAGGGTTTATAATCCGGTAAATCGGAATACCGTGAACTATTTCGTAAAAAATTTAAAACTTTGCTCTTTTTTAGGTAAGAGGTCAGCAAAATTCGAATCAATGTTGCGAAAAAGGGGGGTCATAAAATTTTATCCAACAAACGAAGAGCATAACACAAGGCAGCAAAACATTGATCAGTTGCCTAACAGAGCAACTTACAAAAAATACTTTTGATTTGTGATGTTTATACAAACTGCTTACAACTCAATCAAAATACGTGTGGCGGCGCTGCGTGGGTATGTATATACCATCATGGGTACTTATTGGTAAAAATACCCGAGTACTTTTTGTAAGTTGGTCTCTTAGCAACCCGGTTTCACAGACACAAACACTCAAACGCGATGCAGCTATAATTTTTTGCAGCTCACCCGTCTTGTTAAGTTCTTAAAATGATCAGGGTTCTTAGCCTAGGATGGTGTTATAGAAAGTATAGCAAGATATAGAGAGATAATTATATAATTAGCTGGATAATTGTAATCAGAGGAACATCTGTGATCGGAGCTTCAGTAAAGTTTATAGCAAGAAGGAATGAAAACTAGACGCATGCAAATTTAAATAAAACTCGATTTAAAAAGCTGGCTAATTGCCAAAACATGATTAACTAATTAAATACATATTATTAATTAAATAACTAACTCACCGCCCGATCGAATCTTGTTAGCAGTCTGAATGCGCCACTGTTCCTCGGCAGGATATTGTACAGCTTAGTTAGACTCTTGGCAGTCAGAAAATTCTTCAGGTCCGCACCGTAGTCCAATAATAGTCTGATAAACTCCACTCGGCGGTTTATGATGGAGAACATAAGTAGGGAGTTTAGCTCCTCATTCTGGGAATCGAATTATTATTCTGAGAATTATTAGTTGAGTTATAGTGAGTTATAGTGAGTTTAGAACAACATAAAATGGATGATTAAACGAGGAAATTCATGGTGTTCGCGAGCGAAATTCATACGGAGTGGGCCGCGGCCAAACGAGGAACCAAATTACCAATATAGATACACTTTAGGAATTTAGCAAACCTAATAAATTTAACAAACCTTGAATTTGTAGTCTTTCTTCTCGAAAATAAGTTCCTTGGCCACTTTTTCGTGGCCCCACGTGATAGCGAGTTTTAGTTGCCGCATCCTAGCTGCACTCTCTCCAATGCTCTTCATCAAAGAGGACAAGATGGCAAAATCAAGGGGCTCCGAGCCGTCAATCTTGTAGATGGTTATCTGACAGGGATCAGGGTGGTTAAAAGTGAACTAGGAGCTGGAGGGAGGATGGATTTTAAAGAGGGGGATCAAATATCATGTAGATGGAAATTAAAATGATTGAAAGTTGCTTAGAACACATTATGGGTTCCTGATCCTAGCAGGGATCAAGGTGGTTTGTGATCTGGCAAGGAGGGGAGCCGGGGAAGTATGTAGAATGATTGAAGCTGATTGGAATGATGTGCTATGACGTCACGGCTGTATAACGTCACACTATGACGTCACGCTATGACTTCACGCTATGACGTAACAGCTATGACATATACCGGGTCTGCACTCGTTTCCAACCTGTTTTCTCATCGAGGCAATCTCCACAACACTATCCAGAAGCTGTTCTATCTTGGCGCTCTCAGTAAACTTGTTAAACACAGTTTCCAACATCTCCGATATGTCTTTCTTGCCTTCTTCCCCTATCACTCCCCTGATTACAAACTCCCTGAAATGATGAAGTTTCTGGAAAATGTTGTAACTTGTAGCATTGATAATACTTGTGCTGTTGCACCAAATAATAGTATGAACACACACATCGTGGACAGTCTGAGGACACATTGAGGATTGATAATATCGGAATCTGCTACTGCTGAGGTGAAGCATTTTAGCAAGTTTGGTGACAAAAAAGTTTGGTGACAATAACATAACGATTCTGCACTTACTAGGAACCGACCGAAACAAGTAAAAAACCAATCAGAACTCGTTATTTAGGTCACGTGGCTGGTTATCAGCCAATCAGGGACCAGTATTTCCTGATCCGGTCGGTTCCTGGCACTTACCCATCAATAAACTCCTCTTTGAATGAGACCATGTCACACGCTGCACAAATGATATCTGCTGCCCTTCCACTTCCTGAAAAGAGTTGTTAAACAGCTCTGTCAATATATCTACACGTAAGTATCTTGCCTTGTTCGACCCTCCTTCCCTGCACGGTTTGAACAAAACAAGACGTATCTACTTGACTTGAGTGCAGCTCAAGTAGGAGCTGATTTACCAACCTCCTCAAAGCCATGTTTTGTCTGTTGCCATAGTGACACGCGGGACTATATAAGACTATTAGCTGATAACATACCTCGAATGACAACTAATGGTTGCCATAGTGACACGCGGGACTATAATAAGACTATTAGCTGATAACATACCTCGAATGACAACTAATGGTTGCCATAGTGACACGCGGGACTATAATAAGACTATTAGCTGATATAACATACCTCGAATGACAACTAATGGTTGCCATAGTGACACGCGGGACTATTAGCTGATAACATACCTCGAATGACAACTAATGGTTGCCATAGTGATACGCGGGACTATATAAGACTATTAGCTGATAACATACCTCGAATGACAACTAATGGTTGTCCCATCCGAAGGCTGTTCAAGGCCATCTCGATACTTTGACTGCCACCTTCCAACATGATGCAAATCATAGGCAATGGTACACCTGGAGACAGAGAGTGTGTGGATTCAAATCAGACATTGGACAAAGTTTGAGTCACTTGACAGTTGACACTGTTTCCGTTTAGAATAAAAAGAAAGTATGAGCAATTCAAGACAATGCGACAATGTAACAGTTGATAGAATTGTCACAACTGTATATGTGTGTATTATTAGAACTCTATCCCATTATTATAGTGGTTGTATATCTTATAATATTTCTAGACCACCAGGCGGCAGAGCGGGGTGAATGACGTACCGTCTTTTTCGTACATCTTGGTAATCAAAAATTCCAATTCCCCTCTGAATTTAATCTCCACTCCAGTGGTATCCGTTGTACCTGACGGAAGATATTTTTATGAAGGAGTATATTTGTGGTGATAACACAACTTAATGCTTGTAAAGGAGCAATAAAAAGATTTATGAAGGAGCATATACCATCATCACAAAGGAAGAAGTGTGAATGGTTTGGTTCCAAAGCAGCATATCCTGTCTCTGGATTCGATGTAGAGTAATCAACACACATATCCGCTCCCTGAAATGAGGGTAATAATGGGGGGGGGGGGGGGGTTCAACCTAACAATTTCCATTTCCATTTGCCAAAATCCGGGTATCCATGGAAAGTTTTAGAAATTTTAAGAAAACTTTAGAAACTACCAAAAATCACGGACGTCCTTTTTGAATTGACCCTTAGCGAATCTGCAAAATTCATAGCTCTTTAAAAAGAGCTCGACGTCCTCTTTCCAATGAGCCCAAGATTTCCTAAAATGGTTGAGAAATGATCGAGTTATGGCGTAAAAACGTCTCAAAATCGTGCAAAAATATTATTTTTCACTGTTTAGTCGACGGGTTCTCAACTGGAAGGGTTCCTTAGTATTTGAAAAATACCCATCCACATCGACCCCCCCCCCGTCGTAATGATTTGTGCAGTGTGAAGGGTAAATATTTTGTGGAGAACAACGACACATTTTTCACCGAATTCTAAGTTTTGATAATTGCTATTATACTACACATATAAAATTAGGTAAAGCATTCTTTTCTCTTCTTTCATTATTTCCAGGAGCTCATTTCCAGGTCCAGTTCAGATCCAGGTCCAGGGAAAGTGGTAGGCGTCCTTTGAGATGTAGATGGCGTAATTCCCATACACTGGACCACTCTTCAGGTGAGGCCCGTTCCCATGGTCGGTACCCTGTACTTTGACATGATGGCAGGTCGCTAGAGGGCAATCCTGAATGTTGGATATCTCGTGTGCCCAGTACCCGTTTTCATTAGTCACTCCAGTGATAGGATTGCACGCGAAGTCATTTCCCAGCCCGTGAGTGTTGTCATCATTAGAATCTTCTGCTGATAAGTGTCCTCCAGTTAGGACGATCCTGTGTCCATTATCGGTGTACCCCCAGTTGAATGCCAAGTCTCCACCAACACCAAATATAGGATCATCTCCAAGATTTTTGGCGTCACCCGCTACCTCTTCTTGGATGGGTCCCCCACTGGTAACAACCCACCTTCCTGGGTTCATATCTTGGAACCTCTCCAGAAGGCTGATTCCCCAATTTGTGAACTCGAACACCTTGACTGCGTCCACCACCCCTCCTTGGTGCCTCACGATAGCAATGTAGTCTGCTGGCTCCTTCCATACCCAGTGGCTCAGGTAGTCCATAGTGAGGGCAGTATCATCACTACCAATACCATACCCGTCAGTCCATCCCAGTCGTATAGCCCATAACATGGCCATCCGCAGGGTTCAGGTTCATGGCTAAGCTGCCATACAGGGTTGAAGTCTATGGGGTCCGCGGCCTCAACCACCACCAATACTAGCAGGTAAATAATCTTCATCGTTCTTCTTTCAGAGTAGTCAGTATCAGGGCAACATATTTATAGTTGAGAACACTAAGTTGCCGTGCTTTGGAGTCGACCGAGAAAAGTGGAAGCCAGGTGTGGGAGCTAGCTCCGGCGAAGAAGTGAGGAAGTAGTGCCAGATAGTCATTGGTTAACTCCGCATCGAGGTAGGAAAAATGAAAATGAGCTGTGCTCCATTATTGTCCGTGTTAGTACTCGAACTACGAGAGGGCGGGGAGCATGGAGATGTGTGCTACCGTGTGCGGCAAAAAAAGGCCCCCCCCCCTATATGCTTTCGGAGTAGTCAACAGATGTGTCATGCTCCAGAACACTAGGCTCTATTAGAAAATGGTACTCAATTTCACATCTAGTTTACTAAAAACTTCCAAAAATTTCCATTTACCATTTCTATAAATTTCTAAAATTTTCAAAAAATTTTCAAAAAATTCTAAAAATTTCAAAACATTTAAATGCATTACATGTATTATCTTACCCTGTTGTTCTTCCTGTGTAGCATCTCATTGTTCCATGTTTTTCCCCAACTTGAAACTCCGATTGTGTAGATCTTGGAGGTGAGAATGGACCGGCCAATGATATCTCCCACCAGCTTAGCTACACCCTGAAATATGAGAGGTGGTTATACTGATTAGTGAGAAATCAAGGTGGTTATCAGAGTGGTATTAGTGGTTATTAGTGGCACATATATATACTATATATAGTGGAGTCTACTATACAAGTACACATCATTTTCAAGTGGTGATAAATGGGTATTCGAGGGTGGGGGGCAATGAGGGAATGAATTTGGTGAGGTATACACCAGGAACCGACCGAAACAAGTAAACAACCAATCAGAACTCGTTATTTAGGTCACGTGACTGGTTATCATCCAATCAGGGACCAGTATTTCCTGATTCGGTCGGTTCCTGGTATACACAACATATAGTTGTATTGCTGTCGAATAAGGCTCAACTATTGAGGTCACATGTGTGTACTCGAATTCCTGGAATACTAGAAAACACAGCTCAGGATAAGCATACATTATGAAAACACATAGACTAATGAAATATAAAATTCTAAAAATTAGTTTCAAATCATTTTCAAATGATATTTCCAAATGACAGGAACCGACCGAATTAAGTAAACAACCAATCAGAACTCGTTATTTAGGTCACGTGACTGGTTATCAGCCAATCAAGGACCAGTATTTCCTGATTCGGTCGGTTCCTGGTGCTAACCTCGTCTTGACCGCTGGTAATAATCCAACCATTAGTTGATTTAGCTGCGTTTAGTAGACCGTGTTGAAAATGTAAACAGATGTCGTGGGGAACGTAGAAACTCTTGTTGCCCCCAATAACCGATATCAGCAAACCTGGGGGTGGATTTGGTTTAGGGAGTTGCGGAGATTTGGGGAGTTGTGGTGATTTAGGGAGTTGTGGTGATTTAGGGAATTGCGGTGATTTGGGTAGTGGATTTGGTTTAGGGAGTTGTGGTGATTTAGGGAGTTGTGGTGATTTAGGGAGTTGTGGTGATTTAGGGAGTTGTGATGGTTTAGGGAGTCATGGTGATTTAGGGAGCTGAATTGTGGTGATTTAGGGAGTTGTGGTGATTTAGGGAGTTGTGGTGATTTAGGGAGTTGTGGTGATTTAGGGAGTTGTGGTGATTTAGGGAGTTGTGGTGATTTGGGGGAGTTGTGGTGAATTATGGAGTTGCTGTGATTTAGGGAGTTGTGGTGATTTAGGGAGTTGTGGTGATTTAGGGAGTTGTGGTGATTTAGGGAGTTGTGGTGATTTAGGGAGTTGTGGTGATTTAGGGAGTTGTGGTGATTTGGGTAGTGGAGATTTGGGTAGTGGAGATTTGGGTAGTTGCGGTGATTTGGAGATACGCTAACAGTCTGAGTATGGTCTACAAGATACCTTGCTCCTTTATAAAACTTTTTGTGCTCTCACCTGGCTGATGTAAACTCCAAAACTCGCGGAGTAACTTCTCCATCCTTTGGATGTTCTTTCGGTCGCCGTAGTCACTGGCTACTCGTATATACTGGAGGAGAGAAAGATGTGAGTCACCTTGGAGATTCTTCGAGAGAGAGAGAGGGGGGGGGTCGGGGCTGGGAGATCAAAAATATGAATTATGCAAACACACCGTATACACACAGTGGATTTCGCAGAAATGGGCGAAGAACCTAAACAATTAATCCAGTCCCCACAGATCACTCCCCAGGCCCTTTATTAGAATGGAGCCAATTTACAAATGCTAAGTGCAAACAAACAAATGACCTTCCTTACACCCCCGGGGGATCCTCCCCCTCAGACGTCCCAACTGGTCCAACCCGTAGCGTCATGGGACGTCTCCGGGGGATCCCCCCTCAGACGTCACAACTGGTCCAACCCGTAGCGTCATGGGACGTCTCTGGAGGACATCCCCCTCAGACGTCCCAACTGGTCCAACCCGTAGCGTCATGGGACGTCTCCGGGGGATCCCCCCTCAGACGTCCCAACTGGTCCAGCCCGTAGCGTCATGGGACGTCTCCGGGGGATCTTCCCCCTCAGACGTCCCAACTGGCTCAACCCGTATCGTCATGGGACGTCTCCGGGGGATCCTCCCCCTAGACGTCCCAACTGGTCCAACCTGTAGCGTCATGGGACGTCTCCGGGGGATCCTCCCCCTCAGACGTCCCAGCTGGCTAAACCCGTAGCGTTTTGGCAGTGTACTTAACATTATGGGACCTCTCTGGAGGATATCCCCCGGACGTAATTTAAGGGAGGCAGAAACATAACAAAAATTATCCTTGCACCTCGGGATCAGGCAGAAACAAACAAAAATTATCCTTGCACCTCGGGATCAGGCAGAAACAAACAAAAATTATCCTTGCACCTCGGGATCAGGCAGAAACAAACAAAAATTATCCTTGCACCTCGGGATCAGGCAGAAACAAACAAAAATTATCCTTGCACCTCGGGAGGCAGAAACATAACAAAAATTATCCTCACCTCGGGAGGGAGAAACATAACAAAAATTATCCTTGCACCTCGGGAGGGAGAAACAAACAAAACAGCTCACCTCGGGAGAGGCAGCAACATAACAAATCCTTTGCCTTGTTCGACCCTCCCTCCCCGAATAAAAAGGTTTGAACAAAACAACACACATTACAAATTCTCACCTCGGGAGGCAGAAACATAACAAATCCTCACCTCGGGAGGGAGAAACAAACAAACCCTCACCTCGGGAGGGAGAAACAAACAAAACTTCTCACCTCGGGAGGCAGAAACAAACAAAACTCACCTCGGGAGGGAGAAACAAACAAAACAGCTCACCTCGGGAGGGAGAAACAAACAAAACCTCACCTCAGGCTGGATCGTAGTATCCTCGTCTAGGAAGTTGATCTTCCCGAATGCCGTGCACTCGCTCAGTGTCGTATGGGTCGTTTTATCCCATTTCTCGTTCTCCGAATGGATCTGTATTCCATCGCTGTGTGCTGATCGAACATTTCCACAGTGACAACTGGAGAGAACTGTGTGTTATTATTTGCAAAAGATCACGTCATGTCCTCCCTGGGTGCAGGAACCGACCGAACCAAGTAAACAACCAATCAGAACTCATTATTTAGGTCACGTGACTGGTTATCAGCCAATCAGGGACCAGTATTTCCCGATTCGGTCGGTTCCTGGTTAAGAGAACTATGTGTTATTAGCTGCAAAATATCAAGTCATGTCCTCCCTGGTTGGAAAAAAGAATACATTTAGGATCCGGTAGTACAAAAGGGTTACTTATTACAATAATAAGCCTACACAAGGGCTCCAAAAAGCACCAGCCGCTCAAACCAACCTTGTTATGTTCTAACCCTCCTTTACATTTGGCGGGGCGCGCGAAACACAGTCTAGCTAGGCAAAACCAACCAACTTATTACAATAACAGCTAACCCTTTTTTACAACTGGATTAACTAATTAAATATTAATTATTTCAATTAATCAACTTACATGGGCTCCAGTACAACTAATTAAATATTAATTATTTCAATTAATCAACTTACATGGGCTCCAGTTCCCCATCCATTTTTTTTATGAACACACAGCATTCCCTTACTTTGATCTCTTTTTTCACCCATTGCTCGTACGCAGTGAAAGAGAACTGAGGGGAAAGAGAATGTTGGAATTTGGAGAGAGACCATGGGATTAGGCTATTTCTACAGGGCGGGCTAGAAACATGTATGGAGTCAGTTAGTTTCTGGCCCACCCTGTACATACTACTATTCTACAAAAATGGACAAACATGATATATATGAGACAGCCATCTACACACGGACAAACAGACAAACAGTTTGATTTAAAATGCTCATTTCGATTAAAAACCTAAATTCAATATATATACTATTTTGTAATGTATTTTACATCGGGAAGAGAAAGGACACTGGCGATAGTCCGAGTCCTATCCAACTCCGGTGGAACATCGTCTGGATTGGTCCAGTTGCCATGGGAGCTGGTCATAGCAACCAGTTGCTATGGACTCTGATCACCAGTTGCTATGGAATCTCTCCAGTTGCTATGGAATCTCTCCAGTTGCTATGGAATCTCTCCAGTTGCTATGGACTCTCACCAGTTGCTATGGACTCTCACCAGTTGATATAGCAAACTATTATATCTCTTTTATTGATTTTCGGAGCTACATGACAAATCAGGTTTTCAGGTGACAACTGTGACAAAAAATCAACTGTTCATGATCAAACATCGAAACTAAGAAATGTAAACTGACGCTAAACGTATTTAGGTGCAGAAATATAAGTCGTATGCGCCTCCGAGCCAAAGAAAAAAAATAATGAAAACTCGTGCAGTTGGCTTGATGTCCCTTTTACAGGCTCCTCAAGCCACTGATGAGTGATGAACACATGTATTTCTACACGTGAGCACCTTACAATTACACACTAATTAGTTAGTGTGACACCTGTATGAATAGGTGAACCTTTGCAACGAGTACACTATCCGGGTAAATCCCCGTACCAATCATAGCTTGGTGGACTAGACGACGTGCGCTAGACCAGAATCGAGCCCTGGACATAGCGCATGGGAGGCCAGTGTGCTACCACTACACCACCCCGCCGACAAGAAAACATGAATAATTTTTTAAATTGCTGATCGTGTTCGGAGGTGCTGCCCTATATCGCAAATAAAAAGATACAATCTATAAACCAAACAATATATAAAACGGAAGACCCATTGATCACATGAGCTGATTACATGTCAATTGCGACAACACACACACAAACACAGAGAGACAAAAGCTGTAGACAGTGATATATCAAGCTCTGAATGATATCTCTTTGATACACATTCGATGTTGCGAGAATGTTGAGCAGTGTCAAATTCATTGACTGTATTGAGTTGAGTGATAGCTGGGAACTTTACAACAAAACACAAGATATTTGATGATCAAGAGAGGTTACCGGTCTTTGGATTTTGTATGCTCGGTATATATATGCGTAAGCATGATACGCCATAACCTCTCGAGAGTTAGAGAGAGATCTCTCTCACATGACATGTGCAAACATTATATGAGATCGTTGGTAACGTACCATGGAACACGTGTGTGTAACCATAGCAACAGCCATAACAACATGAGAGGAAAATTGAAATCAGTTTGAAGTTAGTTTTTAGAAAAAATATTTGAATTCTAAAATTCTGGCACCGAGAAAACTGCGATCATGACGTAATATCCACCTCTGAAACTCATCTTAGCAACTCTAAAACTTTTATCATTAAAGGTTGACAAGATACCTAAAACTTTTCGTATATCGTCTTATTTTGATTTATCATTAATTTACAGCATTTTTTCAGAATTTTTGGTCGGCTAGAAATATGTGCAAAAAAGGGGGTCTACTGGGGCTCTTCGACGAAACTTTAAACACACTTAAAAACATTGCGTAACTCTCCTTTCACACCTTCTAATTGATTTTCACACCCCTTAAGCATGGTTTGTGTCGACGAAACTTTTTAGAAATCTTGCTTAGTGAAAATTGAGGGGTAGTAAGTGAAGTTTTACACAAGCTCTCCAAACCTTGCGTAACCCCCTAATCACGTGGTAAAATCACGTGATTTGGGCCAAATTGAAGCGACAATGACGTCATAGTTCACGCAATATCTCACTCAAATATCGAGAAAAGTGAGGTTTGTTAAGTCTCCTCCAGAGGAGACTTAATGGTAGACAAGACAGCGCTGGCAAGTAAAAGATGCTACAAAACAGTGTATATTTTGCTTAGAAGCGAGAACTCGCATGTAGAAAAAAGATAAAATGGCACTCATTGTCCCCCAATTAGCTATCTCTACTCAACCACAATATTGAGGCACTAGTTTGGGGTTTCAGCCAAGCCCATACTGCATACAGCATCTGTATTAGACTCTCACAGTCAGATAAGATGTGGATGAATTCAGTTGTTTTCCTTCTGGCAGGACAAGATGAACAGTGAACTACTACTATACTTTCACTGTTTATCTCTTCATCTAGCAGCTTATCTATTCATCTCATCCGGCCTAAATAATATTGCAAGTTATTAGTGTATAGGTTTATTGATTTTTCATAATGAACAATCAATGTTAGATCTCTATTTGTCCGCTATAACATTCATTGCCAGCTACTGTAAGAGTATTGAAGATTTGAAATTTCTTGAATCTTGAGAAATGGAAGTCAAACTTCTTCTTCACCCCCAATCTGGTGTGATATCTCGCTAACACTATTGGCTGGTGAACCCTACACGTGACCAAATTGACGCCTGTGTAAACCCATGTAATGGAAATCCTATCACGTGTCCAGTTTCGATCCCCTGATTGGTTTTCTACACCCATACACGAGGGGTGATCCGGGGCTTCACGTGGTATACACGTGGTTCACACCAAGGACCTAAAGTGAGGTTTTGGAAAGCGTTCGACGACACCCCTCTCGAGACAAGTCTGAAAAATTTTCCTTGTGTAACTCTAAAGAGAGCTTATTTATTAAGTTTGCTTTAAGTTTCGTCGAAGAGCCCCTGATAAATGAGTGTTCCCTTTTTAAAATTGATACTGGAATATCTCCGGTTCCTGATGAGATACAGAAATCGTTTTGGTAGCGTTAGAAAGGTCTTATTGAGACCAATCCAACGCAACCAAGATCAAGTAGCTATCTTTTGAGGAACCGGAAACGTGAATTTCAATTTGCGAGACGCAGTGAGTGTGCCCAGTGAAACCAGTGCTGACAATATCAGTAGACCCCCTATTTCGATTTTTTTTCTAGCCGACAAAAAATTCTGAAAAAATGCTGAAAATTAATGATAAATCAAAATAAGACGATATACGAAAAGTTTTAGGTATCTTGTCAACCTTTAACGGCTGAGAGATAACCCTGAAGGGTGTTCGCACGAGGCGATGACCCTGTTGCAGCAGAGGATCTGATCTTACAGCTTCGAACAACCTAAAGTGACTAAAGTGAGTGAACACCTGTCAGAGCATTGGCCTGACCCATTCTCGTTTCGGAGCGCGCGAGAACTGTGGTCAGAGCATTGGCCTGACAGGTGAACGCAACGCTAAAACTAAAAAAATATAAAAACTCACCATAAATCCATCCATAGTCTCCGTTCCCCCGATCGGCGAGACCTCGTTGCTCTTCATAAACTTCTTGTATGCCTTGTAGTAATCCCGGTTGTAACTCTCAGGTAACTCACTAATCAACCCCTTTCCACCGACTACACTCTCCGTATTATTGTACACACCTCCTCCGTTTGCAGAACCGTTCTCCATTCTAAGCCGTTATAATGGCATGCTGCTGCTGCAACCCGTTTAGGGAGATTTGGGAGTTTATTGAAGCTCATTCTTATCCAACAAGTACAACTGTCTAGTGTGCACCAGGAACCGACCGGACCAAGTAAACAACTAATCAGAACTCGTTATTTAGGTCACGTGACTGGTTATCAGCCAATCAAGGACCATTATGTCCTGATTCGGTCGGTTCCTAGCGTGCACCAGACCCATTTTCTTGTACGCCAGAAAAAAGGTCGAGGCGCTCGCCAAACATAAAACTAAAATATATATGCCCTTATTTTACAACACGTAATATCATGCAGGCACTTTAAAAGAAGAAAAGTGAAACAATTGTCGGGTGAAATTCTTTATTCAGGCAGGGTTTAAAAGCATATTCTTAGGCGAGAGAATCAATTCAAGACACTTTCTATCTAAAACAAAACAGACAGAGAGTCACTACATGCACCCCAAACGTGCGCCTTCTTTGGAGGCTGAAAAGAATTCCCATTATCACCGTCTGAGCTGCTTTCTTTCTACCGTGTACTACCCTGTACTAAGTATACTTCAGCAGTATACCAAATTGTGAGGACTGGTTTGGCCCAAGTTCCCAACAATCCATTTCAGACTTCTGGGAGTCAGACTTATGCCTCAGAAAACTTTTCTGAGTCTGGCCCCAGAAAAGTTTTAAAGAATGTCGGGTGAACATAGTAGCCAGGAACAAGAATTTTAGAACAAAAGAGATATTTTGAAGGGAAGCATAAAATGTCGATGACATGTGTAAATTAGCCGGGTTACTTCTACTCGTTTTTTTTGAGAATATTGAAACTTTCAGTGAAAACTAAGGGAGAGAGAGAGAGAGAGAGAGAGAGAGAGAGAGAGAGAGAGAGAAAGAGAGAGCAGCTTTTTAAAGAAATGTGACGAGAGATAACTCAGAGTTCCTTGGCTTGCAAATGTCCCGCAAGAGACTCAGAGACATGGTTAACTCTAACTATAGTCATTTTACTAGAACAACAACTTTTATTAACTCAAATTAAGGGTTGGACCTTAGACTTTTGGAGTCAAAAATCAACACAACAAAACAAGTGTCTGCAATTCAGATCAGTGTATTTCATTTCAGACCTGTTCGACCATCAAAGCGTTGCCCGCGAAAGAGCTCATTTTGATAATTGAGTGTCCTTAGTACTTCAACAAGGCGTGAAGCTACAAGCGGTGAAGGGAAGGATAATTCGAGAAACTGAACTATATTAAATAACAAGGCCTAGATATAATTAGGATAGACAAACGAGCATTATTATTCGAAAAGTTTTCAGATATATAGCATTCATGTAGATGAAGCTTGCTTGTGTCAGACTTGTTCACGGTCAATTTCAGAAAGACTGGATGGATATTTAAATATCGGATGCCAACTGTATTAGAGAGCAATTGGAAGTTGTATTGAGCTGCGATGTATAACTAGAATGGGGGACACAAATGCTGATCAGATCTGATTAATTTATGAAGGAGCACTAAGTGAATTAGTCACACATCATGATGAATTTATGAAGGAGCAAAGATTTTCAACACTCACTAGCACACATAACTATATATATATAATAGCTATGACAGTAAACGTCTCACTACGTCTTACTAATGTGAACCTATATAGCGCACTTTATAATGTGGTGCGAGCTTCCCTAAACCGCCCCGGAATATGCGGATATGTCAGATGAATATAAACCGCTATAATAACGGATACATATATAATGCTAATTTTGCCATCACACATGTGCACACAGCAGTACAAATTCCAGAATAACCGGAATGTCCTGATCTTAATTATAGGCAGTAGCTCATACAACGGTTAAATTTTGGTGACGATCAGTAAGGTTGATATACCGATTGGAAAACAAGCTATAATTTAAAAACACAAGGCGTGGCTCACTTATTACAATTCTAATTCTGTTCATGGTTACCATGGTGACCATTAAAAACACATGGTAGGACGACAGCAGAATAAAAAAGGAAGGTAATGTGATCGTTAACGTTGTAAATGGAGAGCAGTTGCCTGGAGAGAGTGAGTATGAATAATTATAGAAAATGGATCGATAGAAGTGTTTGTTACGCGAAAATTGCTCCTTCATAAAATAATCCATCCAAATCCAAGTACAACATCTTGATGCAATCAAGTACAAATTATAGTATTTACCTACTCACAATGCCCCACATGTGTAATGCAGGCGATCATATTAATGCCGCCGTGTGGGCGTATCTAAAATAATTGTCTGACGCCCTCACTATTATAAATAAGTGGGGTAAAACAAATAACTAATAGCCGAGACATGATTCTCACTACGCTAACAAGAAGCATGCCAAAGGATATATTAGAGTTAAAAAGGGGGCGAACTAGCGGAACTAGAAGTTTGGGGGCCATATCACTATGTTGTTACCATGACTACGGCAGTTCTAATGGGGCTTCTATACAAACATATCTTGATTTCTGCAGAGCTGAAATTATGAAGCACGTACCAAATTCATTTCCAGTTCTGCGGTAAGATGCCCATTATAAGAGAGAGACAATTTGTCAGGCCAATATGCACTCTGACCGCGGTTCTCGCACGGTAAGTAGTAAATGTTGCCTCGATTTGGATACAATTTTTACAGTTTTGGTCTCTTGAGAAGCACGCTCAGGCCATTGCTCTGGACGGAGTTTTTCGGAGGATTGTTCGGCACTAATTTACTTGGTGATGAAATCCCCTATTATATTAGGCTTCGTTTAGCCGCGCTTCGCGCAGCTAGTGTAGGGGTGGCCGCGTCACCAACTACTTTACACAAATTAATTTGAGGACGCATTAATGTTTTTGTTCCCGAAAAGGCCCCGAAGAAGTTAGTTACCCGGATCATGGGAGACAAATTCATTTCCAGTTCTGCGGTAAGACCCATTATAGATAGAGACATATATTGGAAATTGACTGACAAATGACTGATAATTGACGGATAATTGACTGATAATTGACTGATAATTGACGGATAATTGACTGATAATTGACGGATAATTGACTGATAATTGACGGATAATTGACTGCACGGTAATCTGCTCGGTAATTGCCCTAACTAAAAGAAACCAATGTCTATAAGTGCATAAAGGCAGTATTCCGGCCCTTACTACCGGGGTCAAACAGGTGGCTGTGAAAATAACATCTGTAGTCAGGGCGAACTAGCTTCAAAACCGGCCGAAAAAGGGGCTGGCATAATTATTAGCAAATCCGGTTGTACCCGACCTGTTTTGAACCGCTGAACACGAATCCGGCCGTAGGCAAGCTCTCAGAAATGGAGAAATTGGTGAAATTGGCCATTTTTGGTCATTTTTGGGCCAAAAATATGAACTTCGAAATAGAGCCATCATTGACGTCTATTCCAACCTGTTTTCGACCGTTGAACACGATTTTGATAATAAAATGGCTCTCAGAGGTGAGAAAAATGCATAAATTTGGTATATTTGGTCAAAATTGGGTAAGTTGACTAATTTTCGTTTTTTTGACTTTTTGAAGCAAATTTCACCTATACTGGACATGTTTGTACTGCTGAAAATTAATATGATCATCCAAATGGGCTCATAGGCCATGAAAGTGCCCAAATTGGGCACAATTGGGTCTAATTGGGCAAAATGAAATTTTGCTTCCTTTTCATTTCGGATGCTCATTTCGACATAAATTTGGCATTTTTAGCCGCTGAGCACGATCCTGGCATTAAAAATTACCTCGGAGCTTTCTAGAAATCCCTCAGATCTTGTCAGATAACCTAGATAACCTCCAGTCCTTTGGCCATACTTTTTACCCTCATACCCACTATATACTCTTTAAACTCTACTAGATTTCGACTCCCTACTAGATTCCCCTCTGTGGGTATCTAGAGGGCTTTGAGGGTGTTTAGTAGCGTCTGAGGGGTATCAAGTAGGGTCTGTGGGGTATCTAGTAGGGTCTGAGAGGAATCTAGTGGGGTCTGAGGGGAATCTAGTAGGGTCTAAAGAGTATATAGTGGGTATGAGGGTAAAAAGTATGGCCAAAGGACTGGAGGTTATCTAGGTTATCTGACAAGATCTGAGGGATTTTTAGAAAGCTCTGAGCTACTTTTTAATGCCAGGATCGTGCTCAGCGGCTAAAAATGTCAAATTTATGTCGAAATGAGCATCCGATATGAAAAGGAAGAAAAATGTCATTTTGCCCAATTAGACCCAATTGTGCCCAATTTGGGCATTTTCATGGCCTATGAGCCAATTTGGATGATCATATTAATTTTCAGCAGTACAAAAATGTCCAGTATAGGTGAAATTTGTTTCAAAAAGTGAAAAAACGAAAATTAGTCAACTTACCCAATTTTGACCAATTTTGACCAAATATACCAAATTTATGCATTTTCCTCACCTCTGAGAGCCATTTTATAACCAAAACCGTGTTCAGCGGTCGAAAACAGGTAGGAATAGACGTCAATCATGGCTATATTTCGAAATTCATATTTTTGGTCCAAAAATGACCAAAAATGTCCAATTTCACCAATTTCTCCATTTCTGAGAGCTTGCCTACGGCCGGATTTGTGTTCAGCGGTTCAAAACAGGTCGGGTACAATCGGATTTGCTAATAATTATGCCAGCCCCTTTTTTGATGCTAGTTCGCCCTGACTACTGTCAAACCGTGGCACATACATGGCCAGGATACATGGTGTGTAACAGGGAGTGACAAATGTTAGCACGGGGATGGGACAGTCTGAGGACACATTGTGGACACATTAAGGACAGGTTGAGGACACATTGAGGACACATTGAGGACACATTGAGTAACGATTGCACATCAATCGTGGACACATTGAGGACACATTGAGGACACGTTGAGGACACATTGTGGACACGTTGAGGACACATTTGGGACAAATTTGAGGTATTAGATTTGGACGCTTCCATTTTTCTCGTCGACACATTAAGGACACATTGAGGACACATTGAGGACACATTGTGGACACGTTGAGGACAGTCTGAGGACACATTGTGGACACGTTGAGGACACATTGAGGACACATTGTGGACACGTTGAGGACATGTTGAGGACACATGTGGACACATTGAGGACAGTCTGAGGACACATTGTGGACACATTAAGGACAGTCTGAGGACACGTTGAGGACACATTTGAATCAATTCACAGGAGACTTTGCACCTGTGGTTCAACTGCTGCTTGCTCCGCTTCCCTATGGAGCTCTCGGGCAGGGTCCAGAAAGGCGACCTCCCTTTCTCGCTCACAGAAAGTGAGGGAGAGAGACATACTAAACCAGCTCGTATAATCCGCCATCATGATTGCAACTATAAAATGTCCAGGAAGTAATTTTAATATCTGGCACCGGAATGGTCGACACTACAAAACTTTGTTAGTGTTTTCACTGACAAATTTTGTTAGTGGCATCACTAAAAAATTGTTAGTGAAAATCGGCCATTCCTAACAGTGCCAGAATATCTTCTTCTGGTGCTGATACACACACGTTGTCGAGTAGTCGAGTACTCAACAACACACTCGCCTTCCGTTATACAACAGATTAAATTAATGGGGAATCTCACACATCCACGGACAGATCCCGGTTATGGAGAGATTGATTGATTATTTTGAATGAGATCTAAACGAGAATTAAATGGGGAAGAAAATCAAAAATACTGGGTTTGACCGGGAATTGAACCAGAGACCTTCAGAGGAAATGTTCTTACTAACTTTTGTCTCCCAGTGTAATAATCGTATGACATAACATATACTTTTATTATTACAAACTTGAATCATATCAAACAGAAGTCATCCAAGATTGAAGATATAATATGACATCAGTTGGGGGGGGGGGGGACATGTTAATTTTGTTAACTTTGTTAATATTAACATCGAGAAAACAGGTGATTTATTAACAAAATTAACAAAAAGTTAACAAACGTTAACAAAGGCCATTTATGCCATCTAAATCCCCTTTAGCACGTATTTTTGGTATTTAACACTTGTTCTACGAGCAAAGTTGTTCCTTCTGCACGATTTACATACCACTACTACCTCTACTACGGCTTTTCTACAGCGATTTGTTCCATTGTGTAAATTTTAATAAAAACTAGCCAAACTAAACCGCAATTGAAGTCTAAAGACCCTAATCCACATTTTCCAAGCCTAAAAACTACATAAGACTCATGAATTTACCTTAAAACGAAAAATAACCCAAAAATCTATTTTTCTAAAAAACACAAGGATTTGTAGCGAAGCAAATTTTCAATCTTTTACAAAAAATTGATTTTGGAAAAATTTTATTTCTTTTTCCAACAGAAACGTTGTACATATCATCTTATTAAGTCCAAAGAATCGATTACAAATGAAAAAATTACGTTAAAATATGATTTTATACGCTAAATTGAAATATTTGTAACTTTAGGATTTTTGTCGACTTTGAGCCAAAAAAACCTGTATGTCGGACTTTTGTTATCGGAAAAGGCCTTGATTGGGTATATATGTGTTAGGTCAGTCATTAAACTATAAAATTAAACAAGTTAAAGTCGTATTATCAACCAATAAGAACAGTCTTTTAGCATTTGTTAACTTTGTTAATTTTGTTAATTAACGTTAATTAACAAAATCGAAAAAAAGAAGTGATTTATTAACAATTAACATGTCCCCCCCCCCATCAGTTTCATTATCTAGTATCAAAACACACAGGCAGATATATAGCGCTGGTAAGCACTACTACTATACTAAGTACACACTAACAGATATAATGTACATTGTGTACTACGTCATTCACAGTCACGTAATGACCATATTTGGACATATGACCATATTTGGACATAACGTCATCCATGCAGTACTCACAAAGTCATTATGATCCACTGAATCCCCAATGTTCAGTAGTTGCATTGTATCCGAAGCACTTCCGTTGGTGTTTGAAGGTAGTCCACTCATTTTGGACACGCTGTGAAGTCCCGAGAACACAGTCTGCATGTACAAGAGAGAGAAAGCTGTCTGCAGCTCTCTTAATGCCCAGTGATCACTGTTCTTTCTGAGAGACAGGCCACGGAGATTGAGCGAGGTCCTTTTAGTAGAAAAATGGAGCTGTTGAGTGTTGTTCTTTTTTACCTTTGCTACTTTTTTGACTGATCGCTTCGAGGGAGATAGAGTTAACTTTCTTCTCTACAAATTAACCTAGTGGTTTAAGTCGTGAGAACAAAGTAGCATTTAAGCAAGCAAATTCAATAAACTCAACTACAATAGAAAATATCAGCTGAGACTTCTAAACGGTGCATAATTAATGATAAAACTAGTAATTTTTATTATCAGAACGTATAAAAAGAACAATTAATGAGAATAATAAATGAGATGACATATGAGATGGAATGATTTGTATCGACGTCTTCAGCTAATAGTAGGGTAGCGACTGGCTATTTGAAATGGCGGCCAATTTGAAACACCCCCTCTGCAGGCCAGCAGGTTCACCAGATTTGGATTTTTAGACGTCAGTGGGCTTGGTATGAGTTCTGACAAGCCCACTGATGTCTAAAAACCCAAAACTGGTGCACCTGCTGGCCTGTAGAGGGGGTGTTTCAAATTAGCCGCCATTTCAAATAGCCAGTCGCTACCCTGTATCAAGTTAGTGTAGCTGCAAAGAATGTGATCGTTGAAAATGAGGAAAATTAGAAGGAATCTTTGTTTATCAAGGGACACTATAGCTGGTGAAAATGCTCCACTGCTCCACAGATGAGAGAATCTAATCGGAAACAACAATAGCTCCAGAGCCCGTATTTAGTAGAGCAGACCTAGTGTCTCAGTTAATATAGGCCTGTCATGTATAAGAGCTAAACTAAGTGGTGACAGGTTTTATCTAAATCGACCTTTTCCTAAAATCGACCTTTTCATAATGAACTATATCTTGCTAGCAGTTGGTTTAGAACGAGAATTGTGTGTGTGTGTGTGTCAAGGAAAGTTAAATTCAAGGTCCAGTAGAGATTATCATACTGTGTTTGCTCAGATGTAATATGAGTTTTGATCAATGGTCGACCAATGAACATCCTCAGAACTCTAGTAAATTACTAAATTAAAGCTAATGAGCAGGATAATTAAACCGAACACAATAATATAATAACACAGCATCCCTTTTTTTCTTCTTTTTTTTTCATGACTTCATCGTCCCTTCCCGAATTCAAACAATATATGGTCAATGGTGTCCATGTTTTGTACAAACCCATTACATGTTAGCAGAGCTCACGAGCTATGCAATGGTCGCGTCCCTCTTCGACCACAATTACAGCTGGACCACGTGCACGATCAGATCCAGGGGGACCATGTGAGGTTTACAATGGGGTGGGGGGCAGGGGTGGGGGTGAACAATTGCAGTAATTGAAAGTGATATGAAAGTTCAAGAAGCTGCTAAGAAACAAAGGGTGTGCACTTTGTTTCAGTCCCGTTCCAGTGTACTTCATCATAACAAATGTTGCCTTACTCGACCCCGTTTCCCCTCGCCCCGGATAAATAAAAAGGGTTTGAACAAAACAACAAAACTGAACAAACAGACAAAATTTCCCTACTATGTAGTATGTACACCTGGTATATTCGGGGCCTGGTAAGGCCCCCCGACCCGAACATAACCCAAACTCAACCCATCCCCCCTAAAACATCCCCCCTAAAACTAAAACAACGGGGCCGAGCGGACAGGCCCTTAATACCAGATGAAAAAAAACCATAACCATAAACCATAACCATAAACCATAAACCATAGATATTTTTAGAGTGAAAGTTTTGAAGCCCCCTGAGGGCGCGATCACACCGAGATCTTTGAAAGAATTCTTTCGACGATCCAAACGCAGTCACACCAAAATGTTTCATTTGGTGCTTGCGCGCGGATGGCTATTGTATGCTTTTCACTGTCGTCAGATTCAAAAACTAGCAATACCCATACGCGCACAAGCTCCAAACGAAACATTTTGGTGCGACTGTGTTTGGAGCTTCGAAGAAATTTCTTCGAAGATCTCGGTGTGATCCCGCCCTTAAGTAGTAGAGAGGTGTTCTATGGCTCGTTGGAAAGGTCTCGAGGTCCCGCGACGTATAGGGGGTGTGGCGATGGCCATACCCAAACCTATAAGGGGTAGGACGCGAAAAACAGTCAAAATAAGGGGTATACAGAACTCGGCAATTGGAAGGAGTAGAAAGGTGTTCTAGGGTGCGTTCGAAAGCTCTCGAGGTGCTGAAATTGGTGAAAGTAATTGGAATGTAATTGGAAGTAATTACATGTAATTGAAATGTAATTACATGTAATTAAAGGGTAATTACGTGTAATTAAAAGGTCTAAATGACCCAGAATGATAATTTAAACATATTTTGACATATTTGGAGGCCCTGAGACCAGCGGGTGGCCAAATTTAACCAGGTTTCGGGTCGGCTGATATGGTCGAGATACACATAAAAACATGAAACATCCCTATAAACATTTCGATTGAGCGGAAAAATAACAAACAAACAAACAAACAAACAAACAAACAAACAAACAAACAAACAAACAAACAAACTTACCCCATCTAATCCAACGGCGGAGGAAAATGCAGCCTCGCTTCCGTGCATATCGTCCTGTGAGGGAAACAATTAGGATTAATTTAACTTGAATGCTATATATGTAATACAGTCGGACCCCCATTTACCGGGCCAGCTGATATGTCGGGCACCCAGCTATTTAATTGGTTACGAAGTCACCCCTTTTATTGCATTTAACAGAGGGGTAATTTCATTTCCAAGCTATTTACCGGGCAAAACCTTTTCTCCCAATCAGCGGCGAGCATTCCGGTAAATCGGGGTCCGACTGGCGACTGTATACCATCAACGATGATGTTTGTAATGCTAGTGATTGGTAGCGTGTTATTTCAACTTTCAAATGAACTTTGCAAAAGGGCTATCCAAAAATAAAAGCACCACCTAGTACCCAAATTGTATAGTTTTAGGAGAGTGAAATTAGAATGGGAAAATGAAAAATATGTGCATACTTGAAGAAGAAAACTTGAAGGAGAAAGAGAAAGAAGAAAGAATGCCTTCCTCGTACCCTGGCCCAGATATCAGTTCTATATGGTAGAACTGTTGTCAGGAACCGACCGACACAAGTAATCAACCAATCAGAACTCGTTATTTAGGTCACGTGACTAGTTATCAGCCAATCAGGGACCTGCAGTATTTCCTGATTCGGTCGGTTCCTAACTGTTGTCCAATTCAAGTGTGGCTAAGTCATGTGCTATAAGAATAGGATTGGATTATTTTATGGAACTTTATATGGAACTAGTAAAAGCTATTACAGAGAAGAAAACGGAGTTTGTTCCGGACCAGGAAAGGGACAAAGTCACGAAAGCTGCGATTCGTAAACTCAAACAGGATCTTTACAAAAGTTTACACGAGACTATCAGAGGACAGCTAAGTGAGAGTGCACGCAGAAACTTTGACCTGATAAGTGAGAAAAATTCTTCTGCGTACCTAACATGTCTACCCATCCAACAGCTAAATTTCAACCTGAATAGACAGGAATTCCAAGATGCCCTGTCAATCCGGTACAATTTACCAATCGTTGGAGAGGTTAGGCCCACAAACTGTGCATGCGATGAACTGAACACCGTTGAACATGCACTTTCATGCAAAAAGGGTGGATTTGTAGCTCTGAGACACAACCGAGTTAGGGACTATATAGCAGCGGAGCTTACCCGGGTATGCGACGGCACTGAAATTGAGCCCTCTCTGCTCCCCACCAACGGAAGAGACCTCCCTGAAGGAACGATCACAGAAGATAACGCCAGACTAGATATCGCAACGAGAGGATTCTGGAATCCAATGGATAAGGCAATGTTCGATGTAAGAGCTTTTAATGCTCAGGCCCCATCCAACTGTAACCAGACTATTCCCCTTACATATGCAAAGCATGAGACCCAGAAGAAAACAGCTTATCTTCACCGAGTCCGGGAAATAGAAGGAGGATTCTTCAGTCCACTGGTGATCAGTACAACTGGGGGACTTGCCAAGGAGTTTACCAAAGTGGTCAAACACATTGCGGAACTGAAGGCAAACAGATCAGGAAACAGTCATGGCGACTGCATCAGATACATCAGACTCCGACTAAGCTTCTCGATGGTCAGAAGTGTCACCCTTTCCATCCGTGGATTCCGTGGGAAAAAGACTGAAACTACATCTGATGATCTATGGAACATGAGAGTGTGTCAATGAACAATTGTTTTTAATTTATTATTTTATTCCGTGATAGCGCAAGAGCGCATTTATTTCAATAACAGCTGAGAACTCTCAGCATCAAAGATTGTTTACGGGAGTGCTCTCCCCCCCAAAAAAAAACTTTATATGGAGTGTGTACATTTGTACATTGTACACTGTACAATGTACAATAGTGTGAAATGTACAATATAATGTATAATATAATGTATAATGTACCCCTAGCATACTCCGTATCTGGCTAGCATTTCCACCACGCCCTGGTCCCTGTGGCATTATGAGATCTTGTTTCACAGCTCTAACTCAACCTACTTTCTGGGAACAATGTTCTTATACATATCGATAAACAGACATGATGAATTCTATATGTAACAAAACATTGGAATGTATCTAATAATGAAATTACTATAGCAACTATAGATGTTCCCATAGCAACTAGAAATATTCGCAAGTGTGACTTTCCTTAAGCACACACAAAAACATATTGTTATTTCTGACGCAGAGTAAGGATAAACTCTAGCTGATGGTATAATAGTCAGTAACTGCTCTGGGAGCTCCATAATCACAAAACTCTACTCCAGGTTAACCGACCGACATAAGTAAACAACCAATCAGAACTCGTTATTTAGGTCACATGACTGGTTATCAGCCAATCAGGGACCAGTATTTCCTGATTCGGTCGGTTCCTGCTCTACTCTGATATGGAGCTCCAGCACGCGAATAGGCCTTTGTTTATGTCACCCTACGCTACGTAAAATCTTATTTAATTTAACCTTGATATGAGCCTGCTATTGAGACCGAATTTGCGCCATTCCACTCAAGATGCTCCTAAAACGGACTTTACAAAGCTTTTACGGTGACACACAGACAGCTGATCGCACACTGGAGCTTCTGCATCAGAGAAGAGTTTTGTTATTGTGGAGCTCGATTGCTGGACGACCATTCAGCTAGAGTTTGCGTAGATCACCGGTCAAGCGTTGCACGGCAGATTGGTGTTTGACAAAAACTAGGATATATTGGCGACTAAAAAACTAGACCAGCTCTATATAAACTTTGGTCAACTTATTGGTCCATCCATGGAAACAACACACTGGTAGATCATCCATCCATGGAAACAGAACATCATGATGAAGATACCGGAGTTGTGCTGTTTTGCTTTCACTTGCACGTGCTTACACTTTACACATGACCGTTCCAACATCGGATATAACGCACAAACACAGTGTAAACATATTGCACGATATATTAATATGACATACACATATTGGACTTATTTTCAATAACCCTACCAGCCCCAACTATTGTTCCTGAAAGCCATTTCAAAATTATAGTCCTAGTGCAAAATCGGTTCCAGAAAAGTTAGGACCAACGTGTTCGTGAACGCACGTGTATTGCACGATATATTGTACGTGTGTACTCATTTCTAACATCGAAAACAAACACTGCGTGACATCCTAACGCACCAGTTACAGATTGATACCCTGATATCAGGGGACGTTCCCTGATATCAGGGCACGCGTTCCTGATGGCCGGGCATGCAGATGGTTCTGTGGGAACCATGCGACATTGCTGCACGTCACGTAAATTGAATGGAAAGTAGAGCTAACGCGCACCGTCAGCACTCACTTGCTTCCCGACCATCAGCTTGGGAACTGATGCCTGGGAATGTCTAACTGGTGCCACAGGCACCAGTTAGAGATTCCCAGGCATCAGTTCTGGCGCCGCCGACCCCATCTGAGCGCACTGCCGAGAATCAAATCGGGGTCTGGCGCCGCAGGTGCAGATATAATCAATATATATGATCACATACATGTGTGCAGCAGCAGCACTCATCATTATAGAGAATAAGGATCGATCATTATTAATGCAGCTGTGAGGTATAACAAGGTATGGATCAGATAGTATAATAGATGTGTAGTGAGGGGCTTAGTATCAAGACCCTCCCTCTGCAGCAGTCTTATAGTGAGACTTATCATGATCAATTGATCGATGCTGGATTATAGATATAGGACCCCCTAGCTTACTATATATTAAGATATAAACTAAGACCTGTGTTGTTACTCAACAAGTGCAGTGGGGATCGATCCCTACTGCTCAATTCCCCAGAGCTATACGATAAATAGTCGAGACTTATCATGACCAATAGCCTAAGAGGTATACATCTATTATAGATGTCCGGATATATAGAGGGGTTACATTTATACACGGGATTGGTGGTGAAGTCACCTCACTCGCGCGGCCTCGGTTGTAGGGGTGACTGTGACTCAACAAGGTAAGAGAGGGTCGAGCAAAGCAAGATAGGGGTGACTGCACGTTACCAACACACGGGATTGGGTTGGCGTGGAGCCGAGGGGGTCAACCCAACTGTATCAGACATCCATGGTGGTTAGGGTGGGGGGGGGGGTCCCAAGGGACCCAGACAGGTAGGGGTTTCCCCTAACTATCAAACTTTTGGGGGTGTAGGGTAAGTAGACAGTTAGAGGAAAATCCTAACTGTCCGGGTCCCTTCGGGACCCCTATACTAGGGTTCCCGGATGGACCCGGACAGTTAGGATTTTCTAAAAAGTGCGTCCTACCAGATCTTCCATACTACCGTGCACACTATGTTTGGGAGTGGGTCCAAAAATTTGGGTAAGTAGACAGTTAGAGGAGAACCCCTATAGTTATAACTGTCAAAAATTTGAAATTTTCTGGAAAAATAGGTGTGGGTCCCAACTTTTAGGTGTCTGTGGCAAATCATAGATGTTCCCTAAAACGTCAAGAATGTGGGATTTTTTAACTAGCTCCTTAATATAACGGGTAAGAGAGGCTCAAACGGGTAAGAGAGGCTCAAAGCAAGAGTAATAGGGTGTTTTCATGGGCGTAGTGACCCATGTTAGATTAGAGATGATCCTAGTCAGGAACCGATCGAATCAGGAAATACTGATTGGCTGATAACCAGTCACGTGACCTAAATAACGAGTTCTGATTGATTGTTTACTTGTTTCGGTCGGTTCCTGATCCTAGTCTGGTCATGACACTATGCCAGTTATCGTACTACACGTCATTAGCCTACTGTCATTAGCCAAGTTGTTATGTCTAGCGACCTCGTACATATATGTATTCAGGATCAGCCTCTGTTTTCTCTGAATGTGTGCCACCTGTTTTATACACGTGTCAAAATCAGCCTTTTCACTTGATATTATATGAGCAAAGTTTTAATGTAGTGGCTGCTATAGTGGTTTGTAATACAGTCGGCATATTTCTATTATTTGTTTTGAAGATGATGATGTGTATACAGTCGGACCCCGAGATACCGGGCACCCAGATTTACCGGGCGAAATTCTCTTTCTCCCGAGCATCCCGGTAAATCGGGGTCCGAGTTACGATTTACAGCACTGACCAATGGCCCAGTTATATAGATGGGAACTGTAATTTACAGTGTAAACTATCGAGCATCATTTTAAAAACTTTAACATAATTAACTCTCTGCAGATCAACTTTAACCTAATTAACTCTCACTGTAACCTAATTATACCCAGCTCTTTTATAGCTGTAAACATTACAGCAGTTCATTTAACTGTCGTAAGATGCTGAAATTCGTTGTTTTTCTACTACTGGGTAAGATATTAAAAAATACGTTTGTGTCCTAAACTATAATTCTGGCCGGTCACCCGTAGTAACCACAATCATAGAAACCGCCAATAGAAACCATCCATAGCAACCATCCATAGCAGTCCTAAAACGCTCTCAAATGGTCGGAGATTCCTAAATCTAAGTTCTATGGCAACACGTTATATTTATCCAGGTCTGTCATCATGGGCTGCAATTATGGGCGGCTCTCCAGCCCCTGCTATCTGCGAGGAAGCCCCACCGTGCCAGGGAAGGCATTGGTTACCATAGGTAACCAGGAAGGTTGCTATGCGACCTGCCACAATCAGTGCGGGTGTAAAAGGGACTGAGGAGGGACGGCTGGTGAACCCTGTATATGGTGGAATATGCAGGGCAACTGGTGAGTTGTGATCTGTTCTCAAAATAGTCATGATAAGTCTGTCAGCTGCCAATTGCTCTGAACACAGTTCTCGCCCGCTCATATTTGAGAGAACTGAGAATAGGGTCAGGCCAATGCTCTGAAGGTGATAAGTTCTATACTTCGCTAGAATTTGAAGGTTGTCATAATGTTTGTACACAACTATAGCCGATTTTCGATCACATGTAATTTCAGGGTTTTGTGAGAAAGTATTTGCTGGGAAAGAGGAGTGTATTAAGAATGGTGGTGAGAGCTGCCCTGAGATGATCAGTATGGAGCAGGTACATAATTAATTAACTAATTAATCAATTAACTTTTTACTGTTGTTTGTGGGGAGTGGGTTGTATTTGTAATTAACTTTTTAGCTACTTTATTATAAGGGGATCTTTTTTCGGCAGGTTCTAGAAGAATTCTCAAAGTTTGATTTCCGAATTGATGTCCGGTCTAACAGAGAGTGGGAGGAGGGTCACGCGAACATGTCCATTCACGTTCCTGGGCTGGCTGCCATGGATCAAACATATACTCACAGGTAATTTGGGTTACCATAGCAACCAGAGATATGCTGTTACCATAGCAACCAGAGATGTGTTATGATCTTGAATCATGTTACCATGGATACCACTCATCTTGAATCATGTTACCATGGTAACCACCATCAGGATACTGGGGAAGGAAAAGTATAATGTTTTGGTGTACTGTAGAAGTGGAACCAGAGCTTTCCACGCATCAATGGGACTACTCAAGTAAGGAACTATTTAGAATTGTCAGGCACTTGTTGGTGACATATAGACATTAGACACCTGGCGCGACCCCCACACACTAGTCGGGGCGAATCTCAATTTTTTGACTCACTATTTGGTGAAAAGCAAATTCCGGTTGTAACCCACCTATTTTGACCCGCTGAACACGATCCCGTCCATAGGTAAGCTCGCAAAAGTGAAGAAAATGCCCAAATCGGCCACGCCCTTTTACCTGTATTTTCAGCCTGTAGCCAAAAACATAAATCCTCTTAGAATAGGAGTAGAGACAAATCTGAGGGCACTAAAGTGATCAGCGCCCTCGCATTAGTGGGGGTAGGTGCTGGAATTAAGTCTCTATCTCATCTGGTTAATTAGATAATTGGATAATTAGATATGCGCATAACCGTATTTTGGCTATATGGCTATAGCCACTTAGAAATGGTTTAGAGACTTTTCACTGGTGCCATTTTGTAAGCAATAGCCAAGTTATGGGGGGTCGACGTCGGACTTTTAAGCTCTATCTCCAACCGTTTTGCCGCTATTTGGCTTTAAAGATGCTCAAAATGAGCGAAAAACGGTAAAAAGCCCGATTTTGAGCATCGTTTAAGCCAAATAACGGCTAAACGGTTGGAGATAGAGCTTAAAAGTTCGACGTCGACCCCCCATAACTTGGCTATTGCCTACAAAATGGCGCCAGTGAAAAGTCTCTAAACCATTTCTAAGTGGCTATAGCCATATAGCCAAAATACGGTTATGCGCATATCTAATTATCCAATTATCTAATTAACCAGATGAGATAGAGACTTAATTCCAGCACCTACCCCCACTAATGCGAGGGCGCTGATCACTTTAGTGCCCTCAGATTTGTCTCTACTCCTATTCTAAGAGGATTTATGTTTTTGGCTACAGGCTGAAAATACAGGTAAAAGGGCGTGGCCGATTTGGGCATTTTCTTCACTTTTGCGAGCTTACCTATGGACGGGATCGTGTTCAGCGGGTCAAAATAGGTGGGTTACAACCGGAATTTGCTTTTCACCAAATAGTGAGTCAACCACTTCTTTTTGTGAGAGATTCGTCCCGACTACACAGTGTGAGCTCAATCTTGTCACCAGCACTGACTGTACATCGTGCACCCCGGTGCGAAGAGGACGGTCTTATATGAGACAGCTTTAGAATTATCTACTGCATGACATGATATCAGAAACAAAATGGAGCCATTTCAAACTTAGTAAAAATATGTTTTTCTTTAGAAACTCGACTTAGCATTAATAATTTTAATTGGCTGTTAGGATTGGTTTTGAAAATGTGAACTCATTCTATGACGGAGGACTACCATCTCTCTCTGTAGCGATCAGACGACAGAGTTATCAGTCCCCACTGGGACATCCTACAAAGGTAACATCTCTCTCATCGCGCCCTGGTTACAAGGATTGGTTGTTATGGTTACGCCTGGACTCTTCAAGTTTCAGAATTTATTGCAGAATTTAAACCAACTTTTCTCTCTACAGAATTTTTGCTACCTTACTGGATCATCTGATATTTGCCCCCAACCACTTCCCCTATCTCACATCCGATCTTCTGATGATATCATGGGTACGTTACCTTGGTAACCATATGTAGGTAACAATGGTAACCAAAGGTAGGTAACAATGGTAACCAAAGGTATAGTTAACCAGGCCAGGGTAACTGCAGTATATATAAACGGTAGTTTTTCCTTTGTTAGTATACATCGATGCTCCAGGCTTCAGGCCTACAGCGACTTGGTTTACACGGGGGATTACGGGGGCTCGAATAGATCGCCCCTATAGATCGCCCGTACCAGTCGCCCGTACATTTGCTTTGCGCATTACGTTTCATCGCACTTTCACCACAAATAAGGTACATGCGCGTTACGCGCATGTGTTTTGTTGTGATGAAAGTGTGGTGAAACGTAATGCGCAAAGCAAATGTACGGGCGACTGGTACGGGCGACTGGTACGGGCGTCTCATCCGGGCCCCCGTAATCCGCTGCCTTATTGACTCATTATTTCTTCTGAAAAACTAATTTCGAGTTCGTGTTTCTATGGCAACCATGATCTCGCCACAGGGCTGGGTAACAAAGTTATCCTGGTGGATGCTAGACCTGTTGCTAGGTACCCCGAGGCTCTCCCTGGTGCGGTCCGGATGTTCACTGATAAGATAAGGTTTGTGATTTAACCTGTCAGGACAATATGCTCTGACAGAATTTTACTGGATCGTTCTCTGACAGAATTGTAGCATATGACTTTTTGTCATTGCCAAAAGTCATGTCTGTACCAAATTATGGTATGACCCCATCTCACTGTGTTATACGGCCCGCAGCCCGACATCACAACTCTAATTTCTAGGCCGGATGACGTTATTGCGAATCTTAGCGGGGATGAGACACTGGTGACGTATTGCATGAAGGGAATCCTTTCTTTCCGCGGCGCCAAGGCTCTTCGTGATGCGGGTATATATGAAATCTGGGTTCCAGGAAACACTGGTCCCTGATTGGCTGATAAACAGTCACGTGACCTAAATAACGAGTTCTGATTGGTTGTTTATTTGTTTGAGTTTCGGTCGGTTCCTGCTTTTTAGGTACCCGGGGTCTTATAAGTGATGTAATTAATAGAGGTTTTTATAGATAGCGGAGGTCGCAAGGCGATATAAATCATACCGTAAAATCATTATCAGTAAAATATTCATAATGAGTGGAGAATCAAAGTATCATATAGGAGCAAAAGCTTCCGGCTTCCATTATATTCATTGAAACCCACAATAAATTCAATTTCTCCAGGTTGGAAGGGAGAGCTCTACTTCATTGACAATGGTGGATTTACTGAGCTTCAGGAACTGTTTTGATCGATACATAGGGACCAACTTACAAAAAGTACCCGGGTATAACAGAAACATCTTTATTTTGATGGAGTTTTGATCGAAAATATATTGTTCCAACGTTGTGCCCGTTTTATCGAGGACATAATATGAATTATTAATTCAATTTTGAAATATTCGTAACAACATTATACCGCAAACACAGCTTTTCATCGTCGAATTTATCCCAAAATTACCAAATTATAGAGTTACCAAATTGGTGTCTCCACAGTGATGTGCAAAGGTCATTAGATTAATCAATGATCTGCGGAGAATTTATCTCTCCTCTCTCTCTCTCTCTCTCTCTCTCTCTCTCTCTCTCTCTCTCTCTCTCTCTCTCTCTCTCTCTCTCTCTCTCTCTCTCTCTCTCTCTCTCTCTCTCTCCTCTCTGCTTAGGTTCCGGATACTGTATTCTAATTCCCTCATCTGTTCATATGTCGTCCTCTATCCCGTAGATTGTCTCTCAGACCGTCATCAAAATCGTCCGATCTCTACCAGTCCGTCCTATAAAGGTCATTGTTACGGGTTCGGTCCGTTCTTGATGAAGTTGGTGTTCTAAAATTCTTCACCTCTGTCATCCTTTGCTCTGCTGTTTGCCGACTCATATTACGCTCTAAATCCACAGGTATGATGCCACTCACTGATTCCTTTTTCCTACCAAACACCTCGCTCATTGAATACGTCCTGACTGGCTATACCTAGATCGGCCGGAATAGATTCCAATTTCAGAATTCCTGTGTCCGATGTTCCCTCCTTACAATGTTGCAAGTGTATCTGTAGTAGACAGGACCTCAGTCGAAGGAGAAGCCAACGATAGGTGGATCCGTCCATGCCAAATTCATGTTCGATGTGACGCGATGTTTTTACGCAAGATTAGTTTGGAAGGTCTGAATAAAATCGTCACGAGAAGTTACCTGTGCCACTACGTCGAAAATCACAGTATTCCCTCATTATTTTGCATCAATTAAAATATCGCTACAATTTCAGTTGTGAGCGTGACAGGGGCTCAGCTTCTCCTTGATGACTCGATGGCCGGTGTCCCAGCCATCTGCAAGAAAATGTCGCCCTGTGGTGCCGACTGCTACACCACCTGCGACAATGTGTGCCAAGTGTGATCTAGATAGGAAGGACAGAGTACCCTTCCCAGTGTTCGCGGGAGAATGCCAACGATCAGGTAGGGATCTCAGTGCTCCTTCATAAAACTTTCCATCTTCATAGTTTCTGCACCGACAGAGGAAGAGAAATTGTATTTATAAAGGAGCACTATGTGTTCAGGTTTCTGTGAGAAGGAGTTTCTCCATCTGGAGGACTGTATCGAGGAAGGTGGTCCTTCATGCCCCAACTCTATGGTTAGCCTAGATCAGGTTAGCTTACGAAAAATTTGGGTATCGATCGAAATTTTTAGGGTCGAACCAACCCCAACCCCCCAATATGGTAACCATAGTTATTGGATACCATGGTTACCACATATGAGCACTGCACTAACATATGGTAACGCATACAGGTGGTAGAGGACTATTACAAGTTCGACTACCGAATTGATGTGAGGACAGTTGAGGAATGGGAGGAAAGCCATGGTAACATGTCAATTCACACCCCAGGATTGGCTAAGAACAAGGCAGATGGATACATGGATAAGTACGTGATCCGTCAACAAAAGGAGTTCAACTATCTCCATTAAAATTTGTGTTATTGACGTTGAAAGGGGCGAAAAGAACCACCCGGCGAAGCCGGGTGGGTTATCAAAAAACACCCAATGGGTGGGCTATTATAGTAATATTATAACCTGAAGTTGCTTCAGTAATTTTCAAAGGGCAGGATTACCACCATGTTTTATCACCCCTCCCAACAATGTCAGGACAATGCGCTAGCCGCTGTTCTCGCGCTCTGTGTGCCTTCTATCTATCTCTATTCTCTAGATAAATGCGTGCCGATTAGTTGAGCGAATTGAGAAGATCGGGTCAGGACAATGCTGACGTGTGTGTGTGTGAGGACAATGCTCTAAGACAGTCCCAACAAGTTATCTACCCTCTCTTCAGGTTGACAGGACTAGAGGATGCCAACATTTTGGTGTACTGCAGAAGTGGAGGCAGAGCATTCAGTGCAGCAATGAACCTTCTCAGGTAGGAACGCAGGCAGTATACATGCAGTGGGCAAGTCAAGTATTATAGGACCTAAAAACCATATGTCGGGAAATCATTTCATAATACAGTGAGTCTCTACTGGGTTACTCAGTAGAGACTCATGCATGATGCATGGTACCACAACGATACTAGGTAACCATGGTAACAACATGATACATCTCAGGTATGGATTCAGCAACATCAACGTGTTTTACCAGGGCGGCTTCCCTAACATCCAAGCAGCAGTCTTTGAGGAAAGTGAAAACGATAAAAAGTCTCACCCCACCAAGGTATGTGCATGATCCCGGTGGAAGGTTGGTTACGAAATAACCCGCCGGGCGACACACACTTTTCGAGATAGAAACATAAAATTCTGGGGATTTGAAGAGAATATAAAGGGGAATAACCCCCAAGAAGGATTTTTGAAACGAATTTCACTTCTGACCATGAGAACGGTATACTTTTATACCTCTTTGACACGCTGGATGAGAATGTTCCCATGCTTCATTAGGGAAGAAAATCTAGAAATAGTTGCTTCAAATGATTATCTATGTGGCCCAAAAGTTTTGAAGTTTTTTACCAAAGATGTGGTGTACAGAGCTTGTTTTGTGAATCCCGCCATTATGAAAAATTAAGAAATTCCCTGTATCTCAAAAAACGGCTGATCGTAGAGACCTGAGACCCAACTAAATCGATTCAGAAGGTCCGATTTGGGGGGGGGTGTCTTCTGAGAGATATTTTGCTCCTACTTCAACAGTTTTTGCTGTAACTGCACGAAAAAAGGTTTAATCAAGAAAGGGGGAAATCAGCCCGAAGCAGGCTACTGGAATAGAGTTTTTCCCCTTTTTAGTCAGGGCATATGATGTCAATTTCATGGTGATTTTCGGCATAATTGTTATAAAGCTAATTCCACTTCCAGGAGGTCCTATTGGGTCCCTAGAACCACCAAAAAAAATGTTCGCGATTTGGTGGATGAAGAAGTTGGGTTTCCGGGCCACGCCCTTCTACCTATACTATGTTTTGAGCCTGAGGCAAAAAACGCCAAAACTGCGCTTAGGGGAGGAGTAGGGACAAAATCAAGGGCACTAGAGTGTTCAGCGTCCTCGCATTAGTGGGGGTAGGTGCTGGAATTAAGTCTCTATCTTATCTGGTTAATTGGATAATTGGATAATTAGCTCAGCGCATAGCCGTTTTTGGCCATATGGCTATAGCCATGTTAGGAAAGGAGTAGAGACAAAACCGAGGGCACTAAAGTGTTCAGCGTCCTCGAGTTAGTGGGGGTAGGTGCTGGAATTAAGTCTCTATCTCATCTGGTTAATTAGATAATTGGATAATTAGGTCTGGGCATAGCCATTCTTGGCCATATGGCTATAGCCACTTAGGAATGGTTTATCGACTTTTCATTGGTGCCATTTTGTTTGGAAACAAATTTCAATCTAAGAGTTGTGGAAAAGTTTAGAGCCTATCTCTTACCGTTTTGGCGTTATTTGCGGTCAAAGTAGGCCAATTAACTAATTTTTTGGCATTTTCGGCTGATTTGGCATACTTTGACCGCAAATAACGCCAAAACTGTAAGAAATAGGCTCTAAATTTTTCCACAACTCTTAGATTAAAATTTTTTTCTGAACAAAATGGCACCAATGAAAAGTCGATAAACCATTCCTAAGTGGCTATAGCCATATGGCCAAGAATGGCTATGCCCAGACCTAATTATCCAATTATCTAATTAACCAGATGAGATAGAGACTTAATTCCAGCACCTACCCCCACTAATTCGAGGACGCTGAACACTTTAGTGCCCTCGGTTTTGTCTCTACTCCTTTCCTAACATGGCTATAGCCATATGGCCAAAAACGGCTATGCGCAGAGCTAATTATTCAATTATCCAATTAATCAGATAAGATAGAGACTTAATTCCAGCACCTACCCCCACTAATGCGAGGACGCTGAACACTCTAGTGCCCTTGATTTTGTCCCTACTCCTCCCCTAAGCGCAGTTTTGGCGTTTTTTGCCTCAGGCTCAAAACATAGGTAGAAGGGCGTGGCCCGGAAACCCAACTTCTTCATCCACCAAATCGCGAACATTTTTTTTGGTGGTTCTAGGGACCCAATAGGACCTGCTAGAAGTGGAATTAGCTTTATAACAATTATGCCGAAAATCTAACATCATATGCCCTGACTATTTCATAGCATTCGTTTTTCGCAATTATATATCTCCTAAAAGTGGGGAAGTTTTGGCTCTCCTAACATATTATGTAATCATCCTGAGAAACTGGAGATCATTGTCCTCCACATGGGTAATCTTGTTTCACTTTCGATAGCAAAATTCCCAAAATTCTCTATAATAACTACATTCAGAAATCAGATGCCATCCGAGCCGGAAGGAGCACACTTCGTAACAAGATCTATCTTTTTTAATACCTTGGTGACATAGACACCGTGCGCGACCAAGATTGAGCTCACACACAGGTGTCGGCTCCGCCTCAAAAAGGGTCGTTTCTTTCAAGGGATGTTGCACGCGATCCACTGGACCGATTTGCATCCGGTTTGTCGCAAAAGACTACCTAAAAATGATCCTAATATACTGGAAAATACCCGAGAAGTTTGTCTGTCATCAGGAAGTGGGTCAAAATTGACACTGAAGTCAAACCTATAATTTGGCTTCCGAGAGTTTCTGCACTCCGCCCCTGCGGTTTGAAAGATATTGGGAGATATGTTGATGCAATTAGCATCAGAATTTGATGCCAGGTATTTTCCAGTACTCACAAGGCCTCAACCTATCTCCCAATATCGTCAGACTCAGTTTAAACCGCCTGGGAGTGGTGCAAAAAGCCCCGGAAGCCAGATTATAGATTTGACTTCAGTGTCAATTTTGACCCACTTCCTGTTGACAGACAAACTTCTCGGGTATTTTCCAGTAAACTAGGACCAATTTGCAGTCACATGAAACAAGCGGGATGTAAATCGGTCCAGTGGATCACGTGCGGGGGTCGCGCCAGGTGTCTATATGTCACCAATTTAATACCTTCATCTGTCATCTAATTCCGTAGATCTATTAGAATATTAGATCTATCTTTCTAACACCATCTCTCTATTATCGTTCACGTGCCCTAGTTAAATGTATATCAACTCGAGAGGGTCAATAAAATTATTACAGACAGCTGTAAGAAACTCTCATCACCATTATAACAGCTGCAAGTGTAACACACACTCTTTAGCCTCGTTCGTGTAGATCCAGTCATTATACCCTTCATTTTGTCTGAGCCGCCCTGCTCCTTTTTGTTCCTTCTGACCGATACATACACAATATAATTGTGTTGATCACATTACCAATTACAACACTAGATTCTGTTATTTCCTTTTTTATAGAGACTAAATTTCTGTATCCCATCCGACTTTAGCTGATTATGGCTATCTTCAGTAACGGAGGGACAACAAACCCCGATTTCATAATCTTCATCATCTTCATCATCTTTCCCTGCATCTCCATTCCTCTAAACCTGTTGGTATTGCGTCACAACTTCCACAAACGCCCCTCTATCCCCCGGACCCTCTACCTGATGCTCGCTACAGCGGACGTCATCGCAGGCCCCTACATAGCCCTGTACACTGCATCTCAAATCTGGCCGGCAAAGACCCCCGCCTGTTTTGAAGACCCACTCTTCAATGATATCTGTGATGATAGTTTCTTCAAATTCGCCATCCGGGATCCATCCGCCGGATATGCGTTGTATTCCCATGGTGCCGTTTTAGCAAACATCGCACCGATAACCATCACCGGTACCATGGCAATAACCCGACTCCTGGCAGTCCGGTTTCCCTTTCTCAACCTTCCACAGAAACCAATAGTGATGGCTGCCATTCTGGGGATGTTGTACCCGGTCCTCGGTGAAATGGGGATGTATTTTAATGCCCCTGAGAATGCGGTGTTGTTCACAGCGATGAAGCATGTCCACACTGTTCTCGATTCAAAGATCGGAAGTTTGACCATCGACTATGCTACCAAGCTGGGATTTATGTTTTGGCCATCCGTCGTGTTCATACTCGTTGGGGCAACAGCGTCTGCCCTGACCGGTTATCACCTGGTAAAGTTGTTTCATAAGCCAATCGGAGGACACCATACCTCCATATCTAGCACTCTCAAAATTTGCCTTTTGAACTCATTCTCCATTGTGAGTTTCGTGGTTTACGCCGTTATGATGGGAACGCTGTCTTCTTCAAAATACTCCAAGGAGAGCTGGGAAGATCTAGCGAATGTCCTTAAATCCGAGAAGAAGGATTTCTTCGTGTTACAATTTTGTGCCGTTACCTTTCTTCCCACTACCTCCTCTCTCATCAACCCGGCTATTTACTTGATCTTCTCTCCGGCCGCGTGTAAAGAGTCTCCTGCATTTCCAGCAGCCCCTCTCACTTTGGTGACGCAGTCACCCTTACAACTCGCGCGCGTAGCGCGCGAAAACGAAGCCCGCGAAGCGGGCTGAGTTGTAAGAGAGGTGATGGCATCACCAACCTCTCACTCGAGTGAACCGAGTGAGAGGGGCTGCTGGAAATGCAGGTGTGTCTTTACAGAATACTGGGAGTAATGCAGTATAGAACACAAGTGGGATAGCCATGGAAGAGAGGAAAGAAAGAGCGGACCCAAGTAGAGAAACTCTAATTTTTTCCCTGCCCGGGTGAATGCCGAAGGCATTCACCCGGATGCCTTTTTACTTTGTAAAAAGGCATAGCAGGGTTAGAATTCGAAAACGACATTTTGGTATACTAACTAATCGGTAGAGGGACCTTTTTGGTCACACTTTAGTTGCGAGGGGCAACGGTGTAGCAACAAGAGCCGTGCACACAGTTACAAGCTGCTCCTTCATAAACCACTTCGTTGGCACGTTTTCAGGAAATGTGTGGCGCGCAATGTGGCGGCGTGGCGCGCAATTTAGTGCTACTAAAACACAAGGATTTGCTCTATACTGTTTGTGTGATATATAAATGATCGGGATTTTGTGTCCCGCTTGCTGCTACAGCGGATTTGGTCATGATTTCCTTTCTTCATAGATTCACATGGCAGGGAAATTCAGCATTATGTTAGAACATAATGCAATTAATCTTGTTTATTATTGCAGATGGACGTAGATGTTATTTTAACCGGACTCAATAGCAGTACGAATAGCACGCTGTGGAAATTTAAAAAAAATTATTTTACTTTTTCTTTAAAGTGAGAGTGGACAGAATCAGAATTGGAAAAGTTTGTTAGAGGTAGTAGAGATTAGTTCTATGAACATTTTGCCTTTTTGCCACTCAAAATCGACCCATCCATCACTGAGATATTTTTGTTACTCTCGGGGAATTCCTGCTGGATCAATATTTATGGACCTCAAATATGCAAGGATAGTCTTAACCTCGGATTCGCATTTTTGCTACAGCCTATTTTAAAACTGGCATTTACTCAATTTTATTAGGTTGTATTTTTGACCTCAGGACCACACTTTTTGAGATAGAAACATAAAATTCTGGGGATTTGAAGAGAATATAAAGGGGGATAAGCTCAAGCGAAGGATTTTTTAAACGAAGTTCATTTCTGGCCATGAGAACGGTTTACTTTTTTACGTCTTTGACACGCTGGATGAGAATGTTCCCATGCTTCATTAGGGATGAAAATCTAGAAATAGTTGCTTCAAATGATTATCTTAATGTTCCCCTAAAGTTTTCCCACCAAAGATGTGGTGTACAGATCTTGTTTTGTGAATCCCGCCATTTCGAAAAATTGAGAAATTCCCTGTATCTCAAAAGCGGCTGATCGTAGAGACCTGAGACCCAACTAAATCGATTCAAAAGGTCCGATTTGGCGGGGGGGGGGTGTCTTCTGAGAGACATTTTGCTCCTAGTCTCATAACATTATTACTATTATTATGTAATCATCCTGATCAGGAGATCATGGTCCTCCACATGGGTAATCTTGTTTCATTTTCGATTAAAAAAATTCCCAAAATTCTCTATAATAACTACATTCAGAAATCAGATGCCATCCGAGCCGGAAGGAGCACACTTCGTAACTTAAGATCTATATATTTTAATACCTTCATGATCTGTCATCTATTTCCTTAGATCTATTAGATCTATCTTTCTAACACCATCTCTCTCTATTATCGTTCACGTGCCCTAGTTAAATATCAACTCGAGGCTCAACAATTACAGACAGCTGTAACAAACTCTCATCACCATTACAGCTGTACAGCTGTAACGCACTCCTTAGCCTCGTTCAGTTTAGATCCAGTTACTTAGTACTTACCCTTCTTTTTGTCTGAGCCGCCTTGCTCTTGTTTGTTCCTTCTGTACCGATACATATACAATATAATAGTGTTCATCAACACTATAGGTTCAGTTGTTTCCTTTTTTTATCGAGACTAAATTTCTATATCACATCCGACTTTAGCTGATTATGGCTATCTTCAGTAACGGAGGGACAACAAACCCCGATTTCATCATCTTCATATTTTTCATCATCTTCCCCTGCATCTCCATTCCTCTAAACCTGATGGTGTTGCGTCACAACTTCCACAAACGCCCCTCTATCCCCCGGACCCTCTACCTGATGCTCGCTACAGCGGACCTCATCGCAGGCCCCTACATAGCCCTGTACACTGCATCTCAAATCTGGCCGGCTAAGACCCCCGCCTGTTTTGAAGACCCACTCTTCAATGATATCTGTGAGCATAGCTTCTTCAAATTCGCCATCCGGAATCCATCCACCGGATATGCGCTGTATTCTCATGGTGCCGTTTTAGCAAACATCGCACCGATAACCATCACCGGCATCATGGCAATAACCCGACTCCTGGCAGTCCGGTTTCCCTTTCTCAACCTGCCACAGAAACCAATAGTGATGGCTGCAATTCTGGGGATGTTGTACCCGGTCCTCGGTGAAATGGGGATGTATTTTAATGCCCCTGAGAATGCGGTGTTGTTCACAGCGATGAAACATGTCCACACTGTTCTCGATTCAAAGATCGGAGATTTGACCATCGACCACGCTACCAAGCTTGGATTCATCTTTTGGCCATCCGTCGTGTTCATACTCGTTGGGGCAACAGCGTCTGCCCTGACCGGTTATCACCTGGTAAAACTGTATCATACGCCAATCGGAGGACACCATACCTCCATATCTAGCACTCTCAAGATTTGCCTTTTGAACTCATTCTCCATTGTGAGTTTCGTTGTTTACGCCGTTATGATGGGAACGCTGTCCTCTTCGAAGTACTCCAATGAGAGCTGGGAAGGATCTGGCTAATGTCCTTAAATCCGAGAAAAAGGATTTCTTCGTGTTACAATTTTGTGCCGTTACCTTTCTTCCCACTACCTCCTCTCTCATCAACCCGGCTATTTACTTGATCTTCTCTCCGGCCGCGTGTAGACTCAGGAACCGAGTGAGAGGGGCTGCTGCAAATACAGGTGTGTCTTTACAGAATACTGGGAGTAATGCAGTATAGAACACAAGAGGGATACTCTCATGGAAGAAAGGAAAGAAAGAGCGGACCCAAGTAGAAGAGAGAATCTCTAATTTTTATTATTGCAGCTGAACATCGATGTTATTTTAACCGGACCCAATAGCACTACTACGAATAGCACGCTGTGGAAAGTGGACTCCAAACAACGATTGTATGTTTGTGCAGCTTGGATTAAAAATAAATTCGAAATATTTTGCTGATTCTAATAACTGTTGTTTTACTTTGAAAACTTCTTGTTTTTTACAGAGGGGATATACAGATACTCGAGGGTATATTACAGCAAAAACTGTTGAAGTAGGAGCAAAATGGCTCTAAGAAGACCCCCCTTGCCAAGCTAGACTGCAGACCTTCTGAATCGATTTAGCTGGGCCTCAGGTCTCTACGATCAGCCGTTTTTGAGATACAGTGAAATTTTAAAAAACACGGCAGGATTTTGATCATAATAGATCCCGCGGTGGCAAAATTCTTATACTATTTCTTTAAATCTGGGAATCTGATGCGGGCAATGCAGCCTGTATTTCTGCGAAATTATTCACGCTTTTCAGAACTCACTAGGCTACATCCAAATTGTTATATTTTCAGAACTATACCATGATAACTCCAAATTGCCCCTCCAAATTATTTCAGAATTATTGCTACATTGAGGGTTCAGAACTATAAACTGCTAACTCCAAACTATTTCAGAATTACTGCTACATTGAGGGATCCTCTGAACTCTGCCCACAGGCTCTCTCTCTCCTAGAACTGAGTGGTGCTGAGGATATCATGGGTTTGGGTGAGAATGTGGTGTTGGTGGATGTTCGACCGAGGAAGAGTTTCCCTGAGCAGATTGAATCTGCGGTGCGGGTACCCACCAAGAAACACAGGTCAGACTAGAGATTGTGCAGACATGGTTGGTTGGTTGGTGAGAGCGGCTGGTACAGTTTGGAGCCTTTGGATGGGCTCGCGGTTGACCATGAGAGGCTTCCCGGCTTTGTGCAGACTTGGAAATTTTGCAAGCAGGGCATGGTTTAGAAGAAGGGGACTGGGGAGTGCAGGGGTCTAATAATTATAGAAAAAAATGGGAGTGTGGTCTTTAATAATTATAGAAAAGGGGAGTGAAACAATCTAAATTTCATCTCTTACAGGGTCCAGAAGTTCCTGGAAGGGTTGAAGGGAGATGAAACTATCGTTACTTATTGCATGCAGGGCACGTACGCTTTCAATGGAGCTCGATTGATGAGGAAATTCGGTATGTGTGTAACCAATATATAGGTAACCATGGTAACCATTTTAGTAACCATATCCCAGTAACCATGGTAACTTTTCTCTCCAGGATTCACAGGGCCACTGTATTACATTGACAAGGGAGGATACAATGAGATAAAGGACTGGTTCAACTAGAAACCATGGCAACGATTAATTATCTAGAGAATCTGATTGTGCGAAGTGAACCCAAATTATTTTGATAAAATATTTTAGTATGAAAAAAGGAGTGTTAGGGGATGTGTGTATAATCCTCGGATAGCCCGGATAATTGACATTTTCATGAACGTTATTCAAGCCTATAACGAGCTGGAATACTTCGGTAATCTAAATCAAGCCCACTCGTACATTGTCCTCTGGGCTATCTTGAAAATAAATATATTATCCGGACTACCCGGACTATCTGGGTTATCTGGGATTATAAGTGTACATACCCCCTATTATTCAGTAAAATATGTTTTTTATTGTGCATTCACTGAACACAGCTTTTCTATTACATGATATGCTCTGTTTATTCACCAAGACGTCTGAATCCAGAATCACCAGTCCATGAAAATATATATTGTATGAGTATTGCAATACTGTTGGTGGGGTATCTAACTCACTCTCTCTGCCTCATCTCTCTCATTGTCTCTCTGATCCCTCAATGATTGTCTCTCTACCACCACCCTCTCTCTACCCCCTGCTTCTCTGTGTTTCTGTTAGCCAGGCAAGTAAGAGCTGGGGCAGTATACAGCTGTCTATAGTATATATAGAGCTGTCTGTGGAGGAGCGACCTGTGTTTGCGGTCTCTCTCTTTATCGTTTTCTATTTTGTTTGCGGTGCCTGCTGCATCTTGTTTCAGCGCTATTGTCATACAGCTGGTGTGTTATTCAAAACACTTAACTGTTAAAGTGATACCACTTTGAGTGAAGGTTGGTTGTTTGATCAGCTGAACAATGGTCCAGGCCATAGTTTGTTGAGTAGGAACGGAGTGGGAAACTCCCTCTCAACGGCCATAATACAGAACAAGCCCAATTATTGGCCGAATAAATCTCGAATCATCAACTTTATGACATGAGGGCATGAGGCTCATGTTGATACCCAAACGTGATATTTTACCACTTTTTCTCCAGCTTCTACCACCATATCTCACGTCTCTCTTTCTCTATCTCTCCCTCTCAATCCTTCTCTCTATCTTTCCATCTATCTTTTCCATCCCTCCCTCTCTTTTTCATCCCTCTCAATCCTTCTCTCCCTCTCTTTTCCCCATCTCTCCCTCACTCCCTCTCTATATCTCCCTCTCTATCTTTTCCATCCCTCCCTCTCTTTTTCATCCCTCTCTCTCTTTTTCTTATGGTTTCAAACCACAACCACCCCCCATTCGCCCAATTATAACAGAGGGGTTGGTATTGTGGTATAAACACATTGGTGAAAGCCAATCAATCAATGATTTAAGTACCCTCCTTTACCATGGGGGGGGGGTGTAAGGTAAATATAGATGGCACCAATCACCTCTATCTCTCTCTATCTCTCTCTATCTCTTTATCTCTCTATCTTTATTTCTCTCTCTATATCTCTTAATGTCTTTGATCATCTTCAACAAGGGTTTGCGTGTGTGATATCTCCCTAGCTCTGTGTGTATTATGTGTGCACTTTACACCAATGCTACCAGGTTAATAAGCTTGCCTTCTACTTTTGATTTGATTCATCTTGATAGCAGTAATATAAGTACATTCCGACCCCGATATACCGGGCAAGCCCCAATTCCCCCGAGCATCCCAGTAAATCGGGGTCCGACTGAAACCACCTGTTACTGATTATGCGAGGCTAGCAGCGGGTTTCCATAATTATAATTGCTTTTTAGCTAATTTGTTTCCATTAAAACATTATTTGAAGTGATAGAGATTAAACTGGAGCTTATCGCCCTAATTCTAATTCCAATCAAATGTTGAAGTGAACGATTCGAAGCCCCGTAATCTTATAACTTCTCTACTCTTCGACCCCATTTTCAGCAACTTGAACCCAAAAACCCTAACTAACCCACTAATCTTTTGTTGTTACAAAGTTAGTTTTTATAGTTAATTGGCTAATTAAATATCACTCACCCTACTGAATGTTTGTTGTTAGTTACTCAACAACTAATTAAATATTACTCACCCTGCTGAATGCTCCCATCAGCCTCGTTAAATCCTCCATCTCCATAAGATCTTCAGTACTTTTGTTTTTACCACCTGTATATTGATATAGTGAAGACATTTGCAGATTAATACTACAGTCGGACCCCGATTTAACTAAATCGGGGTGCCACTAAATCGGGGTTCGACTGTATCTGGTAGGGGGTTTGTACGTGTACTTTTGTTAATTAACTAACTAATTATATAATCAATTAATAACTAATTAATTATTTATTTAACATATTTTAGTCCAGACTTACCTGATTTATTGCTCTTTAAACTCTTGCCCATTTCCTGGGGGACTAGCTATAGTAGCTAGGTGCTTTTCCCAGCTCTGATCGTTATGCAGATATTTACCTTGCTAAATAGGGGAGAAGAGGAAAACTATTAATTACTATATGTACTTATTAATTACTATCCCATTACTATTTATTACTATTTTTTTAAGCTGTAATCCATCATCAATTTTATCTTTGTTTAGCTAGAAACTCGACAGCAAAAAACATGGGATCTTCCGATGAATACGAGGAAGAAATTGTAGAGGAAATAATCGAGGTAAGAGAAGAGCTGTATGGCGGCGCCATACCCCATTTGACAGTGCGCTCAGATGGGTCGCGGCGCCAGACAGGAGAAGAGAGTGCTTGAATTGTTCATACATTTTTATTCTAAAATGCGAAGCACGGAAACAGTGTCAAGCGACTCAAGAGAGTGCGAGGTCGCGAGGATGGTTGAGAGAAAAGGAGCGTATGTGTGGAAGAGGTGAGAGAGAGAGAAACTTTTAAGGGTACACCTGGCGTTTTTCATCATCGAGTGCCCAACCAAATGACTTCACCAGGGTTTAGGTCATACAAAATGGACCTCAAATATGCAATTTTAGCCCTAAAGTCGAATTCATATTTTTGCTACAGCCTATTTTCAAAGTGGCGTTTTTTCAATTTTTGTTGGAATTTTTAACCTCAGGACCACTTTTTTTGAGATAGAAACATTAAATTCTTGGAATTTGAAGAGAATATAAAGGTGAATAAGCCCAAAGAAGGATTTTTGAAATGGAGCTTATTTCTGGCCATGAGAAGGGTTTACTTTTTTGCTTCTTTGACACGCTGGCTGAGAATTTTCCCATGCTTCATTAGAGATGAAAATCTGGAAATAGTTGCTCAAAACGATTATCTATGTGGCCCAAAAATTTTGGAACTTTCCCGCCAAAGATGTGGTGTACAGAGCTTGTTTTGTGAAACCCGTCTTTTTGAAAAAGAGAGGAATTCCCTGTATCTCCAAAACGGATGATCGTAGAGACCTGGGACCAAACTTAATCGATTCAGAAGGTCCGATTTTGGGGGGGTCTTCTGAGAGACATTTTGCTCCTACTCCAACCGTTTTTGCTGTAATTGCAAAAAACCAATTCTATGAAAAGGGGGAACAACTCTATTCCAGTAGCCTGCTTCGGGCTGATTTCCCCCTTACTTGCTGATACCTTTTTCGCAATTACAGCAAAAACGGTTGGAGTAGGAGCAAAATGTCTCTCAGAAGACCCCCCCAAAATCGGACCTTCTGAATCGATTAAGCTTGGTCCCAGGTCTCTACGATCATCCGTTTTGGAGATACAGGGAATTCCTCTCTTTTTCAAAAAGACGGGTTTCACAAAACAAGCTCTGTACACCACATCTTTGGCGGGAAAGTTCCAAAATTTTTGGGCCACATAGATAATCGTTTTGAGCAACTATTTCCAGATTTTCATCTCTAATGAAGCATGGGAACATTCTCAGCCAGCGTGTCAAAGAAGCAAAAAAGTAAACCCTTCTCATGGCCAGAAATAAGCTCCATTTCAAAAATCCTTCTTTGGGCTTATTCACCTTTATATTCTCTTCAAATTTCAAGAATTTAATGTTTCTATCTCAAAAAAAGTGGTCCTGAGGTTAAAAATTCCAACAAAAATTGAAAAAACGCCACTTTGAAAATAGGCTGTAGCAAAAATATGAATTCGACTTTAGGGCTAAAATTGCATATTTGAGGTCCATTTTGTATGACCTAAACCCTGGTGAAGTCATTTGGTTGGGCACTCGATGATGAAAAACGCCAGGTGTACCCTTAATACAAAACGATCTGCACCAAAACACAGCACCATGGAACCTTTATATGATAGTTCTAGTACACCAACATGGAACACCACTCTCCTTCCCACCACCCACACAACACCAGAAAAGCACAGCTTTTGCCTTGCTCGACCCTCCTGTAAAGGAGGGTTAGAACATAACAACAGAAAAGCACTATGACACGTGGTTTCCTTCTTAACTACAAAGTGTACCCTTCTATTGCCCTCGGCAGTGTCCGAAACTGTAAAATGCCCCAAAATAACAAGCCACCGACTCCAAAACTAAATTCCCCCAAAATAACAAGCCACCGACTCCAAAACAAAACTTCTCCAAAAAAAATTACTAAATTTCCCCAAAATTACAAGCCACCGACTCCAAAACAAAACTTCTCCAAAACTAAATTACTAAATTTCCCCAAAATAACAAGCCACCGACTCCAAAACTAAATTTCCCCAAAATTACAAGCCACCGACTCCAAAACTAAATCTCCAAAACTAAATTCCCCCAAAATAACAAGCCACCGACGAGGTTCGAACTCGCGACCCCTGCTTTACGAGAGCAGTGCTCTGCCACTGAGCTACGGTGGCCGTAGGATGGCCGCATTTCCGGGGGTTTATATAGCAGGGTGAGGAAGTCGAGGCGCTAAAATAAAGTAATATTTTGATGTTGAAATTGTTAGTTTACCATGGAAAAATGACACAAAAACAAAAACACAAATGATCGAAACAAAAACTGAAAAATTAGAAGTTTTCCCAAAAATGAAAAATTAAAATTGGAAATTAAAAAGTTTACCAAAATTACTGCCCTCTGTGAGGCTCGAACTCACGACCTTCAGATTATGAGACTGACGCTCTAACCAACTGAGCCAAGAAGGCGCTGTCTCGGAACACGGAAACACACTCCTAGTTCTGTAGTTTGAATTTTATTAGCCCTTTCTTTTGCCTTCTGAGATAAAGTCTCGAGTAAATTTGATATTTATAAATTAGTAGTGCATCAAAGTCGAATATGTAATTACATGCCCAATTCAGGGAAATTAAAATGGGAAATTAAAAAGTTTACCAAAATTACTGCCCTCTGTGAGGCTCGAACTCACGACCTTCAGATTATGAGACTGACGCTCTAACCAACTGAGCCAAGAAGGCGCTGACAAATCCGCATTTGCGGAGATTTTATACTTGCTTTGAAATCACCGCGTGCACACGACCCGACTCAGATTGAATTATCTGGCCTACTTATAATTGAGAACTTCCTCTTCAGTTTACATTGTATTCTAGAAGTCAAGATTGGCCGACTCTGTTTTGAGATAGATCAGGTACCACTGGACTACCAGAGAGGGATATCCCGGATAGCTGCTATTCGGGGTATTCAAGTCTATTATAGTTGTTCCCTAATGTAGAAAAGTATAAAATAAGGGATAATTAGGAGTAAAATTAGGTGTCAGTGTAAAAGAGAAAAAGTTCATTGTTCACTAATTTTCGAGGCTCGTCAAAAATTTAACCAAAAGGCTCCACCGAGATTCGAACTCGGGATCTCCTGTTTACTAGACAGGCGCTTTAACCAACTAAGCCATGGAGCCGCTGGGATGAGGACAATTCCGGGCTATATAATACACAGTGTGTGAAAGTGGCACTACGTTCTGTGTGGGATGTTTGCGTTTCGAATAAAGATGCTGTGTTTCTATTCTGCATGCTGCACTCTTATGCTATAATAGACGACGTCAATAAAGAGAGAGAGAGAGAGAGAGAGAGAGAGAGAGAGAGAGAGAGAGAGTGAGAGAGAGAAAGAGACAATGAAAGAGAGAGGGGTGATCATATAGAGACACTTTGTAAACATTTTGAGTACAGTCCCACCCTATCCTCACCCCCAATCTCTCCCTAACACCCCTCTCCCCACCCCCAATCTCTCCCTAACACCCCTCTCCCCACCCCCAATCTCTCCCTAACACCCTCTCCCCACACCCAATCTCTCCCTAACACCCTCTCCCCACCCCCAATCTCTCCCTAACACCCCTCTCCCCACCCCCAATATCTCCCTAACACCCCTCTCCCCACCCCAATCTCTCCCTAACACCCCTCTCCCCACCCCCAATCTCTCCCCAACACCCTCTCCTCTCACCCTCAGGAAATTGCCACCATGCTAACACCCTCTTCCCACCCCCAGAAAATTGTCACCATGCTAACACCCTCTTCCCACCCCCAGAAAATTGTCACCATGCTAACACCCTCTCCCCACCCCCAGAAAATTGTCACCATGCTAACACCCTCTCCCCACCCCCAGAAAATTGTCACCATGCTAACACCCTCTCCTCACCCCCAATCTCTCCCTAACACCCTCTCCCCACCCCCCAGGAAATTGTCACCATGCTAACACCCCTCTCCCCACCCCAATCTCTCCCTAACACCCTCTCCCCACCCCAAATCTCTCCCCAACACCCCTCTCCCCACCCCCAATCTCTCCCTAACACCCTCTACTCTCACCCCAATCTCTCCCTAACACCCCTCTCCCCACCCCCAATCTCTCCCTAACACCCTCTCCCCACCCCCAGGAAATTGTCACCACTAACACCCCTCTCCCCATCCCAATCTCTCCCTAACACCCTCTCCTCTCACCCCCAGGAAATTGTCACCACCACCACCACCACCGGTGGAGGCAGACCCCAATCTCTCCCTAACACCCTCTCCCCACCCCCCAGGAAATTGTCACCATGCTAACACCCCTCTCCCCACCCCCAATCTCTCCCTAACACCCTCTCCCCACCCCCAATCTCTCCCTAACAACCTCTCCCCACCCCCAATCTCTCCCTAACACCCCTCTCCCCACCCCCAATCTCTCCCTAACACCCCTCTCCCCACCCCAATCTCTCCCTAACACCCCTCTCCCCACCCCCAATCTCTCCCCAACACCCTCTCCTCTCACCCTCAGGAAATTGCCACCATGCTAACACCCTCTTCCCACCCCCAGAAAATTGTCACCATGCTAACACCCTCTTCCCACCCCCAGAAAATTGTCACCATGCTAACACCCTCTCCCCACCCCCAGAAAATTGTCACCATGCTAACACCCTCTCCTCACCCCCAATCTCTCCCTAACACCCTCTCCCCACCCCCCAGGAAATTGTCACCATGCTAACACCCCTCTCCCCACCCCAAATCTCTCCCCAACACCCCTCTCCCCACCCCCAATCTCTCCCTAACACCCCTCTCCCCACCCCCAATCTCTCCCTAACACCCCTCTCCCCACCCCCAATCTCTCCCTAACACCCTCTCCCCACCCCCAGGAAATTGTCACCACTAACACCCCTCTCCCCACCCCAATCTCTCCCTAACACCCTCTCCCCACCCCCAGGAAACTGTCACCACTAACACCCCTCTCCCCACCTCCAATCTCTCCCTAACACCCCTCTCCCCACCCTAGGAAATTGTCACCACTACCACCACCACCGGTGGAGGCAGACCCCAGTCCAGGACTGAACGCAGTGTGGAACGTGAGACAAGACGCAGCCCATCACCCATCGAGCAACCCCTTGAATCAACTGTTGAGCTAGTTATGGAAGGTGGACAACAGACCATGGATATGGGTGGATCTACTGAGATTGTGACTGTTACCCAGTCTGAACCTGCCGAGCCTGAGGTCGTTATTACCAAGACACGATCCCCCTCACCCGGTAAGAGTTGTGTTTAAAATACAAAATAAAAAACACAACGCAATTCAGTTTGCCAGAAAATGAGACAAATTTAAATTTTGCAAATAAGTTCAAGGCCACATAAACTAAACTAAACTACACACGAGTGTAGCAGTAGCTGCTGTGGAGGGAGTTAGTACCCTTGCATGATTGGCACTACAGCTAGAGAGGGTCTACTACTGAGCTACAGCTACAGCTGTATGTGCTCAAGGAGGAAAATTGACAAACACTCTTGAGAGAGAGTTATTATGGAGGTAGCGAGAGAGATAGATAACTACTAAGTGATATTCATGATATATATAATTGAATATAAAATGAGTATTGAGGGAAATATAATGTTCATCCACCAAGCTAAGACCACTTACCCTAGACGACTAGCTGCAAAGCTACAAAAATCCCTTTCGAGACTGTTGAATGTTTGGAAACATATATGGGATATGTATTTTTGAGTTTGACATGGTATGTGTCAGCCTTTTCATATTTTCAAGAAAACACGGTGACTTTTGGGGCTGTGGCATTGCCACCACAGTTGAATTTAATTCGAATGGCTCATTTCCCCAATACAATAAGCATCCTACAACACATATAATATACAATCAACATAGAGCTGGGATATCTTCTCAGCTCCTTCTACCTAAAACCTGAAACTATGCTAGTCTAAGGAGGAGGATCAGGGGGTTAGTGCGACCTTTTTTATGCCCCACACGGTAGAATAGAGGGATATATCGCTGAGATTTGGGCTTGCAGCAACCGATATAGCATGTCAAAAACTAGGAACTGACCGAATCAGGAAATACTGGTCCCTGATTGGCTGATAACCCGTCACGTGACGATTGGCTGTTTACTTGTTTCGGTCGGTTCTTGTCAAAATCTAAAAGGGTATAGGTATCTCCCAATCACTGGGTGCTTTTCATCGTTTCTAAGCAACTCCGAATCGAGATTCGAACCCGGGACTTTTGTGCATGAGAAGCGAGTGTGTTACCACTATACAAACAGGATGAAGTAACAGATCGAAACATTATTATATAATGGCCCTACAGGGAAATATTATTGAAGCAGATATTTCGTATTTTAGACCACTAATCTGCAACACCTGCTACACCTGCAAATCGGCCACGTACCAGGAACCGACCGAATTAAGTAAACAGCCAATCAGAACTCGTTATTTAGGTCACGTGACTGGTTATCAGCCAATCAGGGCCAGGGACCAGTATTTCCTGATTCGGTCGGTTCCTGCCACGTACCCCTACACTTCTATCTGTAGATAGATAGACCCCTATACTTTATAATTCAACAGAGACAATTACATAGTACATAAATTATTATATCACTGACCTATAGTGTCACCATCTTTATCACAAATGTTCTGGCCATTTCAATAAATTATTGGTCTCTGTGATACTGATCTAATTTTTACCAACGCTCTCCATCTCCAGAAGCTACTGTTGTGATTACAACCACTGACAACGGGGCCCCTGAGAAGAAGAAGCGGAAGAAGAGGCGATCTAGGAGATGCAGCTCTCGAGGTAAGTTGTGGGATCCATAACACAAATGGTAACCATGGTAACAACTCCATCTACCCTCCTAACCCTCTAGCCCTCCTAACTTACCATCTCCCCTCCTATTACTATAATTAGGAGTCCTATCGCTCTAACTCTCTCCTCCACCCCTAACCCTCTAGCTCTCCTAAGTTATCCTCCACCCCTCCTATTAGGAGTCCTAACCCCCCCCCCCTCTCTCTCTCCTTCCAGTGATGATGTGTGGATACGACCCAGAAGTGGTACCATCCAGGTACATGTGTGGAGGAGGTGGAAGCTACGATCCCGAGGTCGTCCCCTTCTACCGAATGTGCAGCCCCGGTGGTAGGATGATGAGGATGAAGAGGAGCAAGAAGAGGAGCAAGAAAGTGAGCAGCTCTTCTTCAAGCAGTTCCTCAAGCAGCTCCAGCAGCAGGTGTGAAAAAGAGTAAATAATCATTATTTAAAGATGAGAAAAGTTGTCTTTAGTTACTTTTTGAACCGATTAATCGTAGTCCTATCAAGTATCAGCTCGTATTCCCTCCTCTCAGCACTAACCACTCCTCCCCTTCAGCTCCAGCTCTAAACTAGCCTCCCTCACTCCCCTCAGCTCTAATCGGACCTTCTTTCCCTCAGTTCTAGCTGTAATCTAACAACTCCTCCCCCTCAGCACTAATCTAACAACTCCTCCCTCTCAGCTCTAATCTAACAACTCCTCCCCCTCAGCACTAATCTAACAACTCCTCTCCTCAGCACTAATCTAACAACTCCTCCCCTTCAGCTCCAATCTAACAACTCCTCCCCCTCAGCACTAATCTAACAACTCTTCTACAACTCTTCTAGCACTAATCTAACAACAACTCCTCCCCCTCAGCACTAATCTAACAACTCCTCCCCCTCAGCACTAATCTAACAACTCCTCCCCCTCAGCACTAATCTAACAACTCCTCCCCCTCAGCACTAATCTAACAACTCCTCCCCCTCAGCACTAATCTAACAACTCCTCCCTCTCAGCTCTAATCTAACAACTCCTCCCTCTCAGCTCTAATCTAACAACTCCTCCCCCTCAGCTCTAATCTAACAACTCCTCCCCCTCAGCTCTAATCTAACAACTCTTCTACAACTCTTCTAGCACTAATCTAACCACTCCTCCCCCTCAGCACTAATCTAACAACTCCTCCCCTTCAGCACTAATCTAACAACTCCTCCCTCTCAGCACTAATCTAACAACTCCTCCCCCTCAGCACTAATCTAACAACTCCTCCCCCTCAGCACTAATCTAACCACTCCTCTCCTCAGCACTAATCTAACAACTCCTCCCCCTCAGCACTAATCTAACAACTCCTCCCCTTCATCTCTAATCTAACAACTCCTCCCCCTCAGCTCTAGCTCTTCCAGCAGCTCCTCCTCCGAGAGTGACTGCTGTTATACCGGTGGATACAGGCAGTATGCGGGCGGTATGAACATGACAATGACCTCCCCGCAACCCACCAACTTCCAGGTACTTACATCATCACCATATATGGTCATTACCATATATGGTCATTTTTGGGAACTCGAAACTGTCGATTCTCTTTAAATTTGGAAAAATTTGAACCATAAGATACCATCGAGCATTTTAACGGGTTACCACGCTACGTTTGCACATCACTTTGGAACAAATCGGGAACCTTGGTGGATCGATAACTCGTGCAAAGATAGAGAGAGAGGGAGAGAGAGAGAGAGAGAGAGAGAGAGAGAGAGAGAGAGAGAGAGAGAGAGAGAGAGATAGAGAGAGGCTAGGGAGATAGAGAGAAAGAGAAAGAGGGGGGTAGGGAATATGAAAGAGAGATAGAGAGATAGAGATAGATAGATAGAGATAGAGAGATAGAGAAAGAGGGGGTAGGGAATATGAAAGAGATAGAAGTGCAACGGTGTAAACCTAACAATTCAAAATGATATTTCAATATCTCGAGATCTTGTTATGAGTTGTTTAGCTGCATATTTGTAGGCAACTTTGCATATTTATCACATCTTTTGGAACATTTGGAGCACTATATTTCCTTATTTGGAAGTGAAACGTTGCCTTATTTGGAAGTGAACCCAACATGAGGCACAGAGATCCGATGCTTCAGGGAAATTACCCAACCAAAGCATATGACCCAGTGAATAAGGAGTGGGTGAGCTTTGATGGCTCCAGCTCAGCAGTTAACTATGGTAACAATAGACAGAATGCGGGTGGTTACCATGGTAACAACAGACAGCATGCAGGTGGTTACCATGGTAACAACAGACAGAATGCGGGTGGTTACCATGGCAACATCAGACAGAATGCGAGTGGTTACCATGGTAACAGCAGACAGAACGCAAATGGAGGTGGAAGATTCGGTGGTAACCATAGTAACCGAGGTGTAAACACTGGGAATCAAAGCAAATATGGTCGAGGTGGTGGTATAGATGGAGGTGTTAGATTGAATGACAATAATCTGGATAGTGCAGGCAAAATGGATGCCATCGGAAGTAGAGTTATCAGTATTGGGGGCAGTGATAATGGAGGAAACAAACCAAATGGGTACTGGAGCCGTGGTAACCGAAATGGTAACCAAGGTAACCGAAATGGTAACCAAGGTAACCCAAATGGTAACCAAGGAGGTTCATCAGGGCTTATCATTATCCCATCCAATGGCTATCCAACTCCGTCTGGTTCCTCCCTCTATTCAACTGCAGCAGTCCAACCCGGCGCAACACAAGTACCAATTAGTGGAGGTGGATTGCCAAACAATAGCATCTCATTCAGGCCAACCAATCAGAGACAAGGAAGATACCAACCAACCAATCAGAGACAAGGAAGATACCAACCGACCAATCAGAAGGCTCAACCAAGATACCAACCGACCAATCAGAATGCTCAACCAAGAGGAAGAAGAAGAAGAAGGCCTGCAGGTCCCATCCCAAACGGAAGTTCTCTAGTGCGATGTGACACACCATCATCTAGTAGCAGCGATGATTCGAAACCCAGTAACCATGGCAACCAAGACGACACTACAAAACAGGATGGTGATAACGAAGATGTACTAAACGGTGATGATCATGCTCCAAAAAATGATGATGATACTTCCTCGCCGGTACGCTCATACATATAAGCCATAGTCGAATAATTTCAAACGAAACATTTCATAATATATGTTCATTCCGATAGTTAGAAAAACTTCTCAAAAACATAAAATGAAACAGTAAGAAGGTCAAATAACCACACAAAAACATGTTTACTCGGTTACCGACGTACTGCAATTATTAGATAAGACGAATATATTAGGACTGCAATACTCATAAAATTTTGGAATTTCAACAAAAAACCCGGATGAGCTGCTATGTTTTATTTAGTGTCATAATTTCCTGAATTCCGTCCGGACAGTCTGGCGGCTGTGAAATTGCTTAGACGATTAAGAATGAAATCACTGAGTTTGGAAAAAATATTTGAAACGGGCCGTTTTGCAAAGAAATCGAGGTTGATAGAGATGCAGTTTCTTGGAAACTAATAAAATCTAAGTGGTATTCTCCTCTCCAGGTTGTTGCCATAGTAACCAACCCAAAATTCTCCTCTCCAAGTTGTTGCCATAGTAACCAACCCAAAATTCCCCAGGTCGTTGCACCTCAGATGGTTCAGGGAATTCAGGGACTCAACCTTGCTCCTGCTCCCGCCCCCGCTCCTGCCCCCGCCCCTGCACCTATTCGCAGGATCATCAAAAAGGTAAACCAACCAAACTAAAAAACTGATGAAATATCCCTTATCGCTTTCCAACAAAATACCAACCAATACCGATCAGATCTCCATTAACCCCTTTCTCCAGCTCCCCCTCTCTAATCTCCCCTCTCTCCCCCCCCCCCTCAGAAAAAGCCCAAGAAGCCCAAAAAGAAGAGGCCAGCTCCCGTTCCAGTTTCCTCCTCCTCATCCTCCTCCAGCTCTTCCAGTGACTCTAGCTACATGACTACTGACGACAGGTGGGACACAAAACAACTTTCACATTGTTGTAACCATGGTAACCCCAAGTGTAACCATGGTAACCCCAAATGTAACCATGGTAACCCTTTCAGTGAGCCCAATCAGGATGCCCCTGATTTCAAGGAACCACTTAGTGGCCGTGCCCTGGAGCGAGTTGCACAGAGCGTCATTGTTCACTACGTGGAACAAAAGGTAATTAAATAATTAGTTAATTAAAATTTAATTTAAATAATTAGTTAATTATATAATTAGTATTTAGTTAATTATAAAACTTTGTTAATATTGCTTGGAAAGGAACTGACAGAAGCTAGGAATCCTAGATGGTAAATTCAGATATGACACAGACAGTGTCCTAGTAGGATAGTAGGATACTGTCTGTGCTGTTGCACATAGTATGAACAATACAAGATACTGTCTGTGTTTGCTTCATGAGTTTACCATCTGACATGGGTAGAGAAGGAGTTTTAAAATATTATCCTTCCTTCAACACCTTTTAGAATTCTGCAAAATATTCGAAACTTTTCTCAAGAGCTGTCTACCAATGTTTCTACCTATCACAAGATTGAAGATTTTCGTATCAACTTAAAAACACTCACACTCCCCCTCACCCTTAAGATCCCCTCCTCACCCCTCTCTAACCCTCACCTTCCCCCGCAGCCCAAGATCAAGAAGAAGAAGCCCAAGAAGGTCAAGAAGCCCAAGAAGAAGGTCCCTCCCCCACCTCCCAGTAGCTCCAGCTCCAGCTCCTCTAGTGAGGAGGAGGTAGAGGAGATCATCATGCCCCCTCCCCAAGTTGCCCCTGCCCCCGCTCCCCAGCCAATAATCCTGGCTGCACCCCAGCAGTCAATGCCACCCATTCCCAGACAGAGGATTGTACATAAGAAGAGTTATATCAAGGTAAAACAACCAATCAGAACTCGTTATTTAGGTCACGTGACTGGTCCCTATTATGGCACACCTGACATTTGACAATCTCCCCTTAGGTTCCTATTATGGCACACCTGACATTTGACAATCTTCCCCCAGGTTCCCATTATGACACACCCCCCTAGTTACCGAAATCCCACCCTCCCCCCTTGGTCCCCAACCTGACTATCCCCCCCCAGGTTCCTATTATGACTGCCCAGTGCCCACCTCCACCCTATGACTATCTCCCCCCTTGGTCCCTATTATATGACACACACCCAACCTGACTATCTCCCCGCAGGTTCCCATTATGACTGCCCACGTTGTCGAGGATGAGCCACTCCAGTGGAACCAATCCCAGAACAACAATTGGCAGATGATCATGCTGCCCAACCAGCAGGTAACACGGGTTACCATGGTTACCATGGAGTTTCAATGTAGTTACTATGGTTACCATTATGATAACACACACACACAACCCCTCCAGACCCAGGTTCAGCAGACAGCATTCCTATCCCCAGATGCAGACAGCATCATACCCCCAGACATGTTACACAGACATGTCTACCAGGGTACCAGCAGCAGTTCCAGCTTCTAGTTCCTGATAGCGACAGCCCCGTTACTAGGACAACCGTTACTAAGGTAAGTGGGGGGGTCCTAGCAACTCAAGTAGATACACGGGCTTAGATGAGTTCTGGATTCTAAGGGGGGTACTACTGCAGTTGGTAGGGTGGTTTTGTTGGATGTAACAAGCTTTTTTAGATTTGAACGGGATATTATAGGTTAAAGAGAGGGCCAGGGGATTTTCATATTATTCCTGAAAGAGACAACACTGATCGTACATATTTTTCAACTTTTTCTCTCCGTTTTTACATTTTTTTTCCAATTTCCAGACCGGATATAATAATGGGCACTGCAGTGGTCCTACTCAGTGTATAATAGATCCAATATACCCTCAATGCAACGATTTTAACTCCGGAGTTTGCAACATCGAGGATCTAACATTTCAAAATAATAAGGTTTTTGCTGACTTTTTTTTAAAAATTTTTTGTCTAAAAAATGCATTTTTTAGCCCCATTTTTTGAAAGCCTATTTTTCTCTAAAATTTTGACTCCAGTTCAGTTCGAATCACATGGGACGGTTCAACACAACCACACCACCCTCCCCTAACTGGAGCTCGTTGGTCAATGAGCAATCAGAACGGGAACTGAGAAACAGAAACCGTATCCAGTCAGTCTCCATGTCCAGACCTTCGAGCAGAAGGAGAAGGACCAGCTCTGGAGAATCCAATCTGTGTCAATGTCACCGACCAGACCATACCGGGGAAGGGTAAAGTCATCTGGGCACATTGTATCATCATCCCTAAATCGTGGGAAATCATCATCTCGATCCCAAGGTCGAACTACCTCATCTGGCTACATTGGAGGTAGAGGTGGAACTACCTCAGGCTACATTGGAGGTAGAAGTGGAACTAACTCAGGCTATAACACTGGATTTTCACCTGGAGGAAGATCTCCCTCTCCAGTGGAACATTGGCTGGCTGCCAGGAGGGATGGAGATCGGTATAGCGTGTCTCCTGCCCGGAATAAATCCTGGAGAAAAGGAACCGAGAAGAAGAATAGGAGTCGATCATCACGAGGCAGAAACAATCCATCTGATGAGGATGAGATCCCGCCTTGTTCCCCTGGAGGCAGGTCCCCCTGCCCGTTGGAGAATTGGTACAATGCCTGCATGACTGATGGGGATGATCGGTATAGGGTGTCTCCCAGTCGGAACAAATCGTGGAGAAAAGGAGGGAAGAGGAGAAGGAGGAGGAGGAGGAGTAGTGGAATTGTGGTAGATGCTCACATGGCTCACATGGCTCAGATAGGAGATGAGTCAATGAATTCCTGCAGTTCACCGGGGATAAAATCAGACTGTGAAATTACACCCATTACAGGCTTCATAAAAAAGGTTATATATACTTGAAAACTTTCCAGACCTTTTTTTAAATAAAATAACTGCGCTATACGTGGAAAAACCGAAAGCGCTGACAAGCTGTTTTTCTGTTAGGTTCATTTAAAGGCTGAAGATAACAGGCTGAAAAACACCGGTGGAACAGACTTTTTATGTAACGCTTGCATCGCAGAAACATGGGGTCTAGATTACCAACCCGATCCAAAATTTGAAAAACTAACCGGAGAAAATGTTGAGCAGGTACAATATCTCCAAAATACGCCTCGAAAAATTCCACTTTTTTTAAATAAAATTCCAACACCCTTTTTTCATTTTTTTTTCTTTTCTTCAAGGATGCGGGCGATATCCGAGTTTATCAAGATGCGTACCGGTCGGAGCCCATTTGCACCCGGTGTCTCCGTGAGACCTTCCATCCTACGGGCGGGTCTGGAACTGGGCCAAGATTCGAGAAACTGTTCGGGGAACCCATGCAGGCCCATGTAGGTGTCAGGGTTGGGTGTTAGGGGTAGGTGACAGGTGACAGGGGTGGGTGTAAGGGGTATGGACACGTGCTTGTACAACTATAATGGGTGTGGACTGTAGGTATATTAGATCATTATAGCATAGATATAGGACGTGGGTAATGGTATATCGGGGGATAAGGACCATTAGAATATATACCCAGTGTGGGAGACAAAATGATCATGGCCATAACTCACTCCTCCCTCCAGTTCAACAGTCCTGGTAGCCCCCGACTTCCCGGAGGTCTCAGTTACTCTCCCCCTGTTATCACCAACACCTCCACCACTACACACCATGGAGCCATTGTACCAGGTAACTTGGTGTAACTTTGTCGATCTAAATCATGCTAATAACTTTGCGGATGTGCTGTCTCTAAATCATGTTAATAACTTTGCGGATATACCCTTTCTTTTAATAACAATTTCCCTTCAGGAATGAAAACCTTCACTTCCAAGAGCCCCAGATCTCCCTCTGGTAAACCAGCACTGGGTGTCATGGCTACCCGACCCATTCCCATCGGTACTACCAGAACCCGAAAACCCAGCGGAGAGGTGAGTACAAACAATAACTTTACGGCTCCTAAATTTAAATCAAGTATTCCTGTTTATTACAATTCGAACTCCCCACAACTAGATTGTGAACGAGACTACCTATGTCACCAAGATTCCCCGAAGCCCAGCTAACCCATCTGTTGCCCTGGCTACGGCCATTACAAACCGACCCAAGAGTCCCACTCAGGTCACCGCATTCCGACCTGTAAGCCCCGGTGGAGGAGGCGCCAGGTGAGTGCTCCTTCATAAACAAATCTTCTTCATTTCTTATCTTCCATTCCATTCATTGTTTTATTGCCCACAATTTACTCCTTCATAAAACTAATCATGCCAGGACCGACCAACTGGTGACTGTGGTAGGAAAACCAACCTACACCAAGCCCAGTGGGTTCAACTATGACTCCTACAATGGCCGTGGGGGAGGTTCTGATGAGATTATTGAGGAGGTTGTCGAGGAGACTGTTGTCACCACTACCTCTAGCTCAAAGGGTACTACATTAGTTATTATCTGGTGTATACATACCATACATTAGTTATTATTTGCATTCTGCAGTATGTAATAACCATTCGAGAGATTCTCTCTGAGAAGAGAGATAATAAGAGATAGAATCTATGAACCCCATGAATATTGTAACCAGCTATGATAAACGGAGAGTAAGAAAGAGTAAAAAAGAGAGAGAAAGAGAGTAATCAGCAAATAAGATTGAGAGTGGAGGCAACTTATCTTCCTAATTTCAGGATCTAAATCTAGGCCTGCAGTTTCTGGTGGCAGCTACGGAAAGGGACTTATCACCAAGGGTAGCAGCGGTAAGCAAATAAATTTAACCGACATATTATTTTGTTTTTGATTTTCGCCAAAAAAACAGATTCAGACAACACAGATTCAGGCAGTAACAGACCTCTAAACCAGGAACCGACCGGACCAAGTAAACAACCAATCAGAGCTCGTTATTTAGGTCACGTGACTGGTTATCAGCCAATCAGGGACCAGTATTTCCTGATTCGGTCGGTTCCTGCTCTAAACAGACACATACCCACAGACCACAGACTCAGTAATACTAACCTCGTATATCCACACAGGTCGTGACACTGGCGAACCACCAACCCATACTCCAGCCCACTCCGTCCTAACTGTTATCCCAATGGGCAGGATGGAAGAACCATCAACCCAAACTCCAGCCCACTCCGTCCTCACTGTTCTCCCGGTAGCTCCATTGGATCGAGCCCTCGAAGTGTTTGATACTTCAAAGTATCTGACCCGGGATACTATATCCTCTCCTGAGGTGGTAGAGGTGGTAGGGAATGAGACAATCACATTGGATATAACCCCTGAGGGTGGGGTGAGTGTGATTGGCAGGAAGAAGAAGAAGAAGAAGGGTAAAAAGAAGAAAAAAGGGGAAAAGATTGAATGTGAAGGAAAGGAACAGTCTTGGGTTGAGAAACTTCGTGAATATGAACAGAAAGATGTTATAAGTGATGACGTCACACGTTATGATGACGTCACAAATCCGTTATCAAGGAGATCAAAGCGTGGGAAAAAGCGCTCACCAGGTTTCGCAGGGTCCCTTTTCAACTGCATGACTGTGCGGTGTCTCTCTCCTAAAGTGACCTCCCCCAAGTCCTGGTCGCAGGTAGCAACTGCTGAAAGTAGCAGTATTTCAGAAATATCGGTAAGAAAGACGACGCACAAACTGATGACTGATGGACAATCACAAAAGACGACAAACAAACTGACAAACATACGGACTGGGACTTTTAAAACTACGCCGCTGGACGGCCCCAAACCCGTTAAAACAACTCAACCAATCTCCTCCAAACCAGCTGCAAAATCAGTAAAAACAGCAAAGCCGGTGAAAAATAAAACAGAAAGAGGACTTTCATCTCACGCTCCCGAGGTTTCAGTACCTGTTGCAGCTCATCCAGTTGGAAGGACAGAAACTGAATCAAAGAGACCAATGCTCACTAAAAAGAAGGAGCCTGAACCAGCGGAGAAAAGGTGTAACACAACAGTCTTGACACTACCATCTTTACCCCTCGTTCAATCAGGAAAACCTGTACAATCCACCATCAAATCAGCAAAACCTATAGAATCCACCATCAAATCCGGACAAAGAGAAGAATCCTCCGACCAGGCAACAGTTAAAATATCATCAAACACCCGAAAACAAGGCCCTGATAAACAGCTGTCTTCCGTGAATGAGGAAATGTTGCAGTCAACTTCAACACCAGCCTCTTCTTCCCTTCTACGGAAGTTGAGTTCCCCTGGTGACGCATCTGGTTCCCTTTCAGTCCAAGAATCTGCTGGTACATCTTCTATTCCATTCCAAGAATCTGTTGAACTAGGCCAAGAATCTGCTGACCAAGAATCGGGTATTCTCTCCCAGGGTCTTATTGAATCTAGCTCTCTTTTCGAAAACAGCCAGACCATGTCTGAAAGATCTCTCGTCTCTGAGGAGTATCAGCGTCAAAACACTGGGGATTTCAGTTCTCGACTTCAACGACAGAACACGGGAGAGTTCCTGATGATCACAGAAGAAGAGGAGAAGAAAGCTGAAGACTCCAGTTTTGATCAGAGTGATGCACCACATTATCACCATGGTGATTTGAAGGATGATAAAAGGGATTCTGCACTCTTTGATTCCTCAACACCGACCTCCGAACCACCATCCAGACCAGCCAACCTCAACCTAGCAACAACCACCTCGGACCAACCGACAACCACATTCTCCACCAGTGGATCAGGGCCCGATCAGAAGGATTTATGGGGAAAAGATCACAAGATCTTTGAGATCTGCGAAGAGATGACGTCATCGCCTCCGGTTTCCCCGACGCCCCTCCGTCGATCTCCCTCCGCAATGCGCCGATCACCCAGCCCTCTCATTGGTGGATCTACCCGGGCTCTCAGCCCAACTTGGACCACTGAAACACGGATAAATGAGACTGGTGAAGAGGAAATTGTGACCATTGAAGGGCACAGTTCATCTCTGAGCGAGGAAGTACAGCCAAATCGAGGAGCGGGTGGTATGAGCATGAGGACAATTTACCGGACGGCATTCATCACAGAGGATACATCGGAAATCTCGATGACAACAGGGGAAAATAACTTTGCGACGTCAGGAGTTTTTAGCGAATCCGAGGATGTTGTTGTCATGGGAACGCACCAAGAACAACATTCAGAAACAAGTGGATTCGTTGAAAGTGCAACTACGACAAGTTATGATCGAGGCTTAGAATCTACGGAGTTGGCTGAGATGTCACCGTTGTCTACTTTTGACCAGGAAATAAGTTCCCTGGACAGGCCTGCATCGCCCATACCCAGAAGTACGGTCAGTGATCCTTCATCGGAGAGTGCTCCTGCATCAACTGGACATAATGTGAGTGAGCTGCCGATTCAGAATAGTCCACCTTCAAACATGTCGCTATCAGATCAGTCCCCAAATACTGGTTCTAATTCTAATTCTACTTCTACTAACAACGGCCAAAAGGAAAGCATTCAAAACAATAATGTAGCTTCAATGCAGAGGAAATCTCCCTCGCCTCCTACTAGAACTTCACAGTCACCACCGAGGGCATCTGACAGTACGTCTGACAGTCCAGCCAAAACTCAATCTGATGTTACAAATAAGAAATCTACCGCCGAAACCAGGACGTCTTCTAGCCCGGTACGACTGAAATCACAAACCTCGCCAGCCCACAATCGGGCAAGATCTCCCTCTTTGCACCGGCTCCAGACATCACCAACTCCTGATCGATCACCAAACTTCAAACGCTCCCTCTCATCGAGTCGAACTCCTGATCCCATTGTTCCCATGGAAACAACTCCTGATCCCCTTGTTCCCATGGAAACAACCTCACTACCACCACCACCCAAAGACCACAAAGACCGTTCCCGAATAGCTTCAATCACAGAAATAGCCAGGGTGGCCAGCCCTGACGGGGGAGTTATATCTGTTAACTTTTGTCTTTCTCCCACCGTGGGTAGGGAGAGGATGGCCTCCAGTATCAGTTTGGAAGAGTTTTCACTTTTGGAGAAGGAACTAACTGACCCTGATTTGATGATGCAGATTGAGGAGGGAGTGGAGAAAACTAGCTTGAAAGAAAAGACAGTCACAGATTTCGTGGAAGAAAAGACAGATTTCGTGGAAACAAAGATCACGGAAAAAAGCATGACCTTTCCTGATATGGCATCTCCGACTTTGATGACCGAGGATTTGCAGGATGATGTTTTAGAAGCACTTCCAGCCGTAGAGGGAAAAGAGCTGGAGGTGATCGAGGAGTTAGGAAGTGAAGATGATTATGAGGTTGCGGCCGATGAAGATACCAACAAAACCCGTCAGATTCTTGACGCAAAAGAGACAACTTTGGAAGTTGAGACGTTGGACAGTTTGGAAACAGTTGTCATGGAAACAACAACTCAACCAGAAATTCCTTCAAAGAAGGAAAGTTCCAAGAAAAAGACCAACGTGAATTCTAGGAATATTTCAGCGATCAAGACAAAGGCTAAATCCAAGATTGATACCGGTTCAAAGATTCCCACTTCAAAGAGAGCAAAGCCTGAAGAAATCAAACCAAAAACGAACGAGTCAAAGGTGCTCTTATCGAATAAGGAGAGACCGAAAAATTCCGTCCAAGCTACAAAGTCTAACAAGACAAAACTTGTCAAAAAGCCGACAACAATCCTGGCCCAGAAACCAAAACAGGACTCAAGGACACCATCAAGTTCCCAAAAACCAGGCCCAAAGGCACCCACCATCGTTGCCAAGACACCAGGCCCAAAGGCACCCACCACCGTTGCCAAGGAACCAGGCCCAAAGGCACCCACCACCGTTGCCAAGACACCAGGCCCAAAGGCACCCACCACCGTTGCCAAGACACCAGGCCCAAAGGCACCCACCACCGTTGCCAAGACACCAGGCCCAAAGGCACCCACCACCGTTGCCAAGACACCAGGCCCAAAGGCACCCGCCACCGTTGCCAAGACAGCAGGCCCAAAGGCACCCACCACCGTTGCCAAGCAACCAGCTGTTCCCTCGAAACTAAGTGGAACTGGCCTAAAAAAGTCGCCGTCTGGTGCGAGTATCGCTGCACTCAAAAAGTCTCCGTCAACATCGTCGCTCAAAAAATCAGGGTCTTCCAGCAATTTAGCGTCAGTCAAATCAAAAATTGATACGGGAATCAGGGGAAGTCGAGTAAGGTCAAAGGAAACCACTCCATTCGTCACTTCTCAAAACTCTCCTAAACCACTGGCAAAATCAGGCTCAACCCACTCCCTCAAGAAATCAGGCTCAACCCACTCCCTCAAGAAATCGGGGTCGATATCCAGTCTCGTGGGGATAAAACCTAAAGTGGATACTGGAATAATAAAACGAATCAAAACACCTTCACCCATGAACCTCTCACAACGAGACACTTCCAAGGAACGACACCATCAAAAACAACAAGAGGTGTCAGAAAAAGGTAAAACCAAAGGTGGATTCTCTTCGAAAAACAACGTTAATCAGGAACCCAATCCTCAAGCTCCATCTCATCTCTCCTCTCTACCACCACTAACATCAACTCAAGACAAATCGCGAAGATAAAAAGTACCGCCAAATCTAAAATAGACACGGGACGAAGGACTCCCTTAAGGGCAACCCCAGCAGCCAGTCCTGCATTCTCAGAATCCCTTCTCTCCATGAGCCCGGCATTCTCAGAATCCCTTCTCTCCATGAGCCCTGCAGGTCACTCTGAATCCCTTCTCTCCATGAGCCCTGCAGGTCACTCTGACGCCCCGAGCTCGCCATTTTCCTCCGTCCCCTCGCCCCACCCTCCCAGCCCCGGTGGGGGGTCTCGTTTTGCACCTAGCCCTGTTTACTCCTGTGAGGATATGGTGGCTACTGATTCACTATTTTCCTATGGAGACGGGAGGGAATCCCCCACGTTACTTGAGTCTGAGATTACGATGAGAGAAGGTTCTCCAATGGAGTTTAGACCGGGATCAGTAGCGTCTACAGGTGAAATGAGAACGGAGGTAGTGATGCAGGGGGTAACAGAGTTTGCAGTAGATGAGTTGAAAACTGAAGCACTGGGGGATTTAGAAGCTGAAGTATTGCAGGAGTCTGAAGTATTGGGGGAGTTAAAAGTACTGGGGGAGTCTGAAGTATTGGGGGAGTCTGAAGTATTGGGGGAGTCTGAAGTATTGGGGGAGTCTGAAGCTCCTGGAGATGAAGACGATGTTCCATTACCAGAACCACAAGAAGAACTCCCAGCAGACTTTAGACCCCCAGCATCATCCACCAAGCATCATGACATTACCGTGACGTCATCAACGCATGACGTCACAAGGAGAGGATCTCCAGTGTTCTTTACCTCTCCATGTCCATCTCCAGTGGGCAGACCAGGCTCCCCCGGTCTAATCATGGGTCGGGGCCACGGTAAACCCCTCATGGGGTTGGTTATAAATGAGGGGTTGGGTACCGTGCGGGGGTCCAGCGAGGAGAAGGAGGACAGACACACAGACAGACATACAGCTACTGATGACGGACAGACAGACAAACTAACCGAACAGACAGAAGGTAGACTAGCTATGTTGAGTATTAGTCCCATCCCTCTACTCAACAAACCCAAACAGATCAGAGCAGATTTCCCAAACCCTTGCCAATTTATATGTCTCTGTAGTAGCCCCTCCCTCCCTCCCTCCCTCCCCAAACTAACAGTTTTTATAATTATACATTGTACCCAATACATTATACCCAATACATCCCCCGATTATCACTAACCCTGTATGGCGGCGCCCATACCCCATTTGATTCTCAGATGGGGTCGGCGGCGCCAGACAGCACTGACCTGATCATGTGTTCCCCCAATTATCACCAACCTAATCATTGTGTGTATACCATGGTTACCATAGTAACTGAATTCATTATGTGTTTCCAGGTGGTGGCAGTGTCCGCTTTTCAGCTGGCACCAAAATGGGCAGCAGCGGTGGAGGTTCCTCCAAAGTCGGTGGTGGTGGTGGTCGATCCTCTCCCAGCGGAGGTTACAGCAAGGGAGTGAGTTATTCCAGCGGAGGTGGATTTGGAAACGGAAGTGGTGGATTCAGCTCTCACGGTGGATCTGCTAGTGGTGGATATAACAAGGGTGGATCTGCCAGTAGCGGTGGATATAGCAAGGGTGGCTCTGCCAGTAGTGGTGGATATAGCAAGGGTGGATCTGCCAGTAGCGGTGGATATAGCAAGGGTGGATCTGGATATAGTAAAAGTGGAAGTAAAGGATACTCGAAGGGAGGAAGCAGCCGCAGTGAGTAGAATTAATATATTTCAGTTGTTTGGAATTATATCATTTCTTCGTTTGTTGAGTTACTCAACAAGAGTTCGGGCATCATGCCATGATTAATAGTTTTCACGATTTTGTGTTTGACAATATTTCTCGTTCCTCAGAAATGGGATCCATGAGGCATTAGACGATGTAAGCTGGTATAACGGACAGTGATAACTGGCATGGTTACCATAGTAACAAGATTCGTGTTCTATAGGGATCTGGACAATTTGGGAGTTTATTAAGCTGTAGTGCAGTGACACCCAGAAATTAAACTGTAGTTGGTTGATTATTAAATAATAATGTGTTGGGGAAACATATAAGTTTGTGTTGTAGTTTTTGTTTTGATAATTCGTTTCTAAGTTACCCACCCGAGTTATTGTTTTTGATCCAAAAATCAGATTCTCCGCCGTTTTTTCTGTTTCCGAATTCCTTCTTTCGACGCCGGTATCACAGGCACACATTTGGGTGTTTCTGTGGGTGTTCCCAGTAACAAAGGTGTTGGTGTTTCCATAGCAACACCGTGCAGTAACGACGGTGTTTCTATGGGTGTTTCCATGACAACACCCTGCAGTAACGAAGGTGTTTCTATGGGTGTTTCCATGACAACACCCTGTAGTAACGAAGGTGTTTCTACACCAGAATCAGGTGATTTTCCAGTTTGGACTGGCTTCAATACTGATTGTTGCCTTACTTGACGAGGTACCATGGAGCTTGGAAATGAGAGGGAGGAAGTTGAACTTCTAATTCGGTTCTTTGCCACATGATCTCCGGGAATGTGAGATGGCAGCACTGAGATAACAGACGGTTGGTTTGATGAAGGAGCAACATTCTGGTTACTCTTAGGACGGACACAATTGGAGGGCTGTAGGGCTGGTTTCGGGTGAGAGAAAGGATTACTAATGTTTCGATGTTTCTTTGGGTATGGCCGTATTGGCTGGGAAGGTTGCAGCTGAAAAGGAGAGATCGTTACTTTAACTAAGGAGAGAGAGCAAAAGAGAGTTAATTACATTAACTAAGATGAGAGGTTACCATTTTGATAGCCCACTCGGCGTGTTTATCCATCTTCTCGCCGCATTCTTGGACACTTTCCAATTCCGGGGCGTACGTGATGTGAAGAGCATTTCCATAGAAGGGATGATTATCAAACTTCCGTTTTATGTACCTGGGCGAAATTATTGTGATATTGTAGGAAATTGATCCTCAGGGAGAACTCTACAGAGAAATGGGATTTCTGATCAGAATATTGGGCAAATGTTCTGACAGAAAGAAATGAGAATATTGGGCCAATGCTCTGACAGGCCAACTGGGTACATACCTGGCAGAGAGGAGAGATGAGTATTTAGCGAGATAGACCTCAGTAAACTCGTCCAAATTTGAACTGTGTACCTCAAACCTGTGTGGATGAAACGGTGTTGAAGTCAATATCATGAATATATGGTCAACTTGACGCCACATCTTGACCACCTTGATGTGGCGTTAAATCATAACCCCCCACCTAGTACCCCGAGTTGAGAGCTCAGATGGACCCCATCTGATGGGGTCTGCGTGGCACCAGACAGGTCAGGTACTAGTATTACCTGACCTGTCTGGCGCCGCCGACCCCATCAGATTCTGAGCGCACTCATGTCAAATTGGGCTATGGCGCCGCCATACAGCCATACCTGACGAGGGTTCCAGAGTTTTGGAGGAGTTGGGACAACTCCTGAAGAAGATTTACCGCTGGTACGTTATGGATGAGCAGATAAAGGGACTCTTGGGCAACTGAGAAAACCTGTGAACGGGGTGGGAGAGATAATTATTAAATAGGGATCACGTGATACATTCTCAATCTAATCTGTCTGGCGCCGACATGACACACGATCTGAGCCCAACAGATTCTGAAAATCAAGACGGGGCCAGGTCTGGCAGCGCCAGACAGGTCTGAAAGTGAACGCCCAACTTCTTTGTGACAACTTCAGGGGGTCGGAGGGATCACCAACAACACCCAACCATGAAATGCTGTGACATACCTTGACGGCATTTGGTGTGTTGGGGGCCCTATATTCTGGTCTTGAGAGGCAGACTTCACCCTTGACATGATGTCCCATTGCTATAAATAGGGAGAGAGGCAGAGAGAGAGAGAGACTGAGAGAGACTGAGAGAGAGAGAGAGAGAGAGAGAGAGAGAGAGAGAGAGAGAGAGAGAGATAGAGAGAGAGAGAGAGAATGAGAGAGAGAGAGAAACAGAGAGAGAGAGAGAGAGAGAGAGAGAGAGAGAGAGAGAGAGAGAGAGAGAGAGAGAGAGAGAGAGGAATAGAAACAGGGAATGGGAACCGGAAAGGGAGAAAGACACGGGTAGAGAGAGAGAGAGAGATAGAGAAAGAGAAGGGAGAGAAAAAGGGACCGACTGTGTATATTCAAACTGAAAAACCCTCATTTGCTGTCTGGCAGCGTCAGGCCCCAATTTCATTCTCAGATGGGGTCCGCAGCGCCAGCCAGCACACTTGCGTGATATTTCCCACGGTCATAGCTCTACCCCCGGCGCGCGGTTGACCATGCCAGAATTGGGACCTTGCATTGTAAGGAGGTCGCGGCGCGTTACGTTCACGAGAAATCATGACAGTAAAAGGGATGAGAAAGGGAGAGACGACAGAGATGGGATGAGAGGTCCACACCACGGCTCGCAACCTGCGCGAGTGTAGGCAAGCTATCTCTTCCATCTCTCCTCCACTCTCTTTCTCTCTCTCTCTCTCTTCTCTCTCCCCCTCTCTCGCTCTATCTCTCTCTCTTCTCTCTAATATGGCATGGCACTCTCAGACCAGAGGAGGCAGGGGATGGAGGTCGACAAAGGAAGTACAGAGAGAGAGAGAGGGAGAGAGATGTAGTGTGTGTGTTGCTGGAAGGCTGGCTAAGGTGTCAGTCAAAGAGGGCGATTGGGTGTCATTCCCTGTAAACAGAGAGGAGAGGAGAGAGAGAGAGAGAGAGAGAGAGAGAGAGAGAGAGAGAGAGAGAGAGAGAGAGAGAGAGAGAGAGAGAGAGAGAGAGAGAGAGAGAGAGAGAGAGAGAGAGAGAGAGAGAGAGAAAAAGTAAAGAGATGGCAATTTCTTTGATAGCCCACACGGGCATTTTTGAAGCATGTAACCGTCGTATATCATAGCTCCCGGAAATGGGGGAGTGTTCGGAGTGTCTCTCTTATCAGGAGCTGCCATTCTAAAGCTGCTGAAATATGGAGTGAGATAGTAGTGAGATAGTTGGAAATAGTATAACACAAAGAGGAAAAATCGGTGATTTTTGTTGAACATGTTTAAAAAATAATAACAATTAACTGTTAGCAGAGTGGGTTTGACTTGGAAACACATCAAATTCGTTTATAAAGTTCATGTTCTCCCGGAGACAGGAACCGACCGAAACAAGTAAACAACCAATCAGAACTCGTTATTTAGGTCACGTGACTGGTTATCAGCCAATCAGGGACCAGTATTTCCTGATTCGGTCGGTTCACATCAAATTCGTTTACAAAGTCCATGTTCTTCCGGAGATGGTTTTTGAATGATTCCTCAGCCAAGAAAAGTTTGAAAATACAATGATGTTGTTCTTGTCTTGTTTGACCCTGTCTTCACGCCCCGAGGGATATTAGAAAATAACAAATATTGTTCATGATACGATCATCTGAAATGGCCAAACAACCAATCAGAACTCGTTATTTATGTCACGTGACTGGTGATCAGCCAATCTGGGACCAGTATTTCCTGATTTTGTCGGTTGTTGCTAAGGTACGATGCTAATCTGGACCGGTTTTCCCTCGTCCACGCCAGCCCAATTAATCCCATCGTAATCCCGCTGGAAAAGGTCGGTCCCCTGTTCGGGTGTTACCACTATCAGTCCACCTGTGGGTAGTCTCTCCACACCACCAATCTGGAGAGGGAGCAAGGGGGTAGTAACATTAAATATGGGGTTGGACCGGGGAGGAAGGGGGTTAGAAGGAAGGCAGTGTAGTCTCTCCACGCCACCAATCTGGAGAGGGAGGAAGGGGGTTAGTTGATCAATCTAGAGAGAGAGAGAGGAAGGGGGTTAGTTGATCAATCTAGAAAGAGAGAGAGAGGAAGGGGGTTAGTTGATCAATCTGGAGAGAGAGGGGGTTAGTTGATCAATCTAGAGAGGAAGCGGGTTAGTTGATCAATCTAGAGAGAGAGGAAGGGGGTTAGTTGATCAATCTAGAGAGAGAGAGAGAGAGAGAGGAAGCGGGTTAGTTGATCAATCTAGAGAGAGAGGAAGGGGGTTAGTTGATCAATCTAGAGAGAGAGAGGAAGGGGGTTGATCAATCTGGAGAGAGAGGAAGGGGGTTAGTTGATCAATCTGGAGAGGGAGGAAGGGGGTTAATGGTTGATAAACTTGGAGGAAGGGGGTTAATGGTTGATAAACTTGGAGGAAGGGGGTTAATGGTTGATAAACTTGGAGGAAGGGGGTTAATGGTTGATAAACTTGGAGGAAGGGGGTTAATGGTTGATAAACTTGGAGGAAGGGGGTTAATGGTTGATAACCTTGGAGGAAGGGGGTTAATGGTTGATAACTTGGAGGAAGGGGGTTAATGGTTGATAAACTTGGAGGAAGGGGGTTAATGGTTGATAAACTTGGAGGAAGGGGGGTAATGGTTGATAAACTTGGAGGAAGGGGGTTAATGGTTGATAAACTTGGAGGAAGGGGGGTTAATGGTTGATAAACTTGGAGGAAGGGGGGTTAATGTTAAATTAATTGGAGGAAGGGGGTAAGTTGATCAATCTAGAGAGAGAGAGGAAGGGGGTTAGTTGATCAATCTAGAGGGAGGAAGGGGGGGTAAAAGGAAGGGAGGGTAGTTTCTAAATTTTTATAGTTGGGGTATAACCAGTAATCATTACGTCATATCATATCGGGGGAGGGGGATTTAGTTGGTATCGAAGACACCTCACACTCAGGCCGCTTTGCAGCCTTCGTTTGGCGGCCGGCAAGGGAGGGTAAGTGGTAACTTCGTTACCAAGGGATTTAGATACTCCTGGAGAGTCTGGGAAAGCAGATTATCACACAACAAAATGCTGCGAGTACGTGCGATTAGGGGGAGAGATAGAGAAAGAGAGAAAGAGTAGAGAGAAGAGAGAGATAGAGAGCGAGAGAGATAGAGATAGAGAAGAAAGAGATATGATAGAATATAGAGGAGAAAGGGCTCACGAGTACCTGCGATTAGGGAGAGAGAGAAAGGAAGGGAGAGAGAGAGAGAGAAGGAGAGAGAAAGAGAGAGAGAGAAAGGCTCACGAGGCCCAAAACTGACGTCACACAATTTGAAATCGAAGTCTGCAGCTAAAAATACACTTTTTGATAAGCATCGAAATTGCGATGGCCAAAATTTAATACGTGAATTTAAAGAGAGTGAGATAGGAAGGGCGGATATCACAATGCCATTATTTCCTGAATCATACCTCTCGTGTGTATTTGGCGATTTCTTTGACTAAAGCATCAGTATCCTCGGGTGGAACATTCTCAACTAGAACTTTCACGTAACCTTCTATCCGCTGTTCTCGTAGCGCTGGGAAATGTGAGATCGTTACTTTAACTAGCAGAGTGAGAGAGAGAGAGATTGGTACTTTAACTAGGAGAGAGAAATGTTGTTCCTATAAGACTAGGAGAGAGTTATCTCAATAGAGCTAAGTGAGGGAAGTTTTACAAATTGATGTGATATATCGACATGGCTATTTTTAGATTCATTCTGAAAGAATTTACTTGAGGATAAAAAATCAATTACCATCAATAACTGCTGATTGGTTGTTAGCAGGGCGGCGTGGTCTCCGGGGAATGCCTTCTTCTTCATTTCCCGAGGGGGGAATGTGACCAGGATTTCCGGGAATGTGACCGGGAGTTCCGGGAATAGTTGCAGATGATGACGGGTAGAGTTCCGCACGGTGTACCGTCTGTGGTGCTGTCAGGTCTTCGTCATCTACAGTGTCCTAGTTTTGGGAGAGGGGAAGAGAAAGTGACGGAGATAGAGAGAGAGGGAGATAGAGAGATATCACTCTTTCTTACTAATATTCCTCCCAATCGTCATCATTATAGAGTTCAGTAGTAGGCTTTTATAGTCATTGGAAACTTGCCAACGAAAATCATGCCACGCTGTAGTCCCATCCCCCGTTTCTTTCTTGTTCCAATCCCCCCTCTCTCGCTCTCTCTCTCTCTCTCTCGCCTGATCTCTGTTGAAGCCTCGGGCAGAAAATGGATCTGTCAGCGCTGATCGCTCTCTCTTTCTCTGTCTCAGCTGCACACCCCCTCCCTCCATCACACACACACAAAGTGTCCATAAGGACCCCCCTCTAGTCTCTCTCTCACTGTCCCTCTCTCTTTCTCCGCTCACTATCCCTCTCTCTTTCTCCCCTCACTATCCCTCTCTTTCGCCCTCTTACTCAGTAGAGACGAGTCCCCTTTAGCCCAATCTATCTTCTCCTCTCTACCCCTTCCTCCTCTCTCTCTCCCTCTCCCTCTCTCTCTCACACGCAGTAGCTGCCGGGACTCCTCTTTGCTCTCTCTCCCTTCCCCAATCTCTCTCCCTTGCCTCTCTCCTTTGCTCGCATGGCCTGCCCATAGAGGTCCAAATTGGTGTAATTTAGTGATCCCCACCTGCTACTACAGAGAAAGAGAGAGAGAGAGAGAGACAGACATAGAGATGAAGACAGAGAGAGAGAGAGGTAGAGAGAGAGAGAAGAGAGAGGGAGAGAGAGCGAGCAAAGACCCGATGGGCAATTAGTGTCATCCCTCCTAAGACAAATCAACAAATCACTACCTTTATACTTGTCTAATACATCACCTGATAACACATCTTCAAATTCACTCTTAGTGCTACATCTGTCATATATACTCGTAACGGTCATCCTAAAACACCCGTTGCACGCCGGCCAACAAAAAACTCTTCACAGATTTCACTCGTAAGTTACGTTAAAGTAGGCTCAACAGAGATCAAAAAGATTAGAGATAAGATGCTAACACAGTTATCAGATCGATTGACGGCAAACTCAAATTAATTTGTTTAAAGTAGTGTTGAAAAGTTTGAAGAAAAACTGAAACAAACAGTTTGTATAAATGTATAAAATTTAAGCTTTGACCCGCTTTCACTCTGATTTAAAAAATATATATGGGACCCAATTTAAAAATGATAATAATAATAATAATAATAATAATAATACATTATGACATCAATGTCATCTCATATATTTTCTCAAACTTTCTTTACCCTATTCAACTTCATAACCTTCAGAGAGTTAAAATAAATATATTTATCTCTTACATAACATGATACATCGGTAGAAAGATTATCTTGCGAAAATGTCACACTTCTCAAAACTCAAAACCTGAGCTCTTTTTTCGGGGGTTTCACTATCACTGTACTGATTAACCCACAATTAGCTTGATAAATTATTATATTATTATATTATTATATTATGTATTATTATATTATTAATCCGATAAAAATCCATCATACTACACATATATATGCACACTGCACAGCTCTCAAATTTGGCACACATGAATAACAATATAAAGATGGTTTATATCACTAACAACTACTATTTTTATCTTTTTCTAAACAAACACTTATACATTCAAGTACTTGTAGAGGTACTTGTAAGGGTTAAACCCTATCGAAGAAGAACTGCAAATCTTCGCTAGGGGAAGTACTTATAGCTTCATTTGGGTTACCCTGTTCTGAATTTCCTTTCTCGTTTGGTTTATCCTCATCTGTCTTTTCTTCCTCTTCCATTTTCTTAGCCTTCAGCTCCAACTTCCTCACTGAAGGGGGAAGGAAATTAAATACAGTCGGACTCCCCGATTTAGGGTCATTCTCATAAAATTGACACTTCAAGATGAGAGATTTTGGTCCTGCCTTTAGAGCATCTTAACATTGGTCAACTTTGGTAATTTTGGTACCAGAATGTAGAAAAATGTCTAAATTAACGAAAAATGAACAGTATGGTACAATTATGTATCATAGGAATGAATAATGACGCATAATATGCTAAAAATGACCGATTTTCGGCGTGGACGTAATGACCATGACGACCGTGACGCTCATAAAATCGCTCATAAAATCAGTTATGGTTGTCGTACGACGTAAAAATGGGTATCCAGCGGTAGCTCTCAAAGAGATCTGTCTGATTGGAAAATATGAAAGCATACTTGTAACTAATTTGGATTTAAATTGCTTTGATAGTGAAAAATGTAATGATTGTAACGACCGTGATATTCGACCGTAACGTAACGGTCGTTAAAAATGTAACGACCATCACGTAACGGTCGTTAAATTTGTAACGTCCGTAACGTTATGGTCGCTACGAAAGTAACGACCATCACGTTATGGACGTTACAAAATTTAAGATGTAATGACCGTGACAGACCTTATAAGGTCATGAATTTGACTCCGCCACAAAGTTATTTGCACGGACATTACACCTGTAACGTCCGTAACGTTATGGACGTTACGAAATAACGACCATCACGTAACGGTCGTTAAATTTGTAACGACCATAGACGTTATGGTCGTTACGACCACTTTACATGCAATTGTAATTAAATTGCATTGTAACGTCCATCACGTAACGGTCGTTGCGTAACGTACGCGGCTTTAATTACTCATAATTATTTAATTATGCAATAATTATGAAGTCCACGTATACAGAAATACTAAGTCCATTACGTGCTTTCAGATGATATAAGTTTTATCGAAATCGGACAAGTTTGAAATTTTGGTGTCAATTTCATGAGAATGACCCTTTAGTGGCACCCCGATTTAACGGCAGTTTCCCCCAAAAAATTTATTTTTGAAAATATTTTGAAAACTTTTCGAAGGTGTATCTACCACGTCCTGATCGTGTTTCGAATCGGTGCATCTTATTGCATGTCTTGCCGGTAATTAGAAGGTTCGAAATGGGGCTCATCGACTCACAAGTTTACCAAGCGTCAAAATTGCGATTCCATCACGTATTACACTCGGTGATTTCAATGTAGTTTGATATTTTGCGATGTATTGTGTCTTGTACTTTGATATTTTATATCGTACGTGGAGCTGTATCCGAGAGCAATGATCCAACTGTTAGCTGGGTATTGCTAATCGGTACGCCTCGAACACCCACCCCTCCTCTAACCACCACCGTGGACCGCGGTGGCGGAGGCGGGGAAAAACGAGAGAGCCAGGAGGAAAAACAATAGCAAGGAGAAGAGATACTGCTAGAGAGAGAGGGGGTTTTCTATTATCTTGATATTAAGCTAGAGAGAGAGAGAGAGAGAGAGAGAGAGAGAGAGAGAGAGAGAGAGAGAGGAGAGAGAGAGAGAGAGGAGAGAGAGAGAGAGAGAGAGACGAGGAGAGAGAGAGGAGAGAGGATAGAGCGAGGAGTAGATCTCGAGATAGATAGATCTCGCTAGCTCTTCCTACTCTCTTCGTCTCTCTACGCTCGCTCTCTCTCTCTCTCTCTCGCTCTCATGCTCTCTCTACTCTCTCTCGCTCTCGCTCTCCTCGCTCTCTCTCTCTCTCTCTCTCTCTCTCTCTCTCTCTTCTCTCTCTCTCTCTCTCTCGCTCTCCTCTCTATCTCTCTCTCCTCTCTCTCTCTCTCCCCTCTCTCCTTCTTTTCTTCTCTCTCTCTCTCTCGACTCTCTCTCTCTCTCCTCTTCTCTCGCTCTCCTCTCCTCTCCTCTTCCTCTCTCTCTGCTGCGGTCTTCTTCTCCTCTCTCTCTGCGTCTTTCTTTCATGCTCTCCTCTCTGTCTACCTGATCTATGGGCACTGTTCCCTACGCACTCTCTATCCTCTTCTTCCTCTAGCAGGCATTCATCCTCTCTCGCGACGATTTTCTCCCTTGATTGATCATCTCTCTCTACAGTTCTCTATCCCTTACCGTGGCACCCTTCTACGTCTTTTCTCTCTTTTATTACGGTATTGTGTTACTCTGAACCCTTCTCTTCTGCTTCATTTCTGGCTTCTTCTACGTTTCTATGTATCAATTTAAATCGCTTTTCTGCCAGATTATCACTGTTTCGCTTAACCAACACTTATATGATAATATGGCCCCAGTGTCCCACCTACCGCAACAAACGTTCTTGATCCTCATTACTTATACACTTACTATGCGGATGCTTATCCATCTATACACTTCTCTCCGGCAACAGAACAACTGAATTTATCAGTAGCCCCTTGAATTGAAATCAATGTCATCTCTAATTATCATGTTTTTTTACTCCAAATTACCGCCATTACCGTAATGAGGCACCACTGTTATAACAGTTAGCAGTTTATTTAACACCCTCTTCTATTAAGCTAGTGATATGTGTGTTAACATGATACATCTCCTTCTCTTTACAGCTGCATTGTGTGGAACAGTTGTTCTCACAGGTTCGTCACATATAATATCACGTATCTAATAAATATTTGATGTTTTTTACTTTTATTCTGGGAGAGCACTCCCGTAACTAATCATTGATACTGAGAACTATCAGATGGCAGGAGCGCTCCACTCTCCAGCGCAAAATGAAATAATTTTAGCTTAAAAATTTGCGATCAATCTATGATTTTAGTGGTTAGTATCTTTATAGTTTATTCGTCATGACGTTATTGACAAACATTATTGTGTTTCAGACTGGACGGCTGTAGAGCGGGATGTGTATATACCCTGGGACCTGGAGGGAACACCTCTCCAGTTAAAGACGGACTCTACACTTGGCAGTGGTGAGAAGATCTGGATAATGATGAAAGACAAGGACACCAAGTACAGTATCGGTGGTATGAATGTGGAGTTCTCCTCCAAAATGCTGTATACTATAGGCTGGTGTACCAACAACCCCACACACCTGCCAGTGCAACCCCCGGGGGAGGTGAATAAGATCTGGACGATCGCCAAAACAGAGACCGCCATCATCATCACATGTAACGATGTGGAAGTGCTGAACTACCTGTTCAAAGATAGTTCATCGATCACCTGTGTTACCAAATGGGGTGGTGATGTTGTGGATGAGATCATGTTCGCGGATGTATCTACATCTGCATCTGACTTCTACAAAGCAGGTATAGGGTTTAAATTTGATCAATACCACTTACACAGTACTGCACAGCACACGTGGGTTTAGTATTATATCAGGTAAGCTGGTTCAACTTCAATGAACTATCGAACGTGTACCCAAGCTTTTTATAACATGTCCCCTGCATATTGCAATGAACTCAACCATGATATCTCCATTCAGCACCATGGTGTCCTGCCTTTACTGTTGACGGATCAACACAAGGAAGCTGGACTGCCTCACCACCAGGGACAACTGCCACCATCGACTGTGCTGCTACCCATATCCTAAAGGGAAGTGCAACACTGACCTGTCAGGAGGATCTATCATGGTCAAGTGATGTACCACAATGTATTGGTAAGTTCTTTTACACGGCAATTTACGGATCCCCCGATTTTGAACTCTTATAGAAAAGAAGCCCAGTTTGTTTTCCCTCGAAAGTCGCTCTGTCCTTCTCTGAGTTGCCCCCCCCCCCCTGTGAGTGCGCCCAAAGGGCTATCCCTACGGGGTTGGGCAGCTAAATTCTGAGAAAATACGCGGTTTGTTTTACTAATCACGTCTAGCGCGGCGCTATGTCTCATTCGTGAAGAAATCACACAATCTCATCAAATTTTTAAAGCGACTTTCGAGGACTAAAATTCCGGGTTTTTTTCCTGGGAAACTAAATGATGCTTTATTACAATTTTAATAACGAGACCGAAGGGGCGGAGGTCTATTAATTAAATTACAACAATAATGGACCGGATGAAACCAAACCAAACAAATGACTTTCTTCCCTTTTGTACCAGCATGTCCTGCCTTTTCTGTTACGGGATCAACGCAAGGAAGCTGGACTGACTCACCACCAGGGACAACTGCCAGTATTGAATGTGCTGCTACTCACAACCTTGTGGGAAGTTCTACACTGACTTGTCAAGAGGGTGGATCGTGGTCAAATGATGTACCGCAGTGTGATAAAAGTAAGTACATATATTAAAACTTCGATGGCACAATTCACTTGCCTTTTTTCGGTAACTAGAACCCAACGCTTTCAATAGTAATACAAAGGAATTCATGTGTTGAAAAATCAATTTTCGCCCATTTTGAGACATTTTACCCCATAACTCGACCATTTCTCAACCAATTTCTAATTTCCTTGGATCTTTAGAAAGAGGAGATCGAGCTCTTTCCATAGATCAGAGCTATTAAGTTTCAATACTGCTCAAGAACTTAATTTGCACGTGCACGTCCCTATCATCGCCAGTTGAACCCCCTGCCTGATCCCCTTCCCTGCAATGATACAAATGTTGACCCATCATCACTACCAACCATCTGCCTTTTTTAATATAGACTAGAAAATACATACTTTCATTTTTCACCAGAGTGTCCTGCCTTTACTGTTGAGGGATCAACACAAGGAAACTGGACTGCCTCACCAACAGGGAAAACTGTAACAATTGTATGTGCTGCCACCCATAGTCTTGTGGGAAATGACAAACTGACTTGCCAGGAGGGTGGATTATGGTCAAATGATGTACCGCAGTGTGATAAAAGTAAGTGTATTAAAACTTCGATGGCTGATCAATTCACTTGTATTGCCTTTTTTCGGTAATTTAACAAGAATTATTGCATTATGTATTCATAATGCGGTGTTTCCCTGCCACAAATGGGTGTAAATTTGATGACAAATCTTCAAAACTGGATTTCCCGATTAATTTTGCACTCAAAAAACAATTTTTGGCTAATACGATGCTATTTGCTATGGTATCCAGAGCGGTTGCTATGGTATCCAGAGCGGTTGCTATGGTAATCAAAGCAGTTGCTATGGTAACCAAGACAGTTGCTAGATGATAACCAAGGCAGTTGCTTGTGAGACCCTAGTTATCTACCGTGACAGGATAATCATGATCGGATTTGAATTACGCGGACGCGATTTACCCTCAGAAATCCGAGATTTCTAAACCCTGTATGACCTTTTTAGCACAGGTGCTAAAATGATCATCCGGCTGGCCGCTAGATGCCCTTCGGGCAAAAATACATATTTTCATTTTTAAAGTTCATGTGTTCATTTTTCACCAGATTGCCCTGTCTTTACTGTTGAGGGATCAACACAAGGAAGCTGGGCTGCCTCACCAACAGGGACAACTGTAACGATTGTATGTGCTGCCACCCATAGTCTTGTGGGAAATGACAAACTGACTTGCCAGGAGGGTGGATTATGGTCAAATGATGTACCGCAGTGTGATAAAAGTAAGTGTATTAAAAATTCGATGGCTCAATTTACTTGCAGTTGCCTTTTTTTCGGTAAATTTAGAAAATACGTCATATTAATTTCATTTTTCACCAGAGTGTCCTGCATTTTCTGTTGAGGGATCAACACAAGAAAGCTGGACTGCCTCACCAACAGGGACAACTGCCACCATCGAGTGTGCTGCCAACCATAACCTTGTGGGAAGTGCTACATTGACATGTCAGGAGGGTGGATCATGGTCAAGTGATATACCGCAGTGTATTGGTAAATTAATTAATTAATTTCTAACACCCTTCATGAAATATTTTGCTTTCCCATATAATATTATAATGAATTTTCTAACTTCAAACTTCAATCTTCTATCTTCAATCTTCAATCTTCAATCTTCAAACTTAAATCTTCAAACTTGATAATCCACCGTGCAACCGGACCATTTAAAACTTTGGAATTAGTATATAGGATCTAATGGTCTTAAAGTGAGAATGGACCGAATCAGAATTGGACAAGTTTGTTGTAAGTAGAAATATAGTAGAAAATAGTTCTCTGAGCATTTTTCTTTTTTTGTCGCTCAAAATCGACCCATCCATCACTGAGATATTTTTGCTACAATGGAAGAATTCGTGTAAGGTCAATATTTGTCAAACAGGAAAGAAACAATCCTTGTGTTTCACTAACACCTACTATCTATTAGCAGTGAGGTTGGCATGTCCATGCACAGAAGCAGAGCAATGCAAGTCATATTAAATATCTAAAGAATGTGTTAGTGAAACACAAGGATTGTTTCTATCCTGTTTAACAAATTTTTTTCTTACAGAAATTCTCCCATTGTTACACAAATATTATCTCAGTGATGGATGGGTCGATTTTGAGTGACAAAAAAGAAAAATGCTCAGAGAACTATTCTCTACTAAGTACGACCTACATGACAACAAACTTTTTCAATTCTGATTCGGTCCACTCTCACTTTAATAACTCAGATATCAGTGATATAGATTTTTGTTTTCTTGTGTAACTTAAGCCTTTCACAGCTCGGTAGTTAATAGCCAGGAACCGACCGAAACAAGTAAACAACCAATCAGAACTGGTTATTTAGGTCACGTGACTGGTAAATCAGTCAATCAGGGACCAGTATTTCCTGATTCGGTCGGTTCCGGTCGGCCCTGCAGCTGTACATGTTTTATTTTGTTATGTTCTAAGCGTCTTTTGTGAAGAGAGGGTCGAGCTAAGCAAGTTTTCTTCGGATTCCACTTTTAAAAATACTTACCAATTCAATTTTCATCTTCCCCCGATATAGGAAATTAACAGACACCGATATACTGGGCACCGCGATTTGACCTCGATTTACCGGGCAAACCCCCCTTCCCCCGAGCATCCCGGTAAATCGGGGCCCGACTGTACATAGCAACCACAAGTTTGGCGAAAAACTACGTCCTAAATGACGTTAATTTTGGTAAAAAAGTTAAAATTTTTGAACTTACGTTCCTCCATCCTCATCTCGTCTGTCTTCGATTCCTCCAAATTGTCCTTCGAGTCAGAATTCTCCATCTCAGGTTTCCAAGTGGCCCACTCTTGTCTTCGATGTATATCAAAACTATCCGGCATCAAATAGCCTTCTTCATAATCTTCATTTGGCATCAAAGACACCTCACACTCTTCGCGTGCCGGCAAGGGAGGGGTAACTTCGTTACCCACGGTGCACCAGAAGGATCGTCAACCCAAAGTTGAGCCCGCAAAACAAACTTTTGTTGGGGGTGACCCAGGAGGCCTTCCTGAACATCCCCGCGGTGAGAAAAGTATATGTTATCGGGGAAAATTTTTGTCAAAATCGAAAAAACTGGTTTTTGGTCAAAATTTGTGCATAACTTACTTGACTGCCGTTTGATGAAATATCTGATTGACATAAAATAAGTATACAAGACCTATTTTTGCACGAGGAATCGATTGCCGGTGGAGAGAAATCTCTAAAATGACCGGAAAATTGTCAAATATGGGAATTTTGTCATTTTTTTGAGGTTTTTGGCCCTTTAACCATTAAAAACGTTGAGATAGGAAGTTGGCAATAGCGCCAATCGTTTAAATGGTCATTTTTCTACGGGATCCCAAAATTTCATGTATATCCGATTCATGGTTAGATTTTGGCAAACTATTGAGATGTGCTTACTGAAAAACGGATAACTTGATTTTCTCGTTTTTTGCGATTTTTTAACTTTTGAAAGAATTCTGATTGAAATGGCCAATCAGGGCCATGCTAAAGTTGTTTATGGGACAATTTTCGACCAAAATCCAAGATTTCATGAAAATCCAATGACAGATCATTGATTTATAGAAAGTTGAAATAGGCAAAAAAGGCCAATTTTTACCATGAAAACAAAAATACACATTTTTCTTGTCAATTTCCATCAACAACTGGTACCCTACCTATTTTTTGCACGTAGAATCGATTGCCGGTGGAGTGGATCCTCTTAAATGATTGGAAAAGCGGTCAAAATGCCATTTTTTGGAGGTCCAAAAACTTCCAAAAAATGACATTTCGACCGCTTTCCAATCATTTAAGAGGATCCACTCCACCGGCAATCGATTCTACGTGCAAAAAATAGGTAGGGTACCAGTTGTTGATGGAAATTGACAAGAAAAAATGTGTATTTTTGTTTTCATGGTAAAAATTGGCCTTTTTTTGCCTATTTCAACTTTCTATAAATCAATGATCTGTCATTGGATTTTCATGAAATCTTGGATTTTGGTCGAAAATTGTCCCATAAACAACTTTAGCATGGCCCTGATTGGCCATTTCAATCAGAATTCTTTCAAAAGTTAAAAAATCGCAAAAAACGAGAAAATCAAGTTATCCGTTTTTCAGTAAGCACATCTCAATAGTTTGCCAAAATCTAACTATGAATCGGATATACATGAAATTTTGGGATCCCGTAGAAAAAATGACCATTTAAACGATTGGCGCTATTGCCAACTTCCTATCTCAACGTTTTTAATGGTTAAAGGGCCAAAAACCTCAAAAAAATGACAAAATTCCCATATTTGACAATTTTCCGGTCATTTTAGAGATTTCTCTCCACCGGCAATCGATTCCTCGTGCAAAAATAGGTCTTGTATACTTATTTTATGTCAATCAGATATTTCATCAAACGGCAGTCAAGTAAGTTATGCACAAATTTTGACCAAAAACCAGTTTTTTCGATTTTGACAAAAATTTTCCCCGATAACATATACTTTTCTCACCGCGGGGATGTTCAGGAAGGCCTCCTGGGTCACCCCCAACAAAAGTTTGTTTTGCGGGCTCAACTTTGGGTTGACGATCCTTCTGGTGCACCGTGTACCATCATCTTCATCTTCATCAGACTCAGTAGAAACCAAACTGTTGCTGCTGCTCAAATTGTTTCTGATCCATCCCGAGAATCCGGGCTGTTCAGAATCTAAAGAGGCCGTCACAGGTACTGCTCGATACCTAGGAGGGGTCTATAAATATATTTATTATCTTAGGTGTGTCAGAATTAGTGACAGCACGAGTTTCATGCAGGAACCGACCGAATCAGGAAATACTGGTCCCTGATTGGCTGATAACCAGTCATGTGACCTAAATAACGAGGTCGGATTGGTTGTTTACTTTTGTCGGTCGGTTCCTGGATTCATGGAAATGTGTTGTGGGAATTGAGATCCTTACAAACCTTTCTCGGTGTATTTCCAGACTGTCTGGTAAGTTTCCGAATCCGTTTGCGGGCGGGGTCTCGATTTCTTCGTCTGAGCTTCTGCCATCGCCTGTTTCATCCATTATCTCAAGAAATTCTGGGCGTCTTTGATTTTGTCTTGGGGACATGATTTGGCGCTAAAAATAGGGTTTGATAGGGTCGTTAGATATTAGAAAGGAATAAAAAACTAATTGGTGGAATTGTTGAAATGGGGTTGAAAGGGGCAGAAAATGTATGGGCTTATAAGAAAAATTAAAGACATTAACAAATCACTAAAAAATACAGCATTGATTTCTTCCCAACTTCTAAAAAACAAAATAACTCTTCGCAGGGCCCAGTCATTCTGAACTTCCCAAAAGCAGATAAAATCATTAAAAAAAGAAAATATCTTGTTCAACAAACTGATTACAGATGATCATGAGTTTTTCATTCTTGTCGCCAATAGCAACCACAGTTCAGCAACAAATGTTCAACAGTTATCACCAGTTACCAACAGTTGTGAGTTCCAACCAGTTCCCACTGGCCAATAATTACCACTACTGTCCAATAGTTACCACCAGTTACCACTATCCAATAGTTACCTCTAGTTACCTCCAGTTACCACCAGTTACCACTAGTCACCATCCCAGGAACTGTAACCTTTGTGATTGAGATGGTAATGAAGTTGCGTCAATTGTTCTTTTTGATCTGGCGTTTCCGTCTCGACCGACCAATCACAGAGGAGACATGAAGCCAGGGAATCACTACTCTTCTCGACACTTGATTGGGCGCTCTCGACACTTGATTGGGCGCTCTCGACACTTAATTGGGCGCTCGCCTGGCTGCTTTCCTCGACACTTAATTGGGCACTCGTCTGACTGCCATCGACACTTAATTGGGCGCTCGTCTGACTGCCCTCGACACTTAATTGGGTGCTCGTCTGACTGCTTTCCTCAGATATCCGAGTCATAAAAGGGGATCGGGTTGGTGATTCAACCACCCCATTATCCGTTGCAGGAGCTTCATCACTCTCTTTATTCGATTTCCCTTCTCCCCAGGACCGTAGCCACGCTAAACCGGTGCCACTCTCTCCACGTCTCCTGTTTCTGTCCGCCTCATGATCCATTCGACCACGGTTTAGTTCAGTACTACTGGCAGTGGACCAGGCAACGCTGATGGGTGCACTCGCTTCCGAGTCACCGGCAACGGATGCAGAATCACCGGCAACGGATGCAGAATAACCGGCAACGGATGCGGAATAACCGGCAACGGATGCGGACCCCGTGGCAACGGATGCGGACCCCGTGGCAACGGATGCGGACCCCGCGACAACAGGTGTAGATTCCGTGACAACAGATGCGGCAACGGGTCTAGTATCCAAATCATTAACAATTGCAGCAATCCGTTCCAAAGGATCACCTTGATGATCAGCTGAAGCCATGACCAGCCCATTCGGAACCTCGGGAATAGTCTCGAAACTGGGACAAATCGACGGCGAAATAACTCCATCCACCTCCTCACAGTGGTCATCATCTGACTGTTGGAGATTCAAACTCCCCGGGGGTGGAGGATCATTATACCCCTGATGAACCAGATGACCAACTCGTTCCTCAACTTCTCCCAGAACATCATGCACACTTATCTCGTGGTGGGATGACGTGTCTTCGGACGGGGAACTTACAGCAGGACCTAGGGGAGGTTGCTGGTTGGTACGAGAGAACAAAAGAGAGAAAGGTAAAATCGTCATTGATAAAAGCATGCCGGCCGCAGGGTATCTTGTAGCAATTTCTCCAACCCAGGCCGGGGTGGGAGCACCACTGCTAGAGAGAAAACAGGGTACAATTAACACTATTTAAGAGAAGGAGCAGGGTAAACTCGCCACAAAAGAGAAGGAGCAGGGTAAAATTATCAATAAAAAAGTGTAGAGCAGTAGAGAGTGTAGAGTAGCATGCTTGTTATGCTCTAACCCTCCTTTACATTTGTGTGGGCGGGGCACGAGAAACAGAGTCTAGCTAGGCAATAGCATGCAGGGTATCAAATAATAATTCCACATAACACAATAAACAGTAAACACACAACACGCATACCTTCTGGTGACGACCTCTCCCGTCGAATTGCCTCCAGCAAATATCTCAGTTGGTGGTTGTGGTTGGCAATGGATCTTTGGAGTTGCAATGCCGACTGAATGCTGCCAAGCAGGCATGGTTCTAATGCGTCCAACATATCTATTGATGGATGTTATGTAACAATAGCTGACCCCGATTTAGTTGGATGCTAAGCGGGGAAAAGGTTTTGCCCGCTAAATCGGGGGTGTGTATTGATAGGGGATAAGTTAAGTAGAGTAATACAGTCGGACCCTGATTTACCGGGCCCCGATATACCGGAACCCCGATTTACCGGGAGGATTTCTTTCCCCCGATTTTTTTTGGAAAATTTTCGAAGTTTGGCCGGTTGGTAAACTTGCATTTGCAATTCGCTAGGTCTAATGGGGATCACGTGTCGGTTCGTTTCGAACCGTCTAATTAGCGGCAGGACACGTGATAAGATGTACCGATTCGAAACACGATTCGAACGTGGCTGGTATACCTTAGAAAAATTTCATAACTTCTTTTTGCAAAATTTTACAGAATCATTGTCAATGCTTTGATCGATGCTCCCCGTAAATTTTCAGAGAAAAAGTTATTTTGAAACTTTGATACTTCCTGACCCCGCTTAAGGTGCCCAGATTCGGCATGGTATCACGTATCGGTTCATTTCGAACCGTCTAATTAGCGGCAGGACATGCGATAAGATGCACCGATTCGAAACACGATTCGGACTCGGTCGGGGTGGTTTACATTAGAAAAAGTTTTTACAATTTTTTTGAATTTTTTAAATTTTCTATTTCTAATGACAGAAGCAATGATCATATTGTCACCAATAAATGTATACTATACAGTTAGAGGTGTCTTGTAATAGAATTTTGGACAAAAGTAGGATTTATGGTTCAAATATATGCTCTACCCCGATTTACCGGGCAAAATGGCTTCCCCCGAGGATCCCGGTAAATCGGGGTCCGACTGTATAACAGGTGAGGGAAGCAATAATGGAAGCAATAACCTTAAAATCTAAAATCTGCATGAGCGAATACTGAATAGTCGATATAAAAATACAGCAACAGAATTAACATAAATAGAAAAGAAGAATATAATAAGATTGAGATGAGTGAGTTGTTTTACTACTATCTACTCAACGACAACATTGAAAGAAGTGCTACCCAAGTTACCTTGGTCCTCAATAGACGCGAGAGACTACAGAGAGAAGAGGGGGTATACCAACGGTGTACCCCTAAATAGACGTGGGGGGGAGAGGGTCCCCTACAAATCACTATTTGAATTTTTTTGCAAGAAAATCCCTTGATTATGGGTCAGAAGAGGTGTCAGATATCATCATGATCACATGGAACCCACTAACTAGCCCGGAAACGTGTTTTTACACCTCTCTATCATCGCAGGGTATGGGCCAAACAAAACCAATCATTTTTCATCACTTTAGGGATGTTGGTTCCTGAATGAGTGGAATGAACTGCCAACACTTAAAAATGAACTTTGAGTTTTGACCTTGATTTTTCTTGTGAGGAAAGATCTTTGGTTATCCGATGTACACCCAAAGTTTCAAAAAGATTGAACAAAAGGTAGCCGTGATACAGCCGCTCGAAAGTCGCAGGAAGAGCCAAAATCATGCATGTGCATTTTTTCAACTGCCATGTGACCTGGTGCTTCAATTTTATTTTTATGGTGCTCATTGGAAAGATAAATTCAACCCAAACAAAATGCCTCACTCTCGGTAAATTAGAGTCCTTAGTTCATTAATGAACGTGAAGAAAGTTCATGAATGAAAAATGAACTTTTGAATAAAAATTTCATAATTTGCAAAAAGCCGTCCAGGAATTGTTCCAGCATGTTCCCGTAGTTTGTTTTTACACAACAATCACCGTTTTGGAGGTACAGCTCGTCCCCCGCTATCATAATTTATGGTGCGACATAATATGAGAGAAAACTAGGAGAGAACAAAAGAGAGAAAGGTAAAATCGCCATCGATACATGATACGTAAAAGCATGCAGGCCGCGGGGTAACAATTTCTCCACCCCATGCTGCGGCCGGGCCACTACTGCTGTCTGTTAGAGAGAAAGCAGGGTAAAATCATGACTAGATTAGTATGCAGGGTATCTTGTAATAATTCCACATAACACATAAACAGTAAACACACAACACAAATTTACCTTTTTGTGACGACCTCTCCCTCCGTATTGCATCCAGCAAATATCTCAGTTGGTGCTTGTGGTTGTCAATAGATCGTTGGAGCTGCAATGCCGACTGAATGCTGCCAAGCAGGCATGGTTCTAATGTGTCCATCATATCTATTGATGGATGTAATGTAACAATTATAGCTGACCCCGATTTAGTTGGATGCTAATTGGGGGAAGTTTTGCCCGCTAAATCGGAGGTGTGTATTGACAGGGGATAAGTTGAGTAGAGTAATACTAGGTTTCTATGTCTATATTATGCCAAAAACTAACATAAATTAGTTGGCTGGAAAGGTGACCATTTTTTTGTCAAACTGACACCTTTGCCCTCTCCAGGTTTCATCACTATCTTTCCCTCTCTGATTTCTATCTCTCTCTATGTCCCACTTTCTCTCTCTCTCTCTCTCTCTCTTTCTCTCTCTCACTCTCTCTCTCTCTCTCTCTCTTTCTCTCTTCTCAAACTCCCTGATTTACCCCCTGATTTACCCCATCGATGATATCCGTAACCCGGGCCGGGCAAAGGTGTCAGTTTGACAAAAAAAATGGTCACCTTTCCAGCCAACTAATTTCTGTTAGTTTTTGGCATAATTGGGGTATATTTTTGGTATTTTCTGATGTGAAATACGATGTAAGACATGTCTGGACGTGTAAAGACCGTCAGGAATCGCCAAAAAACGAAAATTTCAATTTTGACGTCATTATGACGTCATAGCGTGACGTCACGACGTTGTAACGTCATGATAGGGATGTATTATTATCAGACTCATCTAGATAAAGATGCTGACCAAGTTTGAGATCGATTCGATAAGATTTGAGGTCGCTATGGCGAAAAACGTACTATCATCATATCTATTTTCATACAGTCTTAACACTTCAGACGCGATTTGAGACCCTTAGACATAGAGTTTCACAAATTCGCGATATAGTTTCTGAAAGTATAGACGATTATCTTTCGTAAGTGTGGTCTCCGTTTTTCAATCAGAAGCCGTCTTCAGGGTGTAAATTGAGCTCAAAGAAATTTGGTTGATTTGAAAAAACTCGCATCTTTATGACAGTTTGTTAAGACGTTCTGGTTGGACCTAGAACATGAAAACTATTCGTCTACACAATTCAAACGATTATCTTTCGAATGCAACAAACGAGAAGTGTCTATCTTATATCGTTTTCTCTCAAAAACGATTATAAATTTGGTAAAATAGCGTCTATCCATACATACTATGTATTACAGTATTACATAGATAGATAGATAGATACATAGATAGATAGATACATAGACCCGGGACATTTGTTGCTTTTTTCACGATGCCCTATCTCTAAAACTAAAAGAGATAGAGACTTGCTCTTTTAAACTACAGTAAATCTAGACTATGTGACACTGTATACCAAATTTCAGACCGATCGATGGAGTGGGGGCCTCGCTATGAGCGTCACAAAATGCCATTTTTGGCTAAAAACTGAAAAAAGTTATAACTGCACTCTGGCACGCACGGCTGGGGGGAGGGGATGGTCACCTTTGCGCTTGCCAGCGCAGTGACTATGTCTATACTATAAACTGAGAAAATAAAACCTGGTGTTAAGATGGAGAAGTTTAAGTTTCAAGAAATCTTATATATGAAGGGGCGAGATTCGAGAAGACTATAGGATCAACTTTGTTTTGTTGAAACCCATTTTACAGGGTCGAGAAGAGAAGGGTCGAGGTAGGATCAGAAATTAAAACAATGTTTTTTACGTATCAGAGAAATTGATTTAGTTGCAAACACAGGGCTAAATTTAAACCAAGAACCGACCGAAACAAGTAAACAACCAATCAGAACTCGTTATTTAGGTCACGTGACTGGTTATCAGCCAATCAGGGACCAGTATTTCCTGATTCGGTCGGTTCCTGATTTAAACCAAGTGTTTTAATGGGTGGGGGGACATGTTAATTTTGTTAACTTTGTTAATATTAACATCGAAAAAACAGGTGATTTATTAACATAATTAACAAAAGTTAACAAACATTAACAAATGCCATTTATACCATCTAAAGTCCCTTTAGAACGTGTTTTTTGGTATTACACATGCTGCATGTTGTTCTGCGAACAAAGATGTTCCTTCTGCATGATTTGCATACCCCAAGCCGTCTACTATAACAGCCTTCCCACAACGATTTATTCCATTCTGAAATTCGAACAAAAACTAGCTAACCTGAACCGCAATTGAGGTCAAATGACACAAATCTGCATTTTCCAACCTTAAAAACTTAATAAGACTCATAAATTTACCTTCAATCGAAAAATATCCCAAAAATATTTTTTTCTAAAAAAACACAAGGATTTGTAGCGAAGCAAATTTTCAATTTTTGACCGAAAAAAAGCAATTTTTGGAATTTTTTCGTATTTTTCAAAAATCACTTTCTTTCGTCTAAAGAATGGATTATCAATGAAAAAAATTACATTCAAGTGACATTTTACACGCTAAATTGAAATATTCGTACTCTTTAAATTTTGATCGATTTGGAGCCAAAAAACTTGTATGTTGGACTTATGTTATCGGAGGAGGCCTTACATGGGTATACAAACGTTAGATAAGTTATTAAACTACAAAATTAAATGAGTTAAAGTCGTATTATCAACCGATAACACCAATATTTTAGCATTTGTTAATTTTGTTAATTTTGTTAATAAACGTTAATTAACAAAATCGGAAAAAAGAGGTGATTTATTAACAATTAACATGTCCCCCTCCCCCCCCCCCCCCCGTTTTAATACAGAAACTGAGAATATTTGTTAGTTACAAAATAAGCGAGGACGAGATTTGCTGTGACACACTGTGACATAAATGTAAAATATATTCACTTTCAGGCTAAATCATGCTGTATTTTCGCTTGGGGAAACTGATACCCATACCCTGGTGTTTTCATAAAATATCTCCCCAACGGTGTACCCCTAAATAGAGTGAAGGCAGCCAGGAGGGAGAGAGAAGAGGGGATTAACCCAACGGTGTTACCCTCCTACACAGACGTGAGAGGACAGCGCAGGAGGGAGAGAAGAAGAGGGGATATCATACCCAACGGTGTACCCCCCTACACAGACGGAGGGACAGCGCGGAGGGAGAAGAAGAGGGGTATATACAACGGTGTACCTCCTACCAGACGTGAGGGACAGCGCAGGAGGGAGGAAGAAGAGGGGATATCATACCCAACGGTTTTTACCTCCTAAAACAGACGTGAGAGGACAGCGCAGGAGGGAGAGAAGAAGAGGGGATATCATACCCAACGGTGTACCCTCCTACACAGACGTGAGAGGACAGCGCAGGAGGGAGAGAAGAAGAGGGGATATCATACCCAACGGTGTACCCTCCTACACAGACGTGAGAGGACAGCGCAGGAGGGAGAGAAGAAGAGGGGATATCATACCCAACGGTGTACCCTCCTACACAGACGTGAGAGGACAGCGCAGGAGGGAGAGAAGAAGAGGGGATATCATACCCAACGGTGTACCCTCCTACACAGACGTGAGAGGACAGCGCAGGAGGGAGAGAAGAAGAGGGGATATCATACCCAACGGTGTACCCTCCTACACAGACGTGAGAGGACAGCGCAGGAGGGAGAGAAGAAGAGGGGATATCATACCCAACGGTGTACCCTCCTACACAGACGTGAGAGGACAGCGCAGGAGGGAGAGAAGAAGAGGGGATATCATACCCAACGGTGTACCCTCCTACACAGACGTGAGAGGACAGCGCAGGAGGGAGAGAAGAAGAGGGGATATCATACCCAACGGTGTACCCTCCTACACAGACGTGAGAGGACAGCGCAGGAGGGAGAGAAGAAGAGGGGATATCATACCCAACGGTGTACCCTCCTAAATAGACGTGAGAGGACAGCGCAGGAAAGAGAGAAGAAGAGGGGATATCATACCCAACGGTGTACCCTCCTACACAGACGTGAGAGGACAGCGCAGGAGGGAGAGAAGAAGAGGGGATATCATACCCAACGGTGTACCCTCCTACACAGACGTGAGAGGACAGCGCAGGAGGGAGAGAAGAAGAGGGGATATCATACCCAACGGTGTACCCTCCTACACAGACGTGAGAGGACAGCGCAGGAGGGAGAGAAGAAGAGGGGATATCATACCCAACGGTGTACCCTCCTACACAGACGTGAGAGGACAGCGTAGGAGGGAGAGAAGAAGAGGGGATATCATACCCAATGAACCGAAAACATTACTGAGTACAGTCGGACCCCGATTTAACGGAACCCCGATTTAACGGCAGGATAATCTTCCCCCGATATATAGGAAATTAACAGTACATTATATTTGACCCGATTTAGCGGATACCCCGATTTAACGGACAAAACCCTTTCCCCCCGAGGGTGCCGTTAAATCGGGGTCCGACTGTACCAGGTTTCTATGTCTATACTATAGACTGAGAAATTGTGAGAAAACCTGGTGGTAAGATGGAGAAGTTTCAAGAAATCTTATATGAAGGGGCAAGATTCGAGAAGACTATAGGAACAACTGTTTTCTTGAAACCCATTTTACAGGGTCGAGAAGAGAAGGGTCGAGGTTAGATCAGAAATTAAAACAAAGTTTTTTTTACGTATCAGAGAAATTGATTTAGTGGCAAACACAGGGCTACATTTAAACCAAGTGTTTTAATACAGAAACTGAGAATATTTGTTAGTTACAAAATAAGCGAGGACGAGATTTGCTTTGACACACTGTGACATACATGTAAAATATATTCACTTTCAGTCAAAATCATGCTGTATTTTCGCATGGAGAAACTGATACCCTGATGTTTTTTATAGTGTTGCTCAAAAAAGATAAAGAGTCAAGTGCTCTCTCTCTCTCTCTCTCTCTCTCTCTCTTTTCCTTCCTCCTCCCTTTTCCTTCCTCCTCCCTCGTGGGAAACTGATACCCTGGTCTCTTTATAGTGTTGCTAAAAAAAAGATAAAGAGTCAAGTGCTCTCTCTCACTCTCTCTCCACTCTCCATTCTCCTGTTGATAAAGATAAAGAGTGAAGTGCTTTTTGACTTTCTCCACTCTCCGCTGTTGATAAAGATAAAGAGTCAAGTGCTTTTTGACTTTCTCCACTCTCCACTGTTGATAAAGATAGTGACGTCACACGTGTCAAATAACCCAAAATGCCCCCCCAAAATACATATTTCTACTTTCTAACAAAACTAGGTGCACGGCAGCTCTCAGACCATATTGTATTGGCCTGACCCTATTCTCATTTATTTCAAAGCGATCGGTCACGGTCTGACAGGCAAGGGATTCAGTAGAATATAGGCAAAGTGTAAAAGGTGTAAGTAAGGGGCATGAGAGCTCTTACTTACACCTTGGTTACTAAATTACCCCTCTACAGTTAAGGCATTGCGATAGTAAGTTTTAGCGTGCCTGCAAGGTAGGCCGGGGTGAGGGGTGAGTTCCCGGCCCTTATTCAACAAAAAAGTGTGGGGTGAGCGCCTGCTTGACTCAATGGACAACCTAACACACACATATATAACATATTCTAAACACAAATTAAAATGGGCATGCACAAATACACAATATGGTTCAATAGGGCTGTCTGGGGACGCCATCTGAGCAATATGGTTCAATAGGGAGGACCCCATCTGAGAATCAAATCGGGGTCAGACAGAAATGAGGTGGGGTGTAATACAACCAAACAACCGCGTGAACTGAAGGGTGGTGTGATGACTGATGAGTACTATAGTGTTATAGATACAGAGTTCAACACGCGTGGCACATCACGCATGCTGCAAGCTGCCTCCGTAGAACGGGGTCATGTGCCGCCAGACAGGTCAGTCACACGTGTGACAATCTGTGTAAGAGAAACTTCTCAGGGGGGCCGTTTTTATTGTCCCACACGACGTGATGGATTGATATGAAAAATGTCACGGTTGCACGTCGTCTTACTGTATCTTCGTTTTCCATTACCGTTTTCCCACTACAAGCGACCGTGTAAGGATTCCACAGTGGAATTTGTAACCATGGTAACCACTCTGCAATGTAACCATGGTAACCACTCGATCTACATGGTAAACATGCTAACCACTCTGCATGATGATTGATGATTTCTAACCACGGTGACCACTCCAAATATAACCACGTTAACCACTCCAAAATATATCCATGGTAACCACGCGGCATGGTAACCCCATGGTAACCACTCTGCATGGTAACCATAGTTCTTGGACACAATATAAACACAGAGATACTACTGGAGACAATGATAATAATTATAAGCTAACACACATATTATATAGCAACAAGTTAAACGTAACAAATAAAGAGGGATTAAATTCACATGTATCCATTACATCAATCTCTCTCTTCTTCACTTTCACTTTCACCTTCACTTTCACTTTCACTTTCACCTTCACTTTCACTTTCACTCCAAGGCAGATCTCAAGAATTATCAACCCGTGATCCTACAATACAAACAATGTCAAAATTCGTTCTCAAATCTTCTTTAGTCACGTGTTTAATACTTTTTTCAATTCATCAATTTCGACACTCTTTTCGCACAACCAACTCAAGGGACATTGAGAGTGTGTAAACTGTAACCATGACAACTATACGTTGCGTTTGATGTACGGTAACCATGGTAACTGAATATATATTGCAGTGTAATCATGGTAACCACTAACAACAGTGTAACCATGGTAACCACCAACAACAGTGTAACCATGGTAACCATTAACAACATTGTAACCATGGTAACCATTAACAAAAGTGTAACCATGGTAACCACACACCTCCTCAGGATCGTTGAATGACAGAAACAACACCCGTCGTTACCTCCGAACTAACCACATCCACACTCCCCTCGATGTCCACTGTCCCTGTTTCAGAACCCCCCACCTCCGAACTCGCCCCTCCCTCGTCAGTGTTGTTTTGTTCCGTTTCCACGGTAACCGCCGCCTTTTTCACAACCTCCCCCTCCTGTTTCATTTTGTAGTAGGGAAGTCCCGGGTGAGCGGAGATATAGTGACGTAACAACTCATCTGAATCGGGTGATGCATGTCCACATTGAGTACAATCTACCCCCTCTCCAATGGCCTTCTTTTGTCGTATATGCATCCTCATATGGTTCTCTAGGGAGCGTTTGCAGGTTCCCGAAAAGGGGCAGATCTTACAGGGATGCCCAGCAACTGGCAGGTCAGATGTCGCTGCTGCTGCTCCTGGTGATGGTGTCCCTGATGTAGATTTTACCGGGGTGGAAGTTGTTGGAGATGTGATTTTGTTGAGGCACGTCATGCTGGGACTGTTGCCGCCCATTTTGAGGTACGATAAAATGTGACTGGTATCCATGACGTTGTGAGCGCTGCTCATGTGACCTCTCAGCTCTGTAAAATGCCTGAATGTCATAGTACACTTGGTACACCGGAAACTTCTGCATTGGGCCCGTTTGAGATGCTTAGCGAGACCTGCCTTGGATGCGAGTTGAGCTCTACAGTTGGGACATTTGAATAGCTGTGGAGGTGGTGGACACCCGTTTATCCTGTTGTAATCACACTTCTGGGAGCTGGAGTGTTGGGATAGGGCTGCTTTTGAGGCGAAGGGGAATTTGCATTTTTCACAGATGTAGTTCTCTTGTGGAGGCTCTGTTTTTGGGATTTTACTGGAACCTTCGTCTCCATTTATCTCTCCTTCCTCAATTAACCTGGAAGAGATTATAATTAGTAATAAATAATTATAATTAGAGATTATGTTTAGTAAAACTCACTGTTTCTCTCTTTTTTTCATCTCTCTTCTTCAAAATTCTATTTTATCACATAAATCTAAGTGCCGTTCGGCATTCTTATTATTTCGGGAATAGACTATAATATGTAGTATGTAACGATCATTTTGCAATAATTATCCCTCGTGAAATTACCATCCAAATATGGTCATACATATATCACGTGAAACCACCCAAATATGGTCATATATCACGTGAGACCACCCAAATATGGGCATATCACGTGACACAACCCAAATATGGGCATATCACGTGATTTCCTACCTCTTCCTGCACGATGTCCTGGTGTGGTGACGTTTCAGAGCGTACTCAGTTGAGAAGGTATGTCCACAAATGATGCACCGATAATCCCTCTGATCGAGGCAAACACCGAGTCTGATGTGCCGTGAGAGATTTCGCTGGTTTTTGAATTGAGTGGAGCATATTGAACAGTTGAAGTCACCCGTTTCGACACCTGGTGGAAAGGAAGGAGGATTAGAGCACGATGGAATACATTTCAGAGGAACGATTTACTAATGTCACCTTTGCGCTTGCCAGCGCAGTGATTAGTAACTACTACCTAAATCCTTTTAAAAACCCCTTATTATATTAGGTCATTCGGTAAATATCTGGACAGGTATGTTTGTGAGACTCTTATACTAGTGTCATATCCCACGAATATGGGAATCTATTTCCGAAGACCAATGCACGGGGGCGGCGAATTCAAACATGACACCACCAACTATGCAGTGATTAGTAACTACTACCTAAATCCTTTTCAAACCCCCATATTATATTAGGTCATTCGGTAAATATCTGGACAGGTATGTTTGTGAGAGAACGGAGCCAATACATGTGATGTAAAAGGGTGTAATGTTCTAACCCTCAGTTTCATTTGTTTCTCGGCGGGGCGCGGGGATACAGGATTGAGCAAGGCTAGTAAAAGGGTAGTGCTAGAAAGTTGGTAGCATCAATTCTTATCAGAAAAATAGGGCGCGGCCCTCCAGTAGCCGCACGTGCGAAACCAAATCACTTATGCATGAAGAAACATTGCACATGTTTAATGTCAGTAGAGATATAAAAAGGGTGCGTGGGAGAACTTCATCGTGCCAAGTGCCAACAAAGCTCTAGATAAGACCCCGCCCATGAGAAAATATGAATTGTTCATACTTTCTTATTATTCCCGCACGTAACAGTGTCAGGCGACTCACGAGAAAACAACCAAAGAGAGCTAGCTATAAGTGTTTTTATCAGTGGGGATTCTTGGAAAAAAAGATGTTGTCAATAAGATTTAATTTGCTGGGTCCAGTGTCAGCTGATTGTTCTAGAACTGTGTCACAATATGGTGCTAACGTCAATATCGACCTTCAACCAGGCACCGGTAGTGGTACAGTTGGACCCCGATTTACTGGGCCCCGATTTATCGGAACCCCGATTTACCGGGCAAAAACCTTTCCCCCGAGCATCCCGGCAAATCGGGGTCCGACTGTACAAGTGTCATATCCCACGAATATGTGAATCTGTTTCCGAAGGCCAATACACGGGTGTGCACTGCGCAGGTGGCGAATTCAAACATGACACCAGCCATATATGGGCATCACGTGACAAACAACACCATATATGGGCATCACGTGACACTCACCTCCTGTAGTCCCATAAATGAGATCCCTAAGTTCCGACTCATTAAGCACACTCTCCCTATCCAGAATCTCCGACAGAGCGCTCAGATCACCACCATTAACCAGGCTACTAACAGCATCCTCCATCCTTTCTGTCGCAGTGAGGTCACTGGTACCATTCACTAAACTATTGACCGCCTCCTCGATCCGGTCAGTTGCAGTGCTCGCTGCTGTTCCTTCTGGGGGTGGGGCAGTTGCATCAAGCCCACTTTGGACCTTTTCGATGTATTTCTGGAGTGTTTCGGCATCGAGGGAGTTTTCCAGTTTGTCAATTAACCAATCGTGACAGTCTGAGATACTGAGGGGAGGTGAAATTAGTTAGATTTTGTTTGCCAATGACACATTATGAATCTTGTTCGTGTCACTATTCAATCTACGGTGGGCGGACTCTAGTGCTAACGGACTCTTTATCTAAATCCAAGGCGGACTCTATATCTAAAAACGGACTCTTTATCTACAGTTAGATTTTGAAAAAAGTTTAGATAAAGAGTCCTCCCTGTGTAGACTTTTTAGATAAAGAGTCCGCCCTGTGTAGAATTTTTAGATATAGAGTCCTCTAGTACATTTTGGCGCCAAATCCTCCAACCCGGACTCTATGTCTAAAATCCTAACCCAACCCAAAACCTAACCCTAACACTAACCCTAACCCTAACCTCGAACCCAAATAACGGCCCTAACATTTCTAAATTAGTATAGGGGTAGAGCAAACTCTCGTTTCCGGCCTAACGGCCGAAATCTCGAGTTCGCGGCGAAAGGCGGACTCTATATCTAATTTAGATTTATGTAGATATAGAGTCCACTTTGTTTAGACTTTTTAGATAAAGAGTCCGCCCTGTGTAGACTTTTTAGATAAAGAGTCCTCCTAGAGTTTAGACTTATTTGGACTCTTTATCTAAATCTAAATTTAGATATAGAGTCCACTGTAGACTTAGAGTGTAGCACTAGAGTCCGCACACCTCAATCTACATAAGCTCAGACTTCTCTTGGTAGTCCATTACGTAATAAACGAGAGAGGGAAAGAGAGTTCAGAGAAAGAGAGGGAGAAAGAGAGGGAGAAAGAGAGGGAGAAAGAGAGGGAGAAAGAGGGGGATAAAGAGAGGGAGGAAGATAGGGAGAAAGAGGGGATGCCGAAGCCTGGATTTTCCATCCACACAGGGAAGGGATGTAAATTGCGGGCTTTTAGCATCAAAATACACACACACCGCACACAGAGGTCATGATCCCAAGTTGGCACTGTGTGGATAATGGTGGAAAAGTGAGAATGTTACTTTATTACTGAAGATCGAAAAAGTGAGAGTGTTTTTACTAAAGAAAGTAAAAGAAAGTAAAAGTGAGGTTGTTACTTTTTATAAAGAGAGTAAAAGAGAGTGTTACTTTAATGAAGATCGAAAAAGTGAGAATGGTACCCTTACTAAAGAGATTAAAAGAGAGAATGGTACTCTTACTAAAGAGAGTAAAAGAGAGAATGATACTCTTACTAAAGAGAGTAAAAGAGAGAATGGTACCCTTACTAAAGAGAGTAAAAGAGAGAATGATACCCTTACTAAAGAGAGTAAAAGAGAGAATGGTAGCCTTACTGACGAGATACAATTCCTCTCTAGATCTCACAACCTATGACACAGAAGGTAGAAGGGGAGGGTCCAATGTCCATGGAGAGAGAGAGGGAGTGTGTGAGGGAGAGAGACAAAGAGAGATAGAGAAAGATAGAGATAGAGAGAGAGAGAGAGAGAGAGAGAGAGAGAGAGAGAGAGGGAGAGACAAAGAGAGATAGAGAAAGATAGAGAAAGAAAGAGAGAGAAAGAAAGAGAGAGAGGGGTGGTGTTTGTGTAATCGAATCAAGCAGATCCGTAATAACCCCATCGTGGACGCTGTTTGACTAAATATGTACCCTCATGGAATCTCATACCCCCCCCTTTCACCCACTACACTCTAGACCTCCAGTCTCTTGAGTCTAGAGACTAAGAGTCTAGACCTCTTTCACCCACCCTCTCTAGACCTCTAGTCTTTCACCCAATACACTCTAGACCTCCAGTCTCTAGAGTCTAGACCTCTTTCACCCACCCTCTCTAGACCTCTAGTCTTTCACCCAATACACTCTAGACCTCCAGTCTCTAGAGTCTAGACCTCTTTCACCCACCCTCTCTAGACTCTAGTCTTTCACCCAATACACTCTAGACCTCCAGTCTCTAGAGTCTAGACCTCTTTCACCCACCCTCTCTAGACCTCTAGTCTTTCACCCAATACACTCTATAGAGACTTGACCTGATCTAGTCTTTCATCCACCCTCTCTATTTTTGGCCCTAATCACACCCATGGCTACTCTCATTGTTCTCTAGTAATATGAGATATACATCCTGCTCCGTCTCCTAGACTACCACAAGACTCGACCACCGTGCCACTTACCCCTGTGTAGGTGGGTCCACTTGTTCCCTCGCAACCACACCAACAACGGGGGACTCTGTCGCGGCGTTGCTAGCAATAACTGGTGTTTCTATGGCAACCCCAGTTGGCTTAGCAACTGGGATAATGGCGGGAAGGGTGGTGGTTGCTGTTAGGTCAATAGTGCTTACAGTCTCCGTAGTTGCCACTGAAAAGAGTTAAAGGTGAATAACATGGGATTTTGAACCCGATTTATCGGGCAAACCTCTTTCCCCCTGAGCATCCCGGTAAATCGGGGTCCGAGTGTAAATCGGGGCCCGGTAAATCGGAGTTCGAGTGTAAATCGGGGACCGATAAATCGGGGTCCGACTGTACAGATCTGTACTTGTAACACCACCTTGTTTACAATGGAACCAGCTAACCTGGTGGCAGTGTTTCTTCAATCTGTGCAGGGGGTAGTGACGTCACAGCTAATGAGGTGTCCCCAACACCACTGCCGGCCGAGGTGTCGATGGTAGAAGGCTGTTGATGCTGCTGCTGGGGCGAATCAATAATGTGCGAGAAATCTTTTACTGAAACGGGTTGGGGGGGTTAGATTTTTGGTTTAAATCAAGCAGGAACCGACCGAAACAAGTAAACAACCAATCAGAACTCGTTATTTAGGTCACGTGACTGGTTATCAGCCAATCAGGGACCGGTATTTCCTGATTCGGTCGGTTCCTATTATCAAGTTACCCCTCCCTTGCCGGCACGCCCCACGAAGGTCGAGGGTTTGCCAAACTAGATTGCAGCTTTTTGACGGAATACACGTATCATCTTGATTGGTTATTCTTCCCAGCCCCCTTAGCTAGTACCCACTGCCCTTTTTGGGGATCTAACTCCTAACACCTGGTAACCGACTAGGGACTATTAATCGCCCGATGGCCGACACTATGAGTGTTCGTGAATGATAGGCCCCGCGGGGGGTAGTGAAAAGAGTGGGTATGTCCTTACCAACGCTTAGAATCCGTACAGCTGAGTTGAGGAGAAAGAGAACAAAATCAGAGTCTGATTTTTGGGAAAATCGGCATTCCTCCTTGCATTCCCGGTATAGGACTCCCACCATGGGATTTAGGGGAATCTTAACGGGAATCGAGACCATTACATGCACAGTGCCTATAACAGAGGTGGAAGGGGTGAAGAGAGTTGTAGTTAGATACACGGGGGTTAGGAGTGGAATGGAGACCATGAACTGCCTAGTGGTAGTTAGATAAGGGGTTATATTAGGAGACTGGTCACTGGAGGGGTATGGAGACCATATCATGCACTGCCTATAATAGAAGGGTGAAGGGGTTGTAAAATTGGATTAGGAGAGGGAATCGAGAAGGTGTGTACTTAGTTAGATGGGGGCTAAGAGTGGGATCGAGACCGTGATCTGAGGGGGGGGGGTAGGGGTGGATACATTTTATCATGCAATTGGGGTTTTGAGGAATCGTGGCATGGGACTTTTGATGGTACATAATATAGGGTGTCCGAAGTAGTAGCCAGTTGGGATATATACTCATTGAGTATACCCCCAGTATACCCCAACTGGCTATACTCAATGTCAGGTCAGAGCACCAGGATCCGACGAAACAAGTAAACAACCAATCAGAACTCGTTATTAAGGTCACGTGACTGGTTATCAGCCAATCAGGGACCAGTATTTCTTGATTCGGTCGGTTCCTGCAGAGCACACAACCAAATTCCCTCTTAGAAATAACAAGGATGAAATCAACCCGTCGTCAAACAGGCAAACACCACCAAAATGCACACAAAAAGTCAAACAACACCAAAAGTGTCGAAGAGTCAAACAACATCAAATCACATCAAAACACACACTGACATTGTGTCAGTGACTCACAATCAAACACTTTGGACAAAGAAAAAACCGAGCTCACAAGTAGCGCGGACACACAGTGTCAAACAAGTAGAGAACTACACATCCAGGACATGCGACACACACGAGAGAAACGCCCTCTTAGAATTCAAAAGGATGAACAAAACCCGTAGTCAAACAGCACCAAAATCAAATTGTAAAACAACACCAAATTACGATTTGGCTAAAATCAGGAGCAATTTCGACTGAACTGTACAGTCAGTCGTCTTCAACGTTTTTTTTGTTTGACAAAGAAGAAACCGAGCTCACAAGTAGAGTTGGAGAAGAACATGCGACACACATACAGTGAGCTATATCCATGCCACTGCTACAACATGGCCTCTCAGAGATCTACCATATTACACGCAGGACACAGAGCCAGAGAGAGAGAGAGAGAGAGAGGGGGAGAGAGGGGAGAGAGAGAGAGAGAGAGAGAGAGGGGGAGAGAGAGAGAGAGAGAGAGAGAGAGGGGATGGATGGATGGGGAGAGTTAATTACCTACCAAGGGGGCCCACGGTATGGAGGAGAGGAGGGGGCCAAAAAAAGAGGGGGGGGGGAAAAACGGGGAAAAATTTTTGGAAAAAACTCAAAAAAATAAAGGGGAAAAGGGCCCGGGGGAAAAAAAGGAAAAAGGGGGGGGAAAAAGGGGAAAAGGGGGGGGGAAAAAAAAAAAAGGGGGGGGGAAAAGGTGGAAAGGATAAAAGGGGGGCCCTTTGGGGGGGGAAAGGAAGGGGCCGGGGGGCCAAAGGGGGGAAAATTTGGGAAAAGGGGAAAAAGGGGGGGGAAAGGGAAAAAAAAGGGGAAGGGGGGGGGGAAAAAAAAAAAAAACCCCCCCCCTTTCCCCCCCCTTTTTTTTAAATTTCCCCCCCTTTCCCAAACAAAGGGGAAAAAAACCCCCCCCCCCCCCCCCTCCCCCCGGGGGGGCCCCCCCCCAAAAGAAAAAAAAAAAAAAAAAAAAGGGAAAAAAAAAAAAAAAAATTTCCCCCAAAAAAAAACCCCAAAAAAGGAAAGGACAACCCACCCCACAAAAAACCCCCGCCGGCCCTGAGCCCCCCTCCCACCCCAGGGGGGAAAAAGGGGGGGGGGGGGGAAAAAAAAAACCCCCCCAAGGGGGGGGGGGGGGGGTTTTTTCCCCCCCCCCCCCCCCCCCCTTTTCCCCCCCCTCCCCCAAAAACCCCCCCCCCCCAAAAAGGGGGGGAAAAAAAGGGAAAAAGGGGGGAGGGGGGGGAGGGGGAAAGGCAGGGAAACCAAAGGAAGGGGGCCCCATTCCCCCCCCCCCTTTTCCCCCGGAAATATGGGGGACAAGAGGGAGCAGGAAGGGAAAGCCCCCGAGAAGGGGGGGAGGAGGGGAAAAAGAAAAAGGGGGGAGAGAGGGGAAAGGAGAAAAAAGAGGGAGAGCGAAAAAGAAAGAAAAGGGGGAAAGAGAGGAAAAGGGGAAGGGAGGGAGAGGGGGAAAAAGGGGGGGGGAAGGGGAAAGGGGAGGAAATTTAAACTTGAATGAAAAATTTTTTAACAGGTATCACAAAGAAGGTATAAACCGTAAAAAACAAATAAGCCAACCAAACGGTTTAGAATACCATCAATCTCTCAAATTAGTTAAGAAATCTTTTTTTTTCTTTATAAAATGCAACGTTTTTTTTCAGCTGCCAATCCCCGGTGATAATCCCGATACGAATTCAATTCCAAAAAACAAACTGAAGAAAAGGGGGTTTTATAATTTTTTTAAAAAATTTTAAAACCCAAAAAAAAAAAAGGGGAAAAAAAACTTTTTTAAAAAAAAACCCCCCAAAAAACCCCCCCAAAAAAATTTTAAAAAAATTTTTAAAAAGGAAACCCCCTTCCTTTCCCCCAAAAGGGGACCCAAAAAAAAAAAAAGGAAAAAAAACAAAAAGGGGTTTGGGGGGGGAAAAAAAAAAAGGGGGGTTTTTGGGGGAAAAAGAGGGTGGACCCCGAAAAAAGAGAGGGGGAAGAGGGGAAAAAAAAAAAGGGGAGGAAAAAAGGAGAAAGAGTGGGGGGGGAAAAAAGGGGTTTAAAAAAAGTAGCCGAAAGGTTGGGTAAGTGGGGGGGGGGTAAAAAAGATTAAAGGGAATGAATGGAACCCCCCCCCAAAAGGGAGAGAAAGGGGGGGGGGAAAAAAGGGGGGGGGTTTTTTCAGGGGGGGGTTGCAAAATTTGGGGGTGGGGGGGGGGGACAAGGGAGGAGAAGGGGGGGGGGGGGGGAAAAAAAGAAAGGAGAGGGGGAAGGGGGGAGAGGGGGAAGGGGAAGGGGGGGTGGAGGGAAAGGGGGGGGAAAAGGAAAAGGGGGAAAAGGGAGGGGAAAGAGGAAGGGGAGGGAAAAAAAGAGATTGGAAAAAAAAAAGGGAAAAAAGGGAAACCCCTTTAAATTTTTTTTAAAAAAATTAAAAAAAAAAAAAGTTAAAAGAGAAAAATTTAAAAAAAAATGAATGGAAAAAATTTTTTAAAAAAAAAAAAAAAAACCCCCTTTTTAAAAAGGGGGGGGGGGGGGAAAAAAAAAAAAAAATAAAAAGGGGGGGAAAAAAAAAACCCGGGGGGGTGAAGAAAAAGAAAAAAACCCCCCAAAAAAGGGGAAAAAGGGGAAAAAAGAAAACCCCAAAGGGGGCCAAAAGAAAAAAGCAAACCGAAAAACCCCCACAAAACAAACAAACAAACAAACAAAACAAACAAACAAACAAACAAACAAACAAACAAACAAACAAACAAACAAACAAACAAACAAACAAACAAACAAACAAACAAACCAATCCTTCAACAACTCGGATATATAAGCACAGACACACAAAAATCTTCTGACCTCCCTGCAAATCGGAGACAAAGCCACTCAGACTGATCTATCTATACCTACTCAGGACTCAGGTATATGTTATATATTGTCTGATTCCAGTCACTCAGATATATTTATACCCAGATAATATCCTCTGAATTCCCTGCGTATTCACTGTAATTTGGGTTTCTTAGCCCTATGTGTGTTCATATGACCCGCAATGGACTGATTAGTCTCCGCTATAAAATCGCAGTGTTTGCATTTGTATTTCACCTTTCCACCACCCAGATCCAGCCTTATACTCTGCATCTGAGCCGCTTTTGAGGGAGGAATACTCGGCCTACTGCTACTTCCGATGGGTCGACTCAGTTTTACTACTGAGGAAGATACGGATTTCCGTTTTAGAGAGAGGGAAAGTTTGGTAGAGCTAATTTTAACAGGCGTTGTTGATACTTTCTCCTTTTCTGTTGCAGTTGGTGACGTCACTGCTGGTGCTGGTGATGACGTCACATTCTCCACGGCTGATGAGTTCTCATTACTCTTCACATCATCACACCGGTGGGCTCCGAACACCTCCAGCGGAATCCCAATTTTACAACACTTTTGGCAACTCCGGAACGCCTGACTGTTAGCAGCTATCTGGGCGGTATGGTAACGGATGTGGGTGTTGAGACCGCCCTTGTGTAGCGTTGAAAACACACATTCGTACACTGTGCAATGGTACTCCGAGGGGAGGTCTGCATCGGGGACGGTACTTCCCACGTTTTTCAGGTTGAAATGCTCGAGGAAGAGGGACTTGTTGTAGTTTTCAATATCATCCACACTGTCTGTTAGACCGTGCTCTCGGACCATATGGTTGTGGACAAAGATACTCTGACCTGCAGGGGAGAGAGAGGGGTTAGTTAGAACTCGGGGGGAGTGGGGTTAGTTGGTTGTGGACAAAGATACTTTGACCTGGGGGAGAGAGGGGTTTGTTAGAACTCGGGGGAGTGGGGTTAGTTGGTTGTGGACAAAGATACTCTGACCTGCAGGGGAGAGAGTGGGGTTAGTTAGAACTCGGGGGAGTGGGGTTAGTTGGTTATGGACAAAGATACTCTGACCTGCAGGGGAGAGAGTGGGGTTAGTTAGAACTCGGGGGAGTGGGGTTAGTTGGTTGTGGACAAAGATACTCTGACCTGCAGGGGAGAGAGTGGGGTTAGTTAGAACTCGGGGGAGTGGGGTTAGTTGATTATGGACAAAGATACTCTGACCTGCAGGGGAGAGAGTGGGAATAGTTAGAACTCGGGGGAGCGGGGTTAGTTGGTTATGGACAAAGATACTCTGACCTGCAGGGGAGAGAGTGGGGTTAGTTAGAACTCGGGGGAGCGGGGTTAGTTGGTTATGGACAAAGATACTCTGACCTGCAGGGGAGAGAGTGGGGTTAGTTAGAACTCGGGGGAGCGGGGTTAGTTGGTTATGGACAAAGATACTCTGACCTGCAGGGGAGAGAGTGGGGTTAGTTAGAACTCGGGGGAGTGGAGTTAGTTGATTATGGACAAAGATACTCTGACCTGCAGGGGAGAGAGTGGGGTTAGTTAGAACTCGGGGGAGCGGGGTTAGTTGGTTATGGACAAAGATACTCTGACCTGCAGGGGAGAGAGTGGGGTTAGTTAGAACTCGGGGGAGCGGGGTTAGTTGGTTATGGACAAAGATACTTTGACCTGCAGGGGAGAGAGTGGGGTTAGTTAGAACTCGGGGGAGCGGGGTTAGTTGGTTATGGACAAAGATACTCTGACCTGCAGGGGAGAGAGTGGGGTTAGTTAGAACTCGGGGGAGTGGGGTTAGTTGATTATGGACAAAGATACTCTGACCTGCAGGGGAGAGAGTGGGGTTAGTTAGAACTCGGGGGAGCGGGGTTAGTTGGTTATGGACAAAGATACTCTGACCTGCAGGGGAGAGAGTGGGGTTAGTTAGAACTCGGGGGAGCGGGGTTAGTTGGTTATGGACAAAGATACTCTGACCTGCAGGGGAGAGAGTGGGGTTAGTTAGAACTCGGGGGAGTGGGGTTAGTTGGTTATGGACAAAGATACTCTGACCTGCAGGGGAGAGAGTGGGGTTAGTTAGAACTCGGGGGAGTGGGGTTAGTTGGTTATGGACAAAGATACTCTGACCTGCAGGGGAGAGAGTGGGGTTAGTTAGAACTCGGGGGAGTGGGGTTAGTTGGTTGTGGACAAAGATACTTTGACCTGGGGGAGAGTGGGGGAATTAGAGAGATTGGGGTGGAGAGAGAGAGAGGGAGAGAGAGAGAGAGAGAGGGACAGAGAGAGATAGAGAGAACATCGATCTACACTCTACCGATAAAACAAGCACACATTTGACACTATTCGACACAGCAGAGGAGGAAGATCAAAGTAATCTGAAATTTCTCTTTTTACATTCAGTTTTGTCTTTGATCTTCTTTGTCGAATGATCTGACGATGTTCTAACCAGGAACCGACCGAATCAGGAAATACTGGTCCCTGATTGGCGGATAACCAGTCACTTGACCTAAATAACGAGTTCTGATTGGTTGTCGTCGGTCGGTTCCTACTATTTACCTGACGTGAAGTCACATATCTTGCACCTCCTCTTACATCTAAACTTCCTGATGTGAACGTTATACGTTTTTTCTGACGCGAACTCAGACCCACAGAATGTACAAGATATCTGCGATGTAGGAGACTCATCCCCATCCCCAGCAGTAGTAGTAGTAGTGGGTTGCTGGGTGGGCAGGTAAGCAGGAAGGGATGTAGACAGCAACTTCCTAACCTCCCTTTCACACGACTCCCCCTCACTCTCCCCCTTCCCGCATCTTCTGGACAGCTTCATATGACGGTTCAAGTTGCTTTCTGTTGCAAACCTCTTCTTACAATCATTACACTTCAGAGGAAGGAAGCTGGAGTATTCCGAGGGGGTATTTTCCGCACCGCTGTCGTCAGAGGATGACGTAATGTTCGCTTTTTCAGGGGCCATGCAAATTGTTTTGTGCCGTTTCAGTGTCCCTTTGGAAACAAACTTACTCAAACACTTACTACACCTAAACTCCGTTCCCGGAGATTTTACAGAGGTTGGTAGTTTGTATTTTAGAAAGTGTTGTTCCTCCGCCCCTCCTCCGTTTCTCTCCCCACCCTCCTCCCCACCCTCCTCATCTGACGTCATAATATCTGCAAGGAGTTGCTCCGCAGCAGTTCGAAGTGAGGGAGTGGATGATTGTTTATCGGGGGAATTGTCAACAAGTGATGTCTGTTCTAGATCAGTTTTATCGCCACAACCAAGGGATATGAGTGGGGCAAACTCTTTAACTGAGGGAGGGAAAAGGATGTTAGTGGGGCAAACTCTTTAACTGAGGGAGGGAAAAGGATGTTAGTGGGGCAAACTCTTTAACTGAGGGTCGGAAAAGGATGTTAGTGGGGCAAACTCTTTAACTGAGGGAGGGAAAAGGATGTTAGTGGGGCAAACTCTTTAACTGAGGAAGGGAAAAGGATGTTAGCGGGGCAAATTCTTTAACTGAGGGTCAAAAGGATGTTAGTGGGGCAAATTCTTTAACTGAGGGAGGGAAAAGGATGTTAGCGGGGCAAACTCTTTAACTGAGGAAGGGAAAAGGATGTTAGTGGGGCAAATTCTTTAACTGAGGGAGGAAAAGATGTTAGATTTATTGGGTGGTTTGTTGTTTGAGTTGTCATGGGCGTGAATCTACGTTTCAGTCCATTTTTTCAATTGATCATCCCTAACTCGTGTGCATGGGAATCCCTAATCTACTTATCAACGCCAACTACGTGCGTTATACCAAGAAACAGAAGAAGGGGTACCCAAGAGCTAAGAGACAGAAGGGGTACCCGAGAGACAAGAGGGGGCATACAGTGAGAAACAATATGGTCTAATTAGGTGGTGGAGAGATGTAAATGGCCTAATGGCAGCTAGGGTGCCAGATTCCATTAAAAAAGGTGTGCATGTCATGAAACCCCTGAAGCAATGAAAAGCCCTCTCGGACATGTATCACCTACACACTTGTTAGGGGCTATACAGTACAGCTGGGGAGGGGGATACATACAAAGTACAATACAAAGTACAAACTGACATAGTAGCCCCTCTATACATACAAAGTACAATACAAAGTACAAACTGACATAGTAGCCCCTCTACACATACAAAGTACAATACAAAGTACAAACTGACATAGTAGCCCCTCTACACATACAAAGTACAATACAAAGTACAAACTGACATAGTAGCCCCTCTATACATACAAAGTACAATACAAAGTACAAACTGACATAGTAGCCCCTCTACACATACAAAGTACAATACAAAGTACAAACTGACATAGTAGCCCCTCTACACATACAAAGTACAATACAAAGTACAAACTGACATAGTAGCCCCTCTACACATACAAAGTACAATACAAAGTACAAACTGACATAGTAGCCCCTCTACACATACAAAGTACAATACAAAGTACAAACTGACATAGTAGCCCCTCTACACATACAAAGTACAATACAAAGTACAAACTGACATAGTAGCCCCTCTACACATACAAAGTACAATACAAAGTACAAACTGACATAGTAGCCCCTCTATACATACAAAGTACAATACAAAGTACAAACTGACATAGTAGCCCCTCTATACATACAAAGTACAATACAAAGTACAATACAAAGTACAATACAAAGTACTCAGCTCTCTTGGACATGCATGATATAGTACACTTCTTGTTAGGGGTTACTACACATCCCACACACCCCAGCACACCCCCAGCACTTTCCAACAAGTACCCTTTATGATCGCAAAAGGCAAGCTTCCCCTCGTCCGACCCGAAGTTGGAATTATAGGGGTTTAGTTTGTCGAACCGGCAAGTTGCTAACATATTTTAAATCTTCACTACTTCTCAAATGATCCCATACTTTCAGTCTAATCCCAAAATCCTATTAAAAATAGAGACAAAAATAGCGGCACCAAACTGTGAAATGCCCTTGCATTAGTGCGAGTAGAATAAAATCAATTTTGTATCTCACCACGTTAATTAATCATTAATTAAGTTAATGCTCTTATTTGTTTTAGAGGTGCTCAAATTTGATCTAAATGCCGAGTTTATAGCAAGAAAGGACTATTTTACAACGAATTCCCTGGTTACTATGGTAACCAACACCGATGTGATAGTAAATTAATCGAACTCTATCGAGTCTATCGCCAGCATCTGTATGAAACTTTCACAAAGGCTCAAAGTTTGAATATCAAATTTGCCAAAACTGTGCAGGGGCAAAAGTTTTAATTGATTATTATTAATTAATTAATTAGAAAATCAAAAATCCGGCTCCGTTATGACTCGTATTTATACTACTAGAACATACATACAAAGTTTCATTTCGAAATTTCAAACGGTGTGGCCACAGTTTGAATATCAAAGTTGCAAAAATTGTGCAGGGGCAAACAAAATTGTGCAGGGGCAAAAGTTTTAATTACTTATAATTAATTAATTAATTAAAAAATCAGAAATCTGGCTCTTTTATGACTCGTAGTTATACCACTAGAACATGCATGCAAAGTCTCATTTCGAAATATCAAACGGTGTGGCCACAGTTCGAATATCAAATTTACCAAAAATGTGCAGGGGCAACATTTGCCGCAAATGTACAGGGGCAAAATGTGCAGGGGCAAAATTTTAATTGCTTATAATTAATTGGATAATTAATTTTGACTATTCCCACTTTTTGTCGATCTTTCTATATGCATGAACTACATTACTACAAAATGTTAGGTCGTTATTTATAGCAGAACAGAAAATATACCATTTTGAAAATGATTTTCAGGAAATGTGCAGGGGGTCGAAATCAGCGGTGCAGGGGAAAGATGGTGCAGGGGCAAAATTTTAATTACTTATAATTAATTAGTTAAATTAAAAATAAGAAATCCAGCCTTTTTATGACTCGTAGTTATACTACTAGAACATGCATACAAAGTTTCATTCCGAAAAAACAAACGGTTTGGCCACAGTTTGAATATCAAAATTGCAAAAAATGTGCAGGGGTATTTGCCCCTGTACATTTTCAAAAAAAGTGCAGGGGGCCCTAAAAAAGTCAATTTTTGCATGCCTATAACTAATTAATTAATTAATTTTCAATACTCCCACTTTTCGAATATCATTTTTTATGATTGAAGAACATTCCTACAAAGTTTCAAGTCAATATTTCAAGCAGAACGGAAGATAAACCGTGTGCAGGGGCACGCGTGCAGGGGCAAAAAATCAAAATGTACAGGGGCAATGTGCAGGGGCAAATTTTGATAGCTTATAATTAATTAATTAATTAAAAAATCAAAAATCCGGCCACGTTATGACACGTAGTTATACTACTAGAACATGCCTACAAAATTTCAGGTCGATATCTCAAACGATGTGGCCGCAATCGCTGCCTGAAATTTGCCCCCCCCCCCCCCCCGAAAATCTTCTATTCTTCTGCTATGATCGCAAAAGGCAAGCTTCCCCTCGTCCGACCCGAAGTTGGGAGATTCGTCGAAACAGCAACCTTCAGGCTGTTAAAATATTTTTTGATGCGCGGCGGCCTGTTTATTATAGTAGGGTCGGTTGTGGGAAGTTGGGTCTGGAATTTTAAATTTGACTTTCTGATATGAATCATATAGAGTCCCTAATCATATCATATGATTAGGGACTCTATAAAAAGTCCAAAGTACCATCCCACAGGTCTCTACCACCCCTGGTTCACTAATTAGTCGTAATTATGTGATTTATGACGTTATCGCCAATTAGCACTAATAATGCCAGTTCCTGGTCACTTAGAGCTTAGATTTTGATACCAGCTGATAAAGGATCACTAGATTTTTCCGTTTGGCTGGCGGTTGGCTGGCACCACGTGGGATTAGGGGTTTAGGTCGTCGTGGGAGGTCGACATTGGTCGCGTTCGATCGGGCTCGATGAGGTGATTAAAAGCTAGTGGGCCAGACCTTGGCCCCACCCCGTCCTTGGCTTATTGGGCTTTTTCGGTTTCCCGCCAAAATATTTTCCTGCCATATATATGCTTTATTTTTTTGCCCCTGCACTGCCACTGCACATTTTTTTAATTGCTTATAATTAATTTGATAATCAATTTTGAATATTCCCACTTTTTGTAGACCTTTCTATATGCTTGAACTACATTACTGCAAAATTTTAGGCCGTTATTTATAGCAGAACGGAAAATATTTTCAAATGCTCAGGGGCAATGCTCAGGGGCACCAGAAAAATGTCCATTTTTTAATTGCTTATAATTAATTGGATAATTAATTTTGAATATTCCCACCTTTTGTAGACCTTTCTAGATGCTTGAAGAGCATTCCTACAAAGTTTCAAGTCGATATTTCAAGCAGATCGGGAGATAATTGCGGCTCAGGTGCCCCTGGGCCACTTTTGTTAGTGCGAGGGCAATTTTAAAATTTCAATTGCTTATAATTAATTAATTAAGTAAAAAATCAAAAATCAGACTCCGTGGTGACTCTTAGTTATACCACTAGAACATGCCTACAAAGTTTTAGATCGATATGTCAAACAGTGTGGCCACAATTTGAATTTTAAAATTGCCCAGGGGCAGTTTTTTCAAATGCTCGGGGGCAAAATTCAGGGGCACCAGAAATGTCCATTTTTGCATGCCTATAACTCATTGATTACTTAATTTTGACTATTCTAACTTTTTGTAGATCATTTTTTATGCTTGAAGAGCATTCCTACAAAGTTTCAAGTCGATATTTCAAGCAGATCGGGAGATAATTTCGGCTCAGGGGCAATGCCCAGGGGACCGAACACCCCATGCTCAGGGGCACGGTGCAGGGGCTACTTTTTAATTACCTATAATTAATTAATTAGGCAAAAAATCAAAAATCCGGCCACGTTATGACACGTAGTTATACTACTAGAACACGCCTACAAAATTTCAGGTCGATATCTCAAAAAATGTGGCCACAATCGCTGCCTGAAATTTGCCCCCCCCCCCCCCCCCCCCCGAAAAAAAGACCTACGTTTGTATATATATTGTTGTATATATATATATTTGGGGTTTTGTGCAAGGGCAAAAATTTTTTTTTTCGTTTTTTCTGTTTTCTTCGGGTCGGAGGTGCCTGCCGGCACCTAAATATAGGGCCGTCACTTTTTGGATTTGGTGCAGGGGCAAAAAATTTTTTTTTCGTTTTTTCTGTTTTCTTCGGGTCGGAGGTGCCTGCCGGCACCTAAATTCTCTCACACGGGGGGGGGGGGGGATACACAGTGTATTACACACTCAAGAGCTGGGGAGGGGGATACACACACTCACACACATTCTGTCCTCCTAGGATACCGGTAAATCAGGGTTCAACTGTTTTAACCCCCCTTCACAGTACTGAACAAGTCACTACTAACTGCTGGACAAATACACCCCCCCCCCGGTCTAACTAACTGTTAGTCGGACCCCTATTTAACGGCACCCCGATTTAACGGTAGGATAATCATCTCCCGATAAAGGAAATTAACAGTATTCGACCCCAATTTAGCAGACACCCCACCCCGGCCCTGACAGGGTTCACATGATGAGGTGGGGGTGACAGGGACTGTACTAAGGAAATACTGGTTGGCTGATAACCAGTCACGTGACCTAAATAACGAGTTCTAATTTGTTGTTTACTTGTGTCGGTCGATTCTTGACACTAACCGATTGAGTAGATGTGCATAGAGGAATTCAGGAGAAATATCAAAAAGTCTGCATCAGATTTCCCTTGATACTTCATGTTTGTTTTGCAGTCGTTGAAAAGGGACATTATGAGCGGAGTCACGGGTATAGATATTATAGGTGTCATGGCTATGGAGCTGTAACAATAGAGATTATGTAATTAGGTGTAATTAGGTGTAATTAGGTGTAATTAGTGTGTAATTTGGGGTCGGATAACGGAGCAAGAAATTTAACACACAATTAATGTATTCCGTGAAAAAGTTTCAAACAAACAACAGATCTCAACACATTTTTATAGCTCATCGCTCCTTTGCCTCACAATATACTAGCCTCTCTGAACCGGCCTATCAAACACAAGATCCGGTCCAGCGCCAAGTTATACAACATTCTCAGTTCCCTTGTATGACAAATGACATTGTAAAATTTTGAGATATAATATAATTCTTTAGGTAGCACTGCTTGTACAACTTATAACACCCCCCAGTGTTATAAGTGTTCACTTATAACACCCCCCAGTGTTATAAGTTTTCACTTATAACACCCCCCAGTGATACATGAAAACTTATAACACTGCTGCATTTAGAACTCCTTACTCCACTGTTTCTGTCACACTTAAAAACCGTTAGAAAGATAAGCATTTACGAACTCCCTCCCTCTCTTTCTTTTCTCACACTGTCAAGCCGTTGCAGCACCGAGATCAAGATAACAGTTACGAACTCCCGGACCCACGTCCCACACATTCTTTATCTCTCTCACTCTCACTAATCTCTCACTCTCTTTACCTATCTCAGGCGTTATCTTATCTTATACTGATATCTCTGCCTGCTACCATATCATGAATTCGCTCTATTGTTACGCCCTAAAGTGTCTCTCACTCTTGTTTTAAAAATTTTACAATGCAATTTTATTATGCCTATTTTCGTTGTACCTGACGTCAACAATAATGTCCCAGATTCTTACACTTTTAGACCTCGCAGGCTCGGTCAAAAAGTAAAACTACATCACTCGCAGGCTCGTGAGGTAGTTAGACTTAGTGGCACTCGCAGGCTCGTGCACTAAAGTACAAGAATCTGCCTCGACCTGTGGTCTCGGATGATTATTGTTGCACTTATAACACTCGACCTTCGGTCTCGTGTTATAAGTTTTCAGGTACAACTTGTAGGCATAATAAAATCCTAAAATATAGCTCCTATGATACAGGGTGTCCCACTGTCCCGCAGGGTGCCACGCGCAAAGACAGTGGGACACCCTGTACAATTCAAGTCTATAGCTCCTATATTTAAGTACAATTCAAGTCTTCTTCTTCTCTTCCTCTGTTCTGGCCTCCAACCTTGGTTTGGGCGGTCTATACGTCCCCAAAATATGCTTCTTTTTCTTCTTCTTCTCTCCCTGAAACTGAAAGTCCTTCCAAGTTGCCACCCGTTCCTCCCTGGATTCCTCCCATTTCTTCTTATCATCCTCCAGCTTCTTTAGTCTCTTCGTACACTCCTCTGCCAGATCCGCATCTCGTTTCTTATCCGTCGCATCCTTCTTCTCCTTATCACCCTGTCGGATCTCGTAGTCTGCTAACTGTTTACTGGCCATTACGTTCACCAGGTGACTGAACTTCTGGGGGTCTTCGACTGGCATGGGCTGGTGTTTTACCTTGGCAATCCTCCTCTTCTCCTCCATCATTTTCAGAACACGATTCCGGGCATCTGTCAGTATCATCTTGAACTTGTCAACAGTCTCCTTGTTTTTCAACATCGTGTTCGCCTTGTTGACCGCCTCGAACGCGGACGTTGCCTTGTCACGGTTATCTGGGTTTTTGTCAGGATGGAGGAGGATTGAAAGTCGCCGGTATTGTTTCTTGATCTCGTCCTCCGTTGCCTCCCGGTCCACTTGTAGCACGTAGAACGGGTTGAGATTCAGGTACTTTGAACCTGGGAAATGGGAGTGATATTTTAGATTCAGGTACTTGGAACCTGGGTTGGGAGTGATATTTTAGCTGTTATTAATATCTTTGGGAGTGATATTTTAGCTGTTATCTTTCGGACAGACTGCACAGACTTTATTATATGACCGGCTGCAAACCGACAGAGTTTGGTACGCTAGTTTGGTACCTAGAGCCACACAGACACACACTCACACACACAAACCGTGTCACACACCTGGTTTGTGGAGTCTCTCAATCTGCTGATCTGAAGTCATGTTACTGTCCTTCTTCTCGATCGCTTTTACCTGGCTCAAAAAGGTGTCCCATTCCGAGGAGGTGGACGCCATGGTTGGGCTAAAAATAGATTTAGGATTACTGATTAGAAAGGTGTCTTGTTGGTGATAAATATAGATTTGGATTTTGGAATTAGAAGGGTGTCTTGTTGGAGCTATAAATAGATTTGGAGTTAGAAGGGTGTCTGGTTGGGCTATAAATAGATTTGGAGTTAGAAGGGTGACATATGTGGGCTAAAAATAGATTTGGAGTTAGAAGGGTGACATATGTGGGCTAAATATAGATTTGGAGTTAGAAGGGTGACATATGTGGGCTAAAAATAGATTTGGAGTTAGAAGGGTGACATATGTGGGCTAAAAATGGATTTGGTGTTAGAAGGGTATTTTGTAATTTGTTTGGGCTAAATATAGATTTGGGAAAGAGATTGTTGTTGAGCGTGACGTCAGGAGGAGGTAGGGTTACCAAATTCAGTGGAATACGATTGTAGTAGAGAACTTACAGCCAATTTTCTCAAATTGTGGTTAACAAAGTCGTTATTATTATTAAAAAACAAATAATATAACCGATTTCCGCACCATATAAGGGTATAAATTTGATAATTTGTTAGATTTAACTGTTACCAAAAATGACAACAAATTAAATGGTCACCCACCATAATAACTATAGCTATATATATGATATCTGTCACCGTTCTACCCAATAGCTTGATAGCTACATAACTAAACCCTCTCTGAACAAGTTACAATCAACACACATCGGATCTTTCATTTCTTTTATTCATCATAAAAACATAATTTACAGTAAATATTGAGAGTTTATGTTCACTGCAGGAACCTACCGACACAAGTAAACAACCAATCAGAGCTCGTTATTTAGGTCACGTGAGTGGTTATCAGCCAATCAGTGACCAGTATTTCACTGATAATAGTTGTCCTCATCAAAACATTTCCGGGCCTTTTTGATGTCGTCGTTACTAATCAACAGCTCCTTCGCCCTGTTGTACTTCTTAGTATCATGTCGAATCAGGTGGAGGATATCCTCAACTGTTATCTTACCCTTCTTCCCCATATTAATCGCCCTGAGATAGATAGAGGTGAGGGGTTCTAATTATACTTTACATTTGTGAACCAGGGTCGAGTAACTGAGTGGTTGTTGGGCTGTAGAGTTTCTGAATAGAAAGTGAGGAAGAAATGTGTTCTTTATTGTTGACCAGTTATTATTTGCGTAGAACAAGGTTCGTTTATGTGTAAAGGGGCCTCAAGCCCTCTGTGTCCTAGACTGTATTCGTGGAATGAGTAGAAATCGTTAGCACACTGCCGTAAAACGATGAGCGAGTAACCTCGGAAATGTTCGGGTCTGCACCACCTGGCCTATTTTAACCAATCACAGCTCGAACACACGTTCGTGACCCAATCCCACGTGGTATAGTATGTATCACCTGAGCTCTACGGAGCTATCATGTTTGTCGAAAGAGGGTCACAGGGTGCAGACCAGTGGTGAATGGTTGGACAGCCTGGGGTTGTGGGTGATTTCTCATACGACTTACTGATTTGAAATTTCATGTAGATAGTTGATAACTACATCTTCGATTAGTGCTATAGACTCAGTGTAAGGGGATTTATCGTCCCCGAATCCATACATTATGTAACGAATTTCTTTCGCCAGATTGAGCCTCTTTGGTTCCTCACTTTCATCATCCATCCTGTAGTTAGTGGATCCAAGTTAAAATAAGTGGGAGTGACATGGCCGAAGGGCAGGTTGTTATTTTGACGGAACGCGACGACGGTACCATGATAGGAGGACCATAGGCAGGCCCCCAAAGAAGCGCTCTCCACTTAAAAAGAGAGAACATATAGAAAATTCAGTTAATCTCATCTTCAAAGATTGGTTAACCTACGTTTCAGTCCCATGTGTCAGTGCCCAGTGGCTGTCAAAAACGCGGGCACTTAGCACTGAGGAACTGCAGCGCTTGAACTACCTCAGAAATGTCCAGGTCGAGCCTGCTTTGATCAATCACAGTGCATAACGAGCGGGTCACGAGTGCGCAATAGAGCTGTTCTGCTATGGGATGAGTCAAAATAGGTCACATTTACATTGAAAAACGGGCAAAAAACGGATAATATAATAGCTTGTTTTCATGTGTTTTTTCGACAGTTTCCCATTTTTGACAGTCTACTGCTCGGGACTCTACTTCGCTGTAACTTTACCTAAAAATGATCGACTCGCTCACCCACAACTCGCACCCCGCTTGGCCGGTTGAATGTCAGAGACAAAAAACTTTTTTTTTTTTTTTTTTTAAGAAAGCCGGGGTTGCCGGTCCAATTAAAACGGAATAAGAATCAAGGTAATCAGTACATATAAGATTAATAAATTAGATTAGATTAATGTCATTGGTTAAACTACAAAACCGAGTCCATTTATTCCCCCTGAACCCCCTGATGGAAATGAGTACAGTTTTTAGGAGTGAGAAAGAAAGTCTAAGTCTGATATAACGCACGCTATCATTATAGGTATGCCCGGTTTTGTCGGCGAGACGGTTTGCAAGCTTCTTGTAAAATACCTCGGCCCTTGGACCCATGACCCCAGTTGTTGAGAAAACCAGTGGAGTGAAAGTTGCTTTCTCCACCTCAACTACTCGTGCATCATAATGAAGTACTTTTTCTCGCTCATGCCGCTTGATGGTGTTTCCGAGTGGCTGAGAAATGTTAGTAGGTGCCAGGCTATTGAAGACTCGGATGTCAGTGAATACCTTATCGAGGTCACTCCACACATTCCGGGCAGAAACATCCAAACGGGCACTGTTAACAGTGATAGTAGATTTGAATTGGAATGTTTCACCAGTTATGGGTAGGAGCTGCGGCTCAATACGGACGTCTTTGCAGCCGGCCTCCACGAGGATGTTAGCTGTGAGGTCTCGGATGTTATTGTGCCGTAAATACACGTAACCTCCCACGGCACATGAAAGGCAATGTTCGAGAGTGTTCGATTTTCCACACGCACAAACAGATGGTATGCCCTCAAAGGGTAAGTTGTAGCGTAGTAGCAGGGCATCTCTGAATTGCTGTTTATTCAGGACAAATCCGTGTTCCACCAAGGGCAGAGCGGTTAACCAGCTAGAGGCCCCTCTAGACGAGATCTCCTCGAATAATCGCTGGTCAAAGGTTGAAAGTAGTGCCCGGGTTTGTTCTTTTTCGGCATTCTGTGTAGATCGTTTTACTTTCAGGACTGCAGCCTTAGCTCCTTTCGCTTCCCACAGGAGGAGTTCCGAGCGTTCTTCACTGATTAGGAGTTTTTGTTCCAGAATGAGATTTTTAAGAGGCTGGGTCGCCTGAGAAGAGTTGATGAACTCAGCAGCCGCCTGTTCTGTAGGAATCAAAATTCCGAGCCCACCATCACGTGCAGGGAGAGAGAAGAGAGCTCTGATGTTGGGAGGGGTGTTTGGACCTATCAGGGCAGGGATAAAAAACAAACACGCAATTTTTTTTATTATTTCAATTCAATCGAATCCCGTGCCGCGCGAATCTGGGTGCCTTGTCACGCGCAAAACCTGGCTTTATGCCGCGCACGCGCGTGGTATTTTGTCGTTCGCGTTTTAAAAAATATTTGAAGAAATTTTCACCTCACCTGCCGCGAATTTTTAAAATTTCTTAAAACTTTTGAGGTGTTTTAAAGTTGTTTTAAGCGTCTGTAGTCTCTGTTTTAGGGTTAGGGCTTAGTAAGACTAAGATTAGGGTTGGGGCTGGTGTTAGGGCTTGAGATATCCTTCAAAGTGACGCGAAAACTAAAACTTTTCAGGTGTTTTAAAGTTGTTTTGAGCGTCCATAGTCGCAGCTCGAGCGTCTGTAGTTACTGTTTTAGGGTTAGGCCTACCGCCTAAGTAGGACCAGGATCAGGGCTGGGGCTAGAACTTGCGATATCTTTCAAAGTGATGCGAAAACTACTTACTCTTATTAACTTTTTACTCGGTACTCGGCTGGACTTGCGTTTTCAATAGTCTTTGATCTTCAATATTGTAACCCATTGTAATCTACTATTTCTTAGTATGAGTATTGCCTCTAACAATGGCGCCGAGTTAGATCAGCAGGTAAGTTTCAATGACGGTCCTTGATTAAAAAGTTAGGATCATAGAAGTTATCTGTGAACTCTGATCTCGGACACAAATTATCCCCCTAGTGAACCCTGACCTCTAAAACACACCCCCCCCCCCAGTTCGCTGGTCTAGACCTCAACAACAGGAGCGAGGGAGGTCGGCAGGGGGCCTACGTGCCCCCGCACCGTCGGGACGGTCGTCCCAGCGGAAACCGATCCAACAAGGACTCCTACCGCAACGACGACTATAACCGCTCCCGTGGAGGGTCAGTTAATATAATTAGGACTAATCGTTGATTCGGTAATTTTATTATTCATCCTTGTTTTATTTCACTGAATGCCCCCTCCTTTTCCCCTGTCTAACACTCTCCTTTTTAGTCGAGGGGGAGGCAGCAATCGAAGTCGAGGCGGAAGTAATGGCTACAATAACGGTGGATACAATAATCAGAGAAGGTAATAGCTTGTTTTCATGAGTTTCGGCAGTTTCCCATTTTTGACAGTCTACTGCTCGGGACTCTACTTCGCTGTAACTTTACCTCAAAATGATAGACTCGCACCCCCACAACTCGCTCACCCACAATTCGCACCCCGCTTGCCCGGTTGAATGTCAGTCGTCAGAGACACACAAAGACACACACCGCACAACACTTATCTCATGTTTGGACTACCGAGATGCATACTGGGCAGCATTGTTTATTGACAGAGAGAGATAGATAGAGAGAGATATTTAACTCCATGAAAGATAGAAAGATAGAAAGAGATATAACTCCATGTCTATTCTTGACCACACCCCCATAGAGTTATTGTAAATGTAGGCTGTAGAGGTGCACTGCAGTTGCAGTACTGTAGCAAATAGCAATGATACATTGTGAGAAACCTTGTTTTTGGTGGTGCGTGAACTAAAAAACATCGATTTTGGGAATCTTGAACACACCTAGAGTCCACTTTTAAAATCAGTAATTTGGATAACTTAATAACTTCTCCTAGTCAATATGATTACAACACTATACCTTACATCTTACATCACGACATGCAGACACACAGATTCCACGACAATTATAGTCCTAAGAGTTCATGGTACCTTGAGTGGTAACTGGTACTCTATAGTATCATGTTCACTGCTGTCGGTTTTTGTTAAATGCTCTAATTTCCATCGTTAGATGAAGCTGCCCCTAGGGCTACATTATACAGTCGGGCCCCGATTCACCAGATCCACCCCGATTTACCGGTCAAAACCCTTATTACCCTCGAACATCCCGGTAAATCGGGGTTCGACATGGTAAATTGGCTATGAGGTTTGAGAGACCATTGTTAGAAAACTAAGAGTTTCCTGGCGACGAGAATATCGATAGAACCGGCCTCAAGAAAGCGGCTCCGATAAATCTCTCCCAAATAGTAAAATATACCAATAGTAAAATATAAATATAATTTGTTATTTTCCTCTCGTTCTTGCAGTTCAAATAATATAACATCTCAAATACAACTTTGAGCATCAAACATTTAAACATGGTTTAAACGTCACTCACAGCACATGTAATAGAACAGCTCACAATACACAGTATGTCCGATATCTAAACCTCCCCTCAACAGTTTCCACCCCGTCCTAACTACTATAATATAGTAACTCCCTCCTCCAGCTCCCCCGTCCCTCTTCCTAACACACTCCCCCACCCCCGTCCCAAATCCTAACGCCCCCTCCCTCCCCAGAGACGACAGACGGGGAGGTGACTTTCCCAGGTCCCCCTCTTCCTAACTCACTCCCCCACCCCCGTCCCAAATACTAACACCCCTCCCTTCCCAGAGACGACAGACGGGGAGGAGACTTCTACGGAGGGGGCGGTGATAATTACCGAGGTGACTCCCGAAGCGATTACCGAAGGGGTAACAACGGGGGTGGAGGAGGTGGGGAGCGGTATAACCGACAGACGGCCGATTGGAGCAAGCCAACCAACCGAAATGAAGCTCTTGAGAGGTAAAATACTGTTCATACTATTCAAGGGGTGCGCGGGATACTTCAGGATTCTCTCAGCGCCGCACACGCGACTAGCAAGTTTTGACCAACAAGCACAAACACGCACGCTGAGAGAAAAGTTGGCGGGTTTGCGTCATTTCGCTTGTTGTACGTTATTGGCAATTGTTCTCCGAGCACACTGGTGAAAACTAGATGAAAAACGGGTGAGTACAAGCTGAGCAGTGTACAAATCTGTTTTGAACTCTAATTTCAGAGAAAACAGACACACTTTGTTCCACGAGCTCTCACACGGAAATGCGAGTGAAATTTAAAAAAAGCCGTCAATTGGCCACCCACAAATTGTCCATACTACACGATCCCGGGTTGTTTTAACACCCCAGGTACACCATGAAGCTTTCTATAAAAGAAAACTTCAGAAAACAATGATTCTGGGCTCTCTGAGAGATGATACTTCAGGATGATACTTCAATATCTCGCGCGTTACCCGCGCTTCTAAATGCTGAAAAAGCACGGCACTAGGCCCACTCAGCAGGTCCGCCAGAGAGATGAAGAGAAGTGGGAAAACTGGAAAGTTAGTTTTGAACCCGGAAAGTCCAGTAAACTTGATAGTGGATAGAACTAGTGTATGTTTAATATGAAGAGAAAGATTAGAAGTCCATCTGAAAAGGATTTCTCCCTTTCTCACTCTATCTCCCTCCCTCTCCAACCCCGAGAACTATCAGTTTATCCAGCCCAACTCTGATGTTAACCCCTACTTTCCTCTACCAGGTAATGGGTCTTCCTCAAGGTCCTGGATAAGGGAGATGGGGAACGTATCGACTACGTCACTACCCGCTTCATTCTGTTCAACATAACACAAGTTAGTAAACTTTAAGTTTCCACTTTTCAAGCAGAGAGATATGGATGGAGAGAGATGGATAGAAAGAGAGAGAGAGGAGAGAGAGAGAGAGAGAGAGAGAGAGAGAGAGAGAGAGAGAGAGAGAGAGAGAGAGAGAGAGAGAGAGAGAGAGAGAGATAGAGAGAGAGAGAGAGAGACAGAAAAGAGGAGAAAGATTAGAGAAAGAATTGAGAGAGAAGCAGAGAAGCCGAGAAGAGGAGAGATATAGGTAGACCGTGGACTGTGGAGACTGAGAGAAGAAAGATAACATTCATAATCAAGTAGTGATAACTATAATAATACCCAGTGTGTTTTAATCTCTTGTAGTGTTTGCTTTCGAATGCCCATATATGGGCATTGATGCTGGTGATGGAGAATTCAGAAGTTAGTGACACAATGTCATGATTCACGCTTTTATTAATTTAAGTTCATTCTACATAAGTCAGAGAACCAGTATCCCAGGTTCCTAAGACGTCTACAAAAAACAAACATAAATCAGAGAAGGAAGGAGAAGTTGAGAGAGAAAGTCTGTGTGCTTGTGTGTGAGGGAGAGAGAGAAAGATAGAGATAGTGGGAGAGAGAGTGGGAAGGGTTAGAGAGTGATAAAGAGAGAGAGAGAGAGAGTGATAAAGAGAGAGAGAGAGAGAGAGAGAGAGAGAGAGAGAGAGAGAGAGAGAGAGAGAGAGAGAGAGAGAGAGAGAGAGAGAGAGAGAGAGAGAGAAGGGGATGTGTATATGTTTGTGTGTGTGTAAGATAAAGATAAAAATTAAAAGTAGTGGGAGAGAGATTGAGAGAAAAAGAGAAATAGAACTGATTGAAAAAGATTGAATGGAGTGAGGCAGATGAAAGATATAATGGTGAGATAAGGACTAGAGAGAGTGGCCTGATTAAGGGAAAAAAAGACTTTTACGACCTCAGATTAAATGAAAACGTGGTTCAAAACAAAGAGTTCAGAGCCGGGGTTTGAACCTGCTATCATCCAGCCCTAATCCAAACGCCTTAGCCATTGCGCCACTAAGCACTTGTATAAAAGAGAATTTTGAGGATCTTATACATTATCTCTGTACCTCCCTCCCTCCCTCTCTCTCCCACTACCTCTATCTTTATCTCGCTCTCCCTTTCAATCATACACGCACACAAGCTTTCTCTCCTTCCTTTTCTGATTTATGACCGTGTAGAATTGACTGAAATTAATAAAAGCGTGAATCATGACATTGTGTCACAACTTCTGAATTCTCCATCACCAGCATCAATGCCCATATATGGGCATTCGAAAGCAAACACTACAAGAGATTAAAACACACTGGGTATTATAGATAACACTACTTGATTATGAATGTTATCTTTCTTTCTCTCAGTCTCCACGGTCTACCTATATCTCTCCTCTTCTCAGCTTCTCTGCTTCTCTCTCAATTCTTTCTCTAATCTTTCTCCTCTTTTCTGTCTCTCTCTCTCTCTCTCTCTCTCTCTCTCTCTCTCTCTCTCTCTCTCTCTCTCTCTCTCTCTCTCTCTCTCTCTCTCTCGCTCTCTCTCTCTCTCTCCCTCTCTCTCTCTTTCTATCCATCTCTCTCCATCCATATCTCTCTGCTTGAAAAGTGGAAACTTAAAGTTTACTAACTTGTGTTATGTTGAACAGAATGAAGCGGGTAGTGACGTAGTCGATACGTTCCCCATCTCCCTTATCCAGGACCTTGAGGAAGACCCATTACCTGGTAGAGGAAAGTAGGGGTTAACATCAGAGTTGGGCTGGATAAACTGATAGTTCTCGGGGTTGGAGAGGGAGGGAGATAGAGTGAGAAAGGGAGAAATCCTTTTCAGATGGACTTCTAATCTTTCTCTTCATATTAAACATACACTAGTTCTATCCACTATCAAGTTTACTGGACTTTCCGGGTTCAAAACTAACTTTCCAGTTTTCCCACTTCTCTTCATCTCTCTGGCGGACCTGCTGAGTGGGCCTAGTGCCGTGCTTTTTCAGCATTTAGAAGCGCGGGTAACGCGCGAGATATTGAAGTATCATCCTGAAGTATCATCTCTCAGAGAGCCCAGAATCATTGTTTTCTGAAGTTTTCTTTTATAGAAAGCTTCATGGTGTACGTGGGGTGTTAAAACAACCCGGGATCGTGTAGTATGGACAATTTGTGGGTGGCCAATTGACGGCTTTTTTAAAATTTCACTCGCATTTCCGTGTGAGAGCTCGTGGAACAAAGTGTGTCTGTTTTCTCTGAAATTAGAGTTCAAAACAGATTTGTACACTGCTCAGCTTGTACTCACCCGTTTTTCATCTAGTTTTCACCAGTGTGCTCGGAGAACAATTGCCAATAACGTATAACAAGCGAAATGACGCAAACCCGCCAACTTTTCTCTCAGCGTGCGTGTTTGTGCTTGTTGGTCAAAACTTGCTAGTCGCGTGTGCGGCGCTGAGAGAATCCTGAAGTATCCCGCGCACCCCTTGCTATTGTTAATTTGATATTGTTCATACTGTTCATACTTTTGTTAATTTAATATTGTTCATACTGTTCATACTGTTCATACTATTGTTAATTAAATATTGTTCATACTGTTCATACTGTTCATAATATTGTTAATTTAATATTGTTCATACTGTTCATAGATCATGAGAGCCCTCCCTTTGCATTTATATAAAGTCTCGGGGGCGAGGGCGGTGCGCCCGAAACACAGTCTAGCTTGGCAACATGTACTGTGCGTACTGTTTATAATGTTCATGTTCGTGTTGCTTATGTTGTTTGCAATTTGTTCATATATTGTTCATACGAGGGAGTCTGAATAGAAGAAGAAATGCGTTCTTGAGTTATACGATGTCCAGATTGTCACACCTACTGTATAACAATGTGTGGTTGTTGGTTGGTTGTGCTATCTTTATTTGTCGGCTCTGAGATCACGGAAGTTTTCCGTAGAACTTGTGACGTCGCACATATATATTTATGAGATCATAACTTTTATCATTTTCAAGATAATTCCCCTGAAATGGGAGTCATGTGTTATTCTGATTTCTGAATATACCTTACTCTCGCTAATTAAGAAACGCTTTAGGAAGAAATTTTTTTATAAGAAACGGGAAATGTGGAAACACATTAAAAAAGACACCCCAAAATAAGAAACTCCCCCAAGAAAGTAAGAAACCCCAAAAATAAGAAACGCAAAAATAAGAAACCCCAAAAATAAGAAACGCAAAAATAAGAAACCCCAAAAATAAGAAACCCCAAAATTAAGAAACCCCAAAATTAAGAAACCCCAAAATTAAGAAACCCCAAAAATAAGAAACCCCAAAATTAAGAAACCCCAAAAATAAGAAACCCCAAAAATAAGAAACCCCAAAATTAAGAAACCCCAAAAATAAGAAACCCCAAAATTAAGAAACCCCAAAAATAAGAAACCCCAAAATTAAGAAACCCCAAAAATAAGAAACCCCAAAAATAAGAAACCCCAAAAATAAGAAACTCGAAAAATAAGAAACTCGAAAAATAAGAAACCTAATTAGGGGAGGGCCTCAAAAAGCCCTAAAATGGACATTTTTGACAACACAGACCAAATGCGGCAAAATAACGTAATTTAAACTAGGTAAAATGTTGTTTAGGCTATTTCGAAGGTGTGGTCTAACGGTTGACAGGTTACGAAATGGTGGCCGGAATAAGAAAGCTGAGACAAGGGGGGTTAAACACGAAACAAAACAACTGCAATGAACTACTTGTGCGTAAACACTCAGAACTGTTGCAGAATGCAGAGGCCCGTTTCTTATCTCTGTTTTCAAGATGGGTGTGTCGCCCTGCTTTCTCTCTCCCTCTCTCTCTCTCACACACTCTCTCTCTCTCTCTCTCTCACACACACCCACACAGTCTCTCTCAATCTCTCTCTCTCTCTCTCTCTCTCTCTCTCTCTCTCTCTCTCTCTCTCTCTCTCTCTCTCTACCCTCTCTCTCTCTTCCCAGTTCCCGCCCCCAATCACAAACTCAGTCAGCGCAGCCAATCAAATTGCTGCATTTATGGTCACTTTCACTTTCACTATGATCAGCCAATTGGGTGCGAGCATTCTAAGTCACGTGCGTGGAGGTCTGTCACGCATGAGCACCTCCCGATCCCTATCTCGTTCATCTATCTCTTGCACTCGCTTTGCTTCTTAGTATCTCTCTCTATCTCTATCTCTATCTCTATCTCTATCTCTCTCTCTCACTCTCACTCTCACACTCTCTCTTTCTCTCTAACACACACACGCAGACATCATCAATGATACAGAAAGAAAAAGAGGACGAGATAGGAAGAGAGATTGGGAGAGAAAGCAGGGCGACACACCCATCTTGAAAACAGAGATAAGAAACGGGCCTCTGCATTCTGCAACAGTTCTGAGTGTTTACGCACAAGTAGTTCATTGCAGTTGTTTTGTTTCGTGTTTAACCCCCCTTGTCTCAGCTTTCTTATTCCGGCCACCATTTCGTAACCTGTCAACCGTTAGACCACACCTTCGAAATAGCCTAAACAACATTTTACCTAGTTTAAATTGCGTTATTTTGCCGCATTTGGTCTGTGTTGTCAAAAATGTCCATTTTAGGGCTTTTTGAGGCCCTCCCCTAATTAGGTTTCTTATTTTTCGAGTTTCTTATTTTTCGAGTTTCTTATTTTTCGAGTTTCTTATTTTTGGGGTTTCTTATTTTTGGGGTTTCTTATTTTTGGGGTTTCTTTATTTTGGGGTTTCTTATTTTTCGAGTTTCTTATTTTTCGAGTTTCTTATTTTTGGGGTTTCTTATTTTTGGGGTTTCTTATTTTTGGGGTTTCTTAATTTTGGGGTTTCTTAATTTTGGGGTTTCTTAATTTTGGGGTTTCTTATTTTTGGGGTTTCTTATTTTTGGGGTTTCTTAATTTTGGGGTTTCTTAATTTTGGGGTTTCTTAATTTTGGGGTTTCTTATTTTTGGGGTTTCTTAATTTTGGGGTTTCTTAATTTTGGGGTTTCTTAATTTTGGTTTCTTATTTTTTTAGTTTCTTAATTTTGGTTTCTTATTTTTTCAGTTTCTTAATAAACGAGAGAGTTTCTTATTTTTAGGGTGTCTAAATTTTGGGGTTTCTTGTAAAAAAGTTCCTTATTTAAAAGTTTCTTGAAATATGCGAGCTTAATTAACGAGAGTAAGGTATATTATGCAATCTAACATAACCCAAAGTATTTACCTCTCTCTAGAGAGCTGTTCGGGACGGGAAACACGGGAATCAACTTCGACAAGTATGAGGACATCCCTGTTGATGCCACGGGGAATGATGTTCCCGAGCCCATCAAGGAGTTCACGGATATCAACCTAGGAGAGATTGTCCAGGTTTATAAGAAATCCTTTTATCTCTCTCTCTCTCTCTCCCTCTATCTCTCTTTCTCTTTCACTCTCTCTCTCTCTCTATCTCTCTCTCTCTCTATCTCTCTCTCCCTCTCTCTCTCTCTCTATCTATCTATCTCTTCCTCTCTCTGTCTGTCTCTCTCTCTCTCTCTCTCTGTCTCTCTCTCTGTCTCTCTCTCTGTCTCTGTCTCTCTCTCTCTCTCTCTCTCTCTCTCTCTATCTCTATCTCTCATTCCTGATCAACTAATTGGGTGGCATGGATCATGGATGTTAGTTTGTTGGGATGACCAATATAATTCAATGCACTTAGGTCAGCTAATTGTGCGTCAATTCATTGCCTGATAATGGAAAATCTTTAATCCGTTTTCTCTCTCTCTCTCTCTGTCTCTCTCTCTCTCTCTATCTCTCTTTCTCACCACTATTGCGGGATCATAATGATAATTTGATGGGATTCCTTGGAATTGTACACACGCAGAGCAACATGTAATATTCCTCTGTATAACATGAATATGATTGCTTCGCTCTTAACACCATCCTCTTTATCTCTCTCTCTCTCTCTCTCTCTCTCTCTCTCTCTCTCTCTCTCTCTCTCTCTCTCTCTCTCTCTCTCTCTCTCTCTCTCTCTCTCTCTATCTCCCTCTACTACACACTCATCCCCCTCTAAGCCCACCTCCCCATCTAACCCCTCATCCAACCTCTAACCCCTCATCCACCCCCGCAGGGAAACATAAAACTGGCTCACTACTCAACACCAACTCCGGTTCAAAAGTACTCTGTGCCCATTATCAAGGGTAAAAGGGACCTGATGGCGTGTGCCCAGACCGGTTCTGGAAAAACTGCTGCTTTCCTTCTCCCAATCCTGTCGAGGATCAATGAAGAAGGACCCGTACCTCAGGTATTGTACAGGACAAGATCTACATTGTACTGTTTACAAATACATACAAAATGTAAATGTATGTGAGATTGTAGTTTACCAAAACCGACCTCGCACGGCAGATTGATGTTTCAATATCGTCCTAATACTCGCCTTGCTCGACCCTGTTTCACCACGTACGTAGGGTTAGAAAATAACAGCTCGCAACCCACATTTCTGCCGACCCCACCCTATTAACTGCAGCTGTTTGGGGCCTCAAATATAGCGTCACCAGGTGTACAGTGACATCTCAGATCTCAGTATCAAGTTTCATTGTGAACTGTCAAGTTGCCAACAACGGTTTTTAACAACACTTGTTCAACAACCACTGTTATTTGATCCAGGCTTTCCTTGTTTTGTTTTTATATTCGGGATGATATCCGGTCTATCTACCATCTGGGTCCCCCCCCACCCAGTGCGGCTCCAAACATCCATCCCGGCTCCCGCCCAGAATAACCCCCTCCCTCAATCCTCATGTTGCAGATCCGCTAATGAAACACAATTTTTCAGATCCCTCAGGAGAGTAACAACTCCTACTACAACCGTCGTAGTTCTGCCTCCCCCATGGCTGTCATCTTGGCACCTACCCGGGAATTGGCTCTACAGATCTATGATGAGGCGAAGAAGGTGATTAACTGTTAATTAGCTAGTTAGTTAAATAGCTAGTTAACCATCCAGCCAATTATCAAATTATATTTCTTAGTCAGCTAAACTTCAATTTATGTTCTATCATCCTGTTTTCCCCGCACCCCATTCTTAGCCCCGTTTACCTCCAGTTAACATCCTCTCTCCCGTACCAGTTCTCCTACCGATCCCACCTGCGACCTGTTGTGGTGTATGGTGGAGCTGACATTAGCTCCCAGTTAAACGAACTAGGTCGAGGTTGTGATCTACTGGTGGCCACCCCTGGCCGACTCCAGGACATGCTCGAGAGACATCGTGTCGTTCTTGAAAGGGTAGGTGTTGACACCCCCAGTGCCCCGATTTTCAAAAAATATGAAGTCTAATTTCCCACATTTAGAAACCGTTTTAACTCGGAGCAGAGGGGATTCATTCATGGTTTCACGAGTCTACTGTATCACAATTGCGATTCACACAGGCTAAATTTGATGATCGTATATACATTTTTTGTAAAGTGAGGGGACTGACCTGAGGATTACCGACCGGTGATTTCACACCGGAAAATCTCATCTTATCTTCTTTGTTTCGAAATGACGATTGCCAATATCTCTCATCTTTCTCTCTCTCTCTATATATATCTCTCTCTCTCTCTCTCTCTCTCTCTCTCTCTCTCATCTCTCTCTCTTTTTTTTTTTTTTTTTGGATACTAAGCTGAGGTTTGCCAAAACGGAAACCAGGTGAATTGCACCTGACAACCGAGACACATGCTCCCGGCATGGTCAACATCACCCGGACCGCCACACCTTACAGACACTTCGGTAGTATTCAATCAGGAATCCGAATATGTGCCAAAGTGTAAGGGGGAGCCCACTGCTTGTCATGGGTAATGTCATTTGGGCCCAGATGGAGTGCCGTTGGGGCCCACTGGAGTGCCGTCTTGCCATTGCGTCTGTCGTCTTGGATTGAGTAGAGGGGATGGTGTCAGACACCGGGTTTGGGCTAGGAAGAAGGGAAGGGGAAGGTAGGGGGCTAGGTTGGGGATTGAAGGAAGAGAGGATGGTAAGAAAAAGGATAAAATCAATATACACATTGCATATAAAGATAACATCTCGGCTGGCTCCTATCATCGTATTGACAATAGCGAGAAAGGGAGAGGGAGAGGAAGAGGAAGAGGGAGATATGATAGGTAGGGTGACTGAAAAATGAACTATAGGTGTGACTAGTACAATGCTAGGCAGGGTAACTGCAGCATGAACTAGGTGTGACTGGTACCATGATAGACAGGGTAACTGCAGAATGAACTAGGTGTGAGTGGTACAATGATAGACAGGGTAACTGCAGAATGAACTAGGTGTGAGTGGTACAATGATTGACATGATAACTGTCGAATGAACTAGGTGTAACTGGTACAATGATAGGCAGGATGACGGCATAGTGATCTAGGTGTGAGTGGTACAATGATCGGCAGGGTAGCTGCAGAATGAACTAGGTGTGACTGGTACAATGATAGGCAGAGTAACTGGAGAATGAACTAGGTGTGAGTGGTACAATGATAGGCAGGGTAACTGGAGAATGAACTAGGTGTGACTGGTACAATGATAGGCAGAGTAACTGCAGAATGAACTAGGTGTGACTGGTACAATGATAGGCAGAGTAACTGCAGAATGAACTAGGTGTGACGGGTACAATGATGGGCAGGATAACTGCAAAATGAACTAGGTGTGACTGGTACAATGATAGGCAGGGTAACTGCAGAATGAACTAGGTGTGACTGGTACAATGATAGGCAGGGTAACTGCAGAATGAACTAGGTGTGACTGGTACAATGATAGGCAGGGTAACTGCAGAATGAACTAGGTGTGACTGGTACAATGATAGGCAGGATAACTGCAGAATGAACTAGGTGTGACTGGTACAATGATAGGCAGGGTAACTGCAGAATGAACTAGGTGTGACTGGTACAATGATAGGCAGAGTAACTGCAGAATGAACTAGGTGTGACTGGTACAATGATAGGCAGGAGTAACTGCAGAATGAACTAGGTGTGACTGGTACAATGATAGGCAGGGTAACTGCAGAATGAACTAGGTGTGACTGGTACAATGATAGGCAGGGTAACTGCAGAATGAACTAGGTGTGACTGGTACAATGATAGGCAGGGTAACTGCAGAATGAACTAGGTGTGACTGGTACAATGATAGGCAGGATAACTGCAAAATGAACTAGGTGTGACTGGTACAATGATAGGCAGGATAACTGAAAAATGAACAAGGTGTGACTGGTACAATGATAGGCAGGATAACTGCAAAATGAACTAGGTGTGACTGGTACAATATGATAGGCAGGGTAACTGCCGAATGAACTAGGTGTGACTGGTACAGTGATAGGCAGGGTAACTGCAAAATGAACTAGGTGTGGGTGGTACAATGGGGGGTGCGGAAATGGTCGTTAGGATAGCCCTGTCAAGGAAAGTAGTGTTGAAAATATAATTCGTAATTGGAAAATACAATCACCATAATAGGAAAAGGCGGGAAAGGTAGTTAGGGGCAATACTGAAAAAGACATATGAGCAGGGTAACCCTGTCAGGGAAAGAAGATTAGGCGGCAGGCCCAGGGGGTGAGATAGAGATAGATGAAGGATATACAGTGGGACCCGGAAAAGGTTACATCGGCAATCTCCAGCTAATTGATATCAGAGATGGATGTCCCCAGTAAACGAATTATCACGATTGGGACCGATGTCACATAATCAGCCTAAACCATAGTTGGGAGAGCAGATGATTACACACTGGGAGAGAGGAATTCTGCCCTGGATTAAATTACACCTGAGAAGGAGGGAATAGAAATGAGTGGGCTGGATAGTTGAACCTGAGAACAGGAGGGTGAGAAGGGAACCAAGGGATAACTGGAGCAACCGAAGGAGGGGTAGGATGAAGTGGGTGAGAAGGGGACGAGTGCGATGGTAAACTCGATGCTGGGATCACTAGATGCCCTGGAAAGATGAACACCAGGGGAAGGAACTAGTCATGAGGGAATGCAGGGGCCGTTGACAGGATCAACTGATTGAATCAGTATTCGGTCTGGATAGGTAACGTTTTCCCTCTGCGAGTGTAGCATGTCAGTATGGAGTTGGTCCTTTGTAAGGCTATCAGCCAGAGTCAGTCAAAAGGGCGGTGCTACTTGTACGCCTGGGACCTGAAAGAGAAGTTCTACTCGGGACTCTACTACTCTCCTAACTCAGCTACTAGCTAACAACTAACAGACAATGAGGATGCCACTATGCTCGGAGGTCTAGAGCGTACGCTTGTACGGTGTACAGAGAAAAGCGAAAGGTTAGATGAATACCTATGTTATTGGAAAACAGAAGCTGGGAAAAATATTATTACATTGCTGCTTGTAGTGGGAAGACGGCGCCCGAACAACACGGCAGCCGATCACAACGGGCACCGAGACACACACACACACACACATACATACACATACATATATATATATATACATGTACATACATATATTATATTAGATATATATATATATAATATATATATATATCTACCTGAAACACACAGACAAACACCACAGTGTCGACTGGACACACGTGCTGTCACTCCGGTACTCCGATACGTCCCGTCCTACCGGTCCGCACCGACACCGCACCCCCACCACAAGCACCCATGTTATAAGAGAAAGAACTCAACTCTTGATGAGAAAGGAATAAATATAAAACAGGAAATTCCAAAAGAAGACCTGGTGAGTGGGTGAGATCTAAATTCTAAGGACTAAAAAGTGAGTGTGATATAACACAGGAACTGGAACCCCAACCACGGCCCCAAGAAAATGTCGGACCACCTACCAAACAGCCCAGAACGAGATACCTAAGACGGAAAGGCTGACAGGACAACTTTGCGCTTACCAGCACAGTAAAGATTATGAACAAACACAACAAAGAGGAGGGGGCAGAGAAGCTGGAGCCAACCCAGGGAGGGAGACAGAGGCCAAGGGACCACGAAATAAGAGGACGCCGTGCCCTAAATACTGGCCACCCTTCCTGCTGAACACAACCGGATAACAACAATAATAAATAGTAACCAATGGATATAGAATGAACGATCTTATCTGATTTGAGAATGTAGGTAGGGGATGTAGGTGGCTGGTCCTTTGTTGCTGGTCCGTGGTGGTAGGTAGGGCTGGCTGGGGTTTCTTGGTCGCGGTAGTCTATGTCGTGAAATTCGAGACTAATTACGGAGCCCGCAATATTAACTGCAAACTACAACACCCTCTCTCTCTCTCTCTCTCTCTCTCTCTCTCTCTCTCTCTCTCTCTATCTCTTTCCCCCCTCTCTCACCACGCACCAACACCATGTTTGTACCCACACATACATCACGTGACAATATATCACGTGGCATGCTTGTGTGGCGATGCAGCAGCAGCAGCCCATTGCTAGGTTTATCCCATTGTACTGAGCTAAAACACACAAACACGCAGTACATACACACACACACACACAAACACACACACACACACACAAACACGCAGTACACACACACACACACACACACATGACGTACGTGTCACACTACACAATACATATGTTAATAACAATAGTTGTATCTCAAATATCAAAATAAACTAAATCACTAGTGAAATTTCTACCAGATACATAGGTATTCAGTGAAATATATCAATTGAATAATTAGCTGATTAATTAACTCAAACTAATTAGCTCTCCTCCGCCAGGTTCGATTTGTTGTCCTTGACGAAGCTGACAGGATGCTTGACATGGGTTTTGAACCCCAGATTAGAAATATTGTAGAGAACAGGGGAATGCCGCCAACTGGTGACCGACAAACTCTCATGTTCTCAGCTACTTTCCCTAAGGAAATCCAGGTAACGAGAATCTCTCTCTCTCTCTCTCTCTCTCTCTCTCTCTCTCTCTCTCTCTCTCTCTCTCTCTCTCTCTCTCTCTCTCTCACTATCGGTAGAGAGTACTAATATAATTACCCACAAAGATGTTATCCCCCATCCCTAAGGAATTTCTTCACTAATTTCAATCATAACCGCCAATTCTAAACCTCCAATTTACCGATGTAATTGTCCGGCCCTGTTCCAGGCCACACAGACACATGTGTTAGCCCGTGGTTAAGGTTCCATGTATTTCTTCACGTGTTAGCCAATAACTTCTAAACAGCTCTCTCCTTTGACGGTGGTCTACATCCATTATATCCTTGTAACATCTCGCCCGGTGCGGGGAGGACAACTCCCTATATTTCATAGTGTTCAGTTACACACATTTAGTCATTTATCTAAATGCAAATGACCGACTCTCTATTACACTAAGCAGTCAACTCCCCATCTACCCCAGTTATTATTATACCCCTTCCCAACATATTCCATTTTCCAGATGTTAGCACGAGATTTTCTTGATAATTACACCTTCCCTTTCAGATGTTAGCACGAGATTTCCTTGTCAATTACATCTTCCCTTTCAGATGTTAGCACGGGACTTCCTTGACAATTACATCTTCCTTGCTGTTGGCCGAGTTGGTTCAACCTCAGACAATATCACCCAGAAGATCGTGTGGGTTGAGGACAGGGACAAACGGTCCTTCCTTCTCGATCTTCTTGTTGCCGGTAAATATACAGGGTGTTTTTTTAAAGATTGACAGGGTGGTTTTAGATGTTTTCTTAATTTCTCTAAATCAAAATCACTTTCGGAGGATCTCAAAAAGTTGTACATTGTATATGCCATGTGGTTCACCGTTAAATGGCTGCATGATGTATAGTACATTGTATACCTTGAGCCGATCCCCACCCTGCTTGAGAGAATACTCGTCGCCGTGTGGTGTGTGTTGGTAATGAAATTCCCCCTCTGCGCTAGCTCACGGAGGGGTAATAATATCGCTTGTACGGCGGGAAAAAAATTCCTGTGTCCAAACTACAAAACAGAAAGTTCTAATTTTTTGAACATACCGAGGAAATTGTCTGAGCTACCATTACATACCGGAATTTTTCGATATTTTGGCCATTAACACTGTTTTTGTTTTTGGAAAACTATGAAGATGCTGGAATTTGGCTACAAAAACCTTCAGAAATGTGCAAAATGCCATTCCAAAGGTATTAGAGGTGTATTCATTGATAACTAAGCTATAGTCGAGTCAGAAAAAATTCCACAAGATTGGAATTTTATGCCCATATAAGGAGTTATGCGACACACCTCTGTTGTTAAACATGTGGTGTAATCGCTACCGGTCGTTACTTTCTGTAGAATTCAGGTCCTGGTTACTATACAAACTAGTACCATACGTTTTAGATAGGTTTTAGACAAGTTTTCGATAACTTTTTATGAGAAGGTCCCGTAAATTTCCATTTTTAGGTAGGCGGTATTGTCACCCCTATATGCAATAATAGGGGTGACTTCGTAACCAATGGTGTGTGTGTGTCAAAAATAGACCCAGTGGGTGTTGCTCCCCGAGCGAGTTGGGTGATTCTGGAAAAGTTGGCCTGCCATGTAATGAAAGCACACCACAGTTATGTTTGGTGCGCGGCGGTGATCTGCGCGCGCGGTCAGTACGGGACTTCACTCCAGCTGCAGCTTTGGATAAAGACAGCTTTATTATGACGTCATGTTTCTGAGTAGTGACATCATGAAACGTGACGTATTATGAAGCTGTCGTATCCAGAGAGCGATCTTCTTTACTAACAGATAACTTTTCAGCCGGACCGGAATGTCTGACGCTCGTGTTTGTGGAGACTAAGAGAGGTGCTGATGCGCTTGAATGGTTCCTGTGTCAGGTACGATTTGTTTTTTTTGTTTTATGTTTAATAAACAACAATATTTTATGTGTCTTGATTACAAGATACCAAAACTTTAATCACTGCACTGACAAGTACCCCGTGGCCTAATGGAGATTTCCTTTGTTTTTATCTCCTTCTCTCAGGAGTCATACCCCGCAACTTCTATCCACGGAGACCGAACACAGAGGGAACGAGAGGCAGCCCTACATGCCTTTAAAACGGGAAACAACCCCATTCTTGTAGCCACAGCGGTTGCTGCCCGAGGACTTGATATTCCCAATGTGAAACACGTCATCAACTACGATATGCCCTCTGATATTGATGAATATGTTCACCGAATTGGACGAACTGGTAAGGAACTTTGATACTTTTAGTATATTGTTTTTTTTTAATCCATCAATCTACTTCTATCTTTCTCTCCTCAGACGTTTAACCACCCACTCCCAGGTCGAGTGGGAAACCTTGGTCTCGCTACCTCCTTCTTCAATGAGAAGAACATGAACATTGCCCGGGACCTGCTTCCAATTCTAACTGAGTGTGACCAAGAGATCCCTACTTGGATGGAGGGAGTTGCAAGGGAGCATTCCAATCGTAGAACACACAGGAAGTATGTTGGGGGATTGATGGACCGGGGATCTCTTCTCTTCTCTCTCTCTCTCTCTCTCTCTCTCTCTCTCTCTCTCTCTCTCTCTCTCTCTCTCTCTCTCTCTCTCTCGCTCTCGCTCAATCTCTCTCGCTCAATCTCTCTCACTCTCTCTCTCTCTCTCTCTCTCTCTCTCTCTCCCTCACTCCCTATATTTAGGTGCCGGCAGGCACCTCCGACCCGAAGAAAACAGCAAAAAATAATAATAATAATAATAATAATAACTATGTTTATATTCCGCCCATATCCGACAGGGACAGAGCAGGGGAACTGCTACTGTCACTGAAGGATGATCTGAACGGTTAATATACTGGTAAGACCTCGCAAACTTATCCCTAATAGAACAAAAAATAATAAAGAAAAAATACACCGGCTCACATTACTATCGGCTCACATAACTATCGGTGACTGAATACATAACAGACTGAGTTAGAGTCCTGGAACTCTAAAAATTGATGTAAAAGTCCGTAGATTAGAAACACAGAAAAACACTCGTGCTATGAAAAACCCCAATATATGCTTCACACTTCTGCTCGCCACGAGCTATAATACAGAAAAACAATTAAAAACGGGTACCAGCCAGAGCACATACCTCAGCAAGAAGGAGAGTGTTAAGAGGACAGTCCAGTCTCACCAAAAGCCTCAGTGAAAAGACTAGTCTTGAGCTTAGACTTGAAAGATTCCACAGACTCAACAGCTCTCAGATCAAGGGGAAGCCCATTCCAGACTTCAGGCAGGTAAACCGACGGACGTCTTCTTCTCAACTTGGAAGTCGCATTGACACTTGATAGCTTAGGGTACTTCAGCTTGAGGCCATCAGGCCAAGCATTTCCTCTAGTAGCCCGGATCACATGAAGTCCATCATCAACAGGGACCTGATCTTGCAGGTAGTTAGGGGCCAATCCATGTACAATCTTGTACGCCATGAGGCATGCTTTGAACGTAACTCGTTGTTCCACAGGAAGAACATGCAACTCTTTCAAGTATGGCATGTAGGTGTCTTGGTGACCGTATAGGCCATAAACAAATCTGACACACGAGTTCAAGACTCTCTGAAGGCTGTTGAGAAGCTTCTTAGGTAAGCCATGGTAAAGGACATTACAATAATCCAATCTTGAAATGATGAGCTGCTTAACAAGGAGTATCTTGGTCGATTTATCCAGACATCGGTTTACTTGCCATAGATTCTTCAAAAGCAAACCACATTGTTTCTTAACACTGTTGATTTGTCTCTCCATTGAGAGGGTTGCTATCAAGGAACACTCCTAGTGTTTTTTCCTGCATTACCCGTAAAGTCCACTGGGCTTATCTCCACTCCACCAAAGTCCACAGTGGGCTGATACACCATCTTATCCAGGGCACTGTTTTTGCCTAACAGCAGGAATTCAGTCTTTGCCTCATTTGCACTTTAGCCAGTGCTCACTCATCCACTCTTCACACTTGACAAGCATTCCTCAGTCCTCTCCTTTGCCAGTTTCCAGTTTTCCTCATCAGTTGTACAAAGCTGATGTACAATTGCGAGTCATCAGCATAAAGTTTAATCCTCAAGCCATAAGGTTTGACCAAATCTTGCAATTCCTCCACATACAGTAAAAACAACACAGGTCCAAGCAGTGAACCCTGCGGAACTCCACAAATCAGAGAGACAATCCTCGAAAGTTCCCCTTCCACGTTTACCCGATAAGTCCTCATTTGTAGATAGTTGGCGAACCAATCCAAGACAGAACCCCTCACTCCAAACCGTCCTTCAAGAACTTCTAGCAGCTTTCCATGGTCCACTGTGTCAAAAGCGGCGCTCATATCTAATAGAAAGAGGCCTGCGACCTTTCCTTCATCCATATCCCGAAGGAGATCATCAAACATACCCATCAGTAGGGTTTCACAGCTATGATTCACCCTGTAACCTGATTGATGCTTATTTAGTAACTCGTTTCTCATTGAGATACGAGTTGAGCTGCTCTAGAACTATCTTTTCAAGAAGTTTGGAGACAAAAAGATAGGTTGGAGACTGGCCGATAATGGGTCAAAGTGTCCTTATCGCCATAAGGGTTCTTAATCGTGGGAAACACCAAAGCTTGCTGGAGAAGTTCAGGAACACTGGAACATCCAAGAGATAGGTTAATAAACCTGCACAAGACTGGAGCTAGCTCATGCATACACCCCTTCACTAACCAAGTCGGTATAGGGTCAAGATCACATGTCTTGTCTGGCATGTCTTTGATTATCCTCTTTAGTTTCTCTGGGGAAACTTCCTCAAATTCCTCAAAACAACAGACGGGTGTCTGATGAATAGGGTTCCTCTTAGTCCTCAGATTCTTCTCTCCAATAACAGTAGACCGGATCCTATCAACTTTTCCAACAAAGAAGTCCGCAAAGTCATCCGCTAACCTCTGCTTATCTGTGGTTTCAGGCATAAAGGTCTCAGTATTACCAAGTAGACGGTTCAGTTTCCTTTGAAGGGCTTTAGGGTCATCTCTGGACTCCTCCAAGTCTTCCTTGACGTATTTCGTCCTCGCTTCCTTGTCAACACGCCCAAACTGCCTCTTGAGTTCATTGAACTGCTTCTTCGTGACGCTGGTTTTATTGTTCTCCCAGGCTCGCTCAGCATTCCGCCGCTGACGAAGAACTTGACGCACCTCTGGATTATCTCTCCATGGCTTCAGCTTAGCTCCTCTCTTCTTTCTCCTCTTCAACGGGACAGTCCTATCCACAAGTTCCTCAAGTTTCCTCATATAAATACACAAGACCTCCTCAGCTGATCCAGATTCCATCGCTTCACTCCAATCCACACTCCTAAAAGCACATCGAAGTATTTCAATATCAACAGCCTTGAAATCTCTGTACATGTCCACTTTTTCACGAGTCTTGTATTCACTTGCAACAGTTTCAATACACAGCTCCGCCAATACAAGAAAATGATCAGAGGTCGTTCCGTCAGGAAATACTTCAACTGATTGAACCTTAGAATATCTGTCTTTTTGGCAGAGAAGCAGATCTAAAGTACCACCACGAACATGAGTAGGTTGTAGTGGGACCCGCTGATCAAATCCAAGAGAGTCAAGTAGTCCAAGCAACTTCTTCGCATAGAAGTTCTGAGTATCTTGAACCTGGAAGTTAAAGTCCCCCATCAGGATAGGGTTCCCCGTTTTGCAGACCAACTCTGACAAATAATCAGTAAACTCATCCAAGAACTGGGCTTCCGTAAACCGTGCCTTGCCAGTATACGGAGGTCTATAGATATTGCACAGCCTCGTTACATCTTTTCCTCCTCCAATAAGGGCTTCCTGGACTTGAAACGATTTAAACTTGGCTTTTACCGGAGTGTATTTCAACTTGACACCATCTCTGTACAAGATTCCAATTCCACCTCCTGAACGTTCCGCTCTAGGCGAGGAGAAGATATTCCAACCATAGTCTCTGATCTCCTGAAGTTTAGCTGTGTCACTCTGTTTCAGATAAGTCTCCTGTACCAAGCAAATGTCGCATCCTTTTTCCTCCAAGTGTGTAATTACACCTGACGTTTTATTCATAATAGAATGGACGTTTAGTGTGCCAATCCTCCAAGACGTTTTCCTCTCAGATCCTCCCATGCCCTCGTCAGGTACACGTTTTTTTCCTGCTTTGTTACTCCACTGGTACTCTCCATGAGTCTTCCTTTAGCATTTACATAGAATGGACACATACTGCTGGAGGCTGGGTGACTTTGAGCATGGCGCTTGTCCTCTCTGCTTCCTCCATGATCACAGTTGACACATTTCATCCTGCTCACTACATTTTCCTTCTTGGCATGGCAACTCCTCGTGTCATGATCTCCCGTACAGAAGGCACAAACCGGAGATTTATCCTTGTTTGGACAGTAGATGGATCCTGCTACATGGCCAAAGCGCTGACAGTGGAAACACTGCGTGACATAAAACCTGTTCCTCACTGAATGCTGTCGAAGTTTCAAGAATAGCTTGTCCTTCCTTTCTGATATCGCCTTCCTCACTTCTGGAGAGACCTGGAACACTGCATATCTTCCTGTTCTGTTTACATGGACCACCTTCACCAGGTGACCCTCCTCAACTAGTCTCTTCACAGACTCATTCTTATCACTGACAATCTCTGACAGAAGGCGATCTTTTTCCAGCAGGTCCTGGTCAAGATCATTGATCATGATGCGAGGATCTCTTTTCTTCTCTTTCTCCACTACAGGAGAAACATCAAGGAACGGTGAAAGAACTTCTTTCGCCTGTTCCAACTGTTCATCGGTCTCAAACATAAGATTTGTCCTCCTCTTGGTGACTGAAAGATCTAGGACTGGAATTTTATTCAATGCTTTCTCCACCTTTGTCTTAACGACAGTAGTCCACTTCTTCTCACACATAGGTCCTTCCTCACCTTTATCCTTGATAGTCAGATACCTCTTAATTGGAGTCACAGGTGTCACAGTTTCCTGTGCTGAGCCAATGCGATTCACAGCGTGAATAGCCAATTGGTCACTGCCAGGAGCTAAGATCTTGCTAACCTTGGGGGCAACCAGATCCGGTAGTGTGCTCAGAAGATCCTCTTTCAGCTTATCCAGTGTATCCTTCAAGTCTTCAGCTGTGAATGATGTCACAGATTCAGATGAGTGGGTAGAGATGCGTCGTGTTTCAGGTAACAATCCATATAGTTCCTTGACCATCGTCCATAAAACCGCTTTGGAAGCTCCACTTGGAGGCTCCACTGCATCATCCTTAATGCTCTGCAAAATACTGGCACCCTTACATCTATCAGAGTAGCTCGTGGCGAGCAACTTACCCTCCATATCGTTCCTGCACATTATAACATCATGGGTAGCCACACCCGACATCCTGTCCTGTAAATAGAGGCGCGAGGAACCGTTCCTTGCAAGTCTTGGCGTCCTTGGTTATAACCCAACGAGGTCCTCTGAGATCTGTTTACTTAGAAAAACCAGACACGTCTTCTCTTGTCTTTTCTTTAAGGAGAGGGATAAACAGAAGTCTCAGAAGGATTAGCGAGGGGCAGCAAAACGGATCCTCAAATTAATTTGTTTAAGGGTACGCTAACCAAAAATTTTTTTCGAGTGCAGGGAAATCTCTCACCGTAGGGTTGTAGGCCATGCCAAGGAGACCTCAAATATGCAATTTGAGCTCTCAAGTCGAATTCATATTTTTGCTACAGCTGCTTGAAAAATGAACTGTAAATACGTTTTTGGCATCTCAAAAAAATTTTTTTAAAGATAGGAGCATGAAAATTTAGGGATTTGAAGAGGACATGAAGGTGAATAACCACAAAATTTTTTTTTGCAATCCGAGCTGATTTCCGGTCCTGAGATGGATTTCTTTTTTTCCACTTTAACGCCCTATTTGGCAAAGTTCCGAAAACATGTGAAAGCTGTAAATTGGTGAAAAGTTGCGTCTAACGATTATCTAAGTGGCCATAAATTTTGGGCGTGTCCTTATTTGAGATAAGCTGTACAGAGTTTCTTTTGTGAAAGCCGTCATTTCAGAAATAAATAAATTCCCTGTATCTCAAAAACGGCTGATCGTAGAGACCTGAGACTATGCTTAAACGATTCAGAAGGTCCGATTTTGGGGGGGTCTTCTGAGAGACATTTTGCTCCTACTTCAACCGTTTTTGCTGTAATTGCGAAAAACAAATTCTATGAAAAGGGCAAAAGCTAAACTCCAATATCCTGTAATTAGGGAATTTTAGCTAAGAAAGGACCGAAACTATGGAAAAATGTGTAACAAGCTAATTCCTTCACTATTTGGTCCATATGGGTCCCTATAATCACCAAAAACAAAATCACAAAAAATCCACGATGGCGAAGATGGGTTTTTGTTTTTCGCAATTACAGCAAAAACGGTTGAAGTAGGAGCAAAATGTCTCTCAGAAGACCCCCCCAAAATCGGACCTTCTGAATCGTTTAAGCATAGTCTCAGGTCTCTACGATCAGCCGTTTTTGAGATACAGGGAATTTATTTATTTCTGAAATGACGGCTTTCACAAAAGAAACTCTGTACAGCTTATCTCAAATAAGGACACGCCCAAAATTTATGGCCACTTAGATAATCGTTAGACGCAACTTTTCACCAATTTACAGCTTTCACATGTTTTCGGAACTTTGCCAAATAGGGCGTTAAAGTGGAAAAAAAGAAATCCATCTCAGGACCGGAAATCAGCTCGGATTGCAAAAAAAAATTTTGTGGTTATTCACTTTCATGTCCTCTTCAAATCCCCAAATTTTCATGCTCCTATCTTTAAAAAAATTTTTTTGAGATGCCAAAAACGTATTTACAGTTCATTTTTCAAGCAGCTGTAGCAAAAATATGAATTCGACTTGAGAGCTCAAATTGCATATTTGAGGTCTCCTTGGCATGGCCTACAACCCTACGGTGAGAGATTTCCCTGCACTCGAAAAAAATTTTTGGTTAGCGTACCCTTAAAGTAGTGTTGAAAAGTTTGAAACGAAAAAAAGAAAAAAAGAAAAAAAATTTTTTGCCCTTGCACAAAAACCCAAAAATGCCGGCCCTATTAAGAACAAAGAAAGGTCCTTTTTTTGGGGGGGGGGGGGGGGGGGGGGGCAAAAAACATGTCAACGATTGTGGCCACACCGTTTGAGATATCGACTTGAAATTTTGTAGGCATGTTCTTGTAGTATTCCTTTGTGTCATGACGTTGGCGGATTTTTGAATTTTTAATTAATTAATTAATTATAGGTAATTAAAAATGGTGCAAGGGCACCGTGCCCTTGCACATTGCGTGTTCTGTCCCTTGCACCGCGCCCTTGCACCAAATTCTATTTTCCGTTCTGCTTAAAATATCGACTTGAAACTTTGTAGGAATGTTCTTCAATCATAAAAGATGATGTTCGAAAAGTGGGAATAGTCAAAATTAATTAATTAGTTAGTTAGAGCCGTGCAAAAAATGGAATTTGGTGCAAGGGCAGGCAATGTGCAAGGGCAAATGGTGCAAGGGCAGCCCTTGCACCAATTTTATGATCGAACTGTGTCCACACCGTTTAATATTTTGACACGAAACTTTCTATGCATGTTCTAGTAGCATAACTACGAGTACTAGAAGAGCCGTATGATTAATATATCAATTAGGTAATTAATTATAGGCAAATTAATCAAAATTTGCCCTTGCACAATTTGTGCAAATTTCCCCTGAACATGTGCCCTTGCACCATTTTGTTTGCCCATGCACTAAATTATATTTTCCGTTCTGCTTAAAATATCGACTTGAAACTTTCTAGGAATGTTCTTCATGCATAAAACATATAATATAATCTACAGAAAGTGGGAATAGTCAAAATTAATTAATTAATTACTTAGAGATTAATTTTGGGGTGGCCCCTGCACAATTTTGGCAAATTTGATATTCAAACTTTGAGCCTTTGTGAAAGTAATGAAAATTATTTATTTCAGGTTATGATGAACAATAAGCTATAAAAACCCCCCTTTTTGTTACACAAGCCTGTGCTTGGTATCGAAGACACCTCACACTCTGTCGCCGGGCGTCCTTCGCGTGCACACGCTGGCAAGGGGTAACTTCGTAACCAAAGCCTGTGCATTGTGCATAATGAAATGGATAAATTTTCATCCAGTTGCTGGCGATAGAACTCGATAGAGTTCGATTGATTTACCATGACAACGGAGTTGGTTACCATACTAACCAGAGAATTCGTTGTAAAATAGTCCTTTCTTGCTATAAACTCGGCCTTTAGATAGAAAATTGATTTTATTCTACTCGCACTAATGCAAGGGCATTTCACAGTTTGGTGCCGTTATTTTTGTCTCTATTTTTAATAGGATTTTGGGATTAGACTGAAAGTATGGGATCATTTGAGAAGTAGTGAAGATTTGAAAATGTTAGCAACTTGCCGGTTCGACAAACTAAACCCATATGATTCCAACTTCGGGTCGGACGAGGGGAAGCTTGCCTTTTGCGAACATAACCCTTCTCCCCGCCCCATAGGCCATTCAACCAAAGCTTCGGAGGCCGTGACTACCGATATGGAAACAACCGTGGTGGAAATGACCGTGGTGGAAATGACCGAGGTGGAAACGATGACCGAAACTGGGGACGATCTAACAATCACAGCAGCGGTGGTGGTGGTGGTGGTGGTGGTCACTCTAACAATCACTCCAATAACAGTTACAATAACAACCCTCGCTCCGGTGGAGGTAGGTTGTTATGTTCTAACCCTCCCTTTACATTTGTAAAGAGGCTCGCGAAACAGGGTCTAGCTAGGCAATGTCCAAGACCCTCTTATAATTCCACCGGCAGTTGTTCTATTTTTGATACAACCAGTCAATATCAATCAGAACAAATGATTTTTGCTTTTTTTACCCAAAAAGCCAAACCCGCCCTAAATTGAGGATCGATCTAGCTTTTTTGGCCTTGCCCCCCCCCCCCCCCCTAGATAGTTTTCCAACTCTATTTCTGACCGTTTCCCCTTTTTTCAGGTTCCAATGCCACTTCTTGGTGGGATGACTAATTCTCCCACATCTTGTTCCTCCGCTGTTCCACCCCCCTCTCTCCCCGGGTGCCAGGTGGTTGACTTCACTATTTTTTTCTCCCCGAGGATCCGAGAGACAGTTATGTTTATGAAGGAGCAGCGGATGCGTGAACTCTCATAGTAGACATATATTGTAGCAGTTCAATAACTCGAGTTAACTCCTATATAAGGGCACTAAATAGTATATTATACGTCCTGTTTGGTTGAGTCTTTTTTTCAAATACAGTATCTCGCACGATTAGTTTTGTTACTGCACCTCGGACACACATTGCACGTGCAAATTGTACCTCTCACGTAATTACGTGTGCGTGAGAAATCAGCTTTCTCACGCGGGAGGCACGTGTGAGAAATATCGAGGAATAGCTAACCAAATCTCGGTCGTGCGGGATTTTTACATGTTTCCCCCCAATAATATATATATATCTACTAATTATACACACATATTTAAACCTAGAACTATATCTCTCTTTACAGACCCGGGCAGGAGAATTCAAAGTGTTTTTTTTCCACAAACACTTTCGAGCCACGGCACAAATCTCTCTCCGATTTCTGAGAAGAGAGAGAAGTTTCTCTCGTGGCTTTACTTCTACACTATTACCGGCTCCCAGCTCCCCCCTCTCTCTCTCTCGAATATTATTCACCATCTGATTCACTAGAAAGATAGAGAGAGGTATGAGGTATCTGGTCGAGGCCTTTACGTTGTTTTTGATTTGATCTCGAGAATGTTACAGAGCGTCAAAGAATGTCAAGTTACAATGTTAGCTGTGTGTGGTGGTGTGTAATTTCAATATATATTATAAATCTACGTTTTTTTCAGTCCTCCCTCTCCCCACATTACTATGTAATAGTGCTATTATGAATACACTATGTTCGATCGCTCGTGAGTTGTTTGTTTTCAGACCCCTTCAGTGCAGGGACCGACCGAATCAGGGTCCCTGATTGGCTGATAACCAGTCACGTGACCTAAATAACGAGTTCTGATTGGTTGTTTAATTGTTTCGGTCGGTTCCTGCTTCAGTGCTTGACTAGCTAGTGACTATCCTACGTTCAAGTTAAGATCTGTCGGGCTGAAGTTAAGATTTAGAAATGACAGGAATCTTCCTTCGTTATTTATTTTTTCAACAATTGAACATTTCGGTGTAGATTGCATGTGTGAGAGCTTGGTACATTATATAATGGGTGTGATCGATTTATATGTTAACCAATGGCTTTTTAGGATGAGGGGTATGTGAAATGTGTAATAGGAAAGATTGGATGGGGAAGTTAATTGCCTTAATAAGCGTCAACTGCTCCAAGCCAAGATTTAATAATATTCTTGTGTATGGATTTCTTATTCAAATTCAAGTGTTATTGCGAGCTACGACCCCTTCTAGGTTTTGTCGGCAAAATACTGTTTCATTCTGTCGAATCTACTAGGTTTTTTTTTCAACGAGCGATCGATATATCTCTCTCTTTGTCTGAGTGGGAGAACGATTTATATACTATATAAAAAGAGAGGGAGGTCTTTCGAGCACAAAGTTGTTACTATTTCTCTCTCTCTGTGTTTGATAACCAAAACTTCCCTTCCAAAGATTCTTTTATCTTAAATCCCAGTGCAGAAAGCCCCTCCTTTTTAATGTTTACCCAATATATTGTAATAAGCAGAGTTGAATATGTAAATGATGGTATCTCGAATGGAGTATGCCATCATGTCAAAAATATTAATCTCCAACTGACCCCCCCCCCCCCCTAATCATGAAGATATATTCACACAGAGAGAAACCAATCACACACCACACAACATACCAGGAACCGACCGAATCAGGAAATACTGGTCCCTGATTGGCTGATAACCAGTCACGTGACCTAAATAACGAGTTCTGATTGGTTGTTTACTTGTTTCGGTCGGTTCCTGCAACATACGTTTATCCCCCACACTATTCATGGTGTTTTTTCACAATCAGATGCCAATATATATGTGTGTGTGATTTGTTACTAAACGGTTACTTTACAGCGTGTAACCAATCGGTAACCATTTGTGTAACCGAAATATACGGTAACAATGTCACACACGCAATATCACACAATTGTGTGTGAACGTTTTTTTTCACTCACGGGGGATAATATTTCTTCTGCCCGGTTGTGTTTTACCCAGCAATTTCCACTCTTTAAGATATTGTGGTGAAAATTTCCAGGGAATTTCCAGCAATATATTCATGATTATAACTCCATCCCTGTGTTGGTGTTGTTATAGTCCCTCGTGAAATCTATATACCACTAGCTGGCTAGGCTGGGTGAAATCATTTGAGAATGTGTTGTTTATGTATATAGACTGCTACTACTCTATTTGTGTTTAAATTGTTTAACGCAAAAAAAATATGACTAGTTTTACTTTTTCTATGTTTCGATCCTTGGTTTAAAGATCTTCCTTACTGGTCTGACTACCTGATTAAAATGTGTCACATCTTGGTGACCGAGAATCGAGATTGTCGGCCCGAGAACCGCCAATACCGAGGGTTGGGGGATGGTCGCCCAACCAGCCAGCTGTGATTTTTCCCACGGTCACTAATCAGGGGGTGCGCGGCGCGCCACACTGCTGAGGCCACCCCACTTTGCATTAATTTGAGCCGATCTATACGAGTTGTGGTGTCTCTGCGCACTGGCTGGGGGCGGCGAGTGTGCCATTCTCTCTCCACTACTCCCGGGAAAATGGGAATGAAAAAAGGTCGTCCCCCTTGCTAAACCACGCTTTGTGATCTATTGTTCGATCCACGACACTCAGTAAACCCTTGTTCTTGGTGAGAGAGGGTCGAGTAAGACTACCCAATCTCTAACCACCCTTTGCCGCCCCAAGATAGTGGTAGGACCAGGAAATAAAAAGAAATATCAAAACTTTGGGGGAGTGTAAAGGAAAGTATTTATTTTGTCACTTTTTGTCACCTCCAAACACACAGGGGGGGGGGCCGGCTGAAGTTTTTGAAGTTTTTGAAGTCAACTTCAAAAACTTCAAAGAGAAACTTAGGGTGGAAAACTTCAAAAACTTCAAAAACTTCAAAAACTCATATCTCCTAAACCGTTGGAGATAGGCCCTATGTTGCTTCATAACTCTTATATAAACTTGCATATTCCGAACAAGTTACACCCCTTTAAAAATCCTATAGTCACTCATAAACCATTAAAACTGGTCTAGCCCAAAAAAAAGTCATGCACACACACAAAATTATGAAAATATCCCATTATCCCTCGAATTAGATGAGGTGGAGACTTCATTTTGGCACGTACCCCCACTAACTCGAGGCCGCTGATGATTTTGGTGTCCATATTTTTTTCACAACTCCCTTCATAAAAAATTTGCATTTTGTGAAACTGGCAAAAAGGGTGTGGCCCCAAAAAAATTTTCGAAAATTTACTTCATAATTTTTAAACACTTTCTTAGCATTTTCTAGGCAATGTTTTGAGTTATAGAATGAAAATAAAATATGTTTTTACAAAAAATTTAAATTTTTTACACCAAATTGTGCCATGGATTTCATGGCTAGGAATCATTGTAAATATCCTAATTTGTGGTAGAAAAAGGGCAGACAAGGACGGATAACTTTGCCACAATATGTATTAAGCATGAAACTAACCTAAACAAGTGTAATAATAGTCACTGATAGCATATAAAAGTAGTTTAGAGTTTTTGAAGTTTTTGAAGTTTTTGAAGTCAACTTCAAAAACTTCAAAAACTCAAAAAGTAGGGTGGAAAACTTCAAACTTCAAAAACTTCAGCCGGCCCCCCCCCCCCAACACACACACAAACACACTCACACACACAGACCCACATTAAATAACTTAACAGACAAGATTGGAGATTGTTTTAAAAAAACAACTTCAAAAAAGCTAAAAAACACCCATTTTTCATCACGCCACCATACTCTCCACTAGTACACTTCGCATCTGTGTGATGGTTGAGGGTCCCTTGTTGTCTGTTAGTTTGAAAATACTCTCTACTAGTGAAATTTCGGTGGCTGTTGTGTCCTGGCCACAAAAAGCGATCCAATCGTTAACCACCATACCCGCCCCTACGTTATCTGAGCCTCGGTTAATAGTACCCGCAACGAGGGGTATTTGGAGGAGGGAGGACAGCTCGTCTTGGTCTTCGATCTAGTGGGGAGAGATTTGGTGATGATAAGGGCTGAGATATAGTGGGGAGAGATTTGGTGATGATTGGGTCTTCGATCTAGTGGGGAGAGATTTGGTAATGATTGGGTCTTCAATCTAGTGGGGAGAGATTTGGTAATGATTGGGTCTTCGATCTAGTGGGGAGAGATTTGGTGATGAGAAGGGCTGAGATATAGTGGGGAGAGATTTGGTGATGATTGGGTCTTCGATCTAGTGGGGAGAGAGAGTGGGTTATGTGTTGTACAAATGTGTTGTAGGATGCTTATTGTATTGGTAATGAAATTCCCCCTCTGCGCTAGCTCACGGAGGGGTAATAATATCGCTTGTACGGCGGGGAAAAAATTCCTGTGTCCAAACTACAAAACAGAAAGTTCTAATTTTTTGAACATACCGAGGAAATTGTCTGAGCTACCATTACATACCGGAATTTTTCGATATTTTGGCCATTAACACTGTTTTTGTTTTTGGAAAACTATGAAGATGCTGGAATTTGTGTTTTCTTTTATAATATGATTTAGCATACCAATATATATTCTAGTTTGGAACGGGGAGAAATGACAAGTTAGGTGTTACTAAACTGTGTTAGGTGGTATTAAGGGTGGTACTAAGGGTGTTACTAACCGGTGTTAGGTGTTACTAAGGGTGTTACTAAACGGTGTTACTAGGTGTTACTAAGTACTAACCGGTGTTTTAGGATGAACTATTCCTCCTTGGTTGGTAAGGGAACAGTAACTGCCAACCAAAACCTGACCGGCTAACGTCTGTCTGAATACCTCAACTCCTGGAGAGAAATGTGAGTTAAGTTAACCCTGTTAACATTGTTAACCCTGTTAACATTGTTAACCCAATACAACAATTGCAAGACAGCACAATTTATATGAGCAAGGTTTATTCGAGTATATAGATATGTAGCATTTCTATTCGCAACACTTTTCCAACATGTTCAAGATCATTGAAAGACAACCTTGTTATGTTCTGACCCTCAATTACATAATTTGTAAAGCATTTTGCCGTTATGGATGCGGTGAAACAGGGTCGACGAGCAAAGCAAAGAAATCCCCCACCCTGTTATACAAAGTTGAACATCAGTGGTGATATCGTTACGAACGTTACAAAAAGTTGAACAGTTTTCTTTTTTTGAGACGTCCCTGTGCTAAGATTTGTCCCTGTATTACACCCCACACATCTGTGTCACGGTTTGACACTTTTACACCTACCTAGTGTGTGACTTCACTGACTACTGACTAGTGGTGCTGGTATCACCAAGACGTGTGCATCTAGGGTCCCTAACCAAGAGCGATTGCCATGGGCGTGAACCCCTGTTAGTAACAGGGGTTCAATTCAACCTACCTAGTGTATCAGCGAGTACCTCCTCTGTCTCCCTGTCCAAATCAGGATGAACTAGTGCAACATAGTCATTACACGCTATTACGTTGCCGAGGGCTGACAACCTCTCTTCTACTCGTGCTAAAAGGAGGGGAGTTTGAGGGTTAGAGAGATATGGGAGGAGAGAGAGAGAGAGAGATAGAGAGAGAGAGAGAGAGAGAGAGAGAGAGAGAGAGAGAGAGAGAGAGAGAGAGAGAGAGAGAGAGAGAGAGAGAGAGAAACCAATGTTGTAGCTAACACACCACATATCATTCAGAATGTGTTCCTTAGATCAACAGTGACAACGCCACACACTTACCGATTTTAACAGTGCTTGGTAGAGAGTTCCTGAGATGCTGTAGTTCCTTGTCTGTTGTGGAATTGGGTAGAAGGAGGCCGTTCTTGTTGCCCACACATAGTCGACCTAATATCCGACATCCGCCAACCGTTGTGTGGATCACCTGGGAGGGACGGTTTGAGATATTTGTTGTGGGATACAGACTGGAGTGTGGAGAAAAGATTTAGTATTTTCACGTTTAAAAGCGAGAAAATTTTATTATGTTCAGGTCTTAAACTACAGTTGTGCTGTTGCACCGACCCCGCGGTAATTAAAAAAATAGTTGTATGAACAATAGAATCTTTGCCATCACAGAAACAATTCCCACACTTTTTACCCCAGCATCACAGCATTCTTGTTCCCATGGCAACTACTCTACTACCCCACAATCCCAAAGCAAGCATTGTCAGACAAAGTTTATGATTGGCCCATATCATACCTTGATCACGTCAGCAAGTTCTCCCTCGAAAACACTGTAAAACGCTTCACATTCGGCGATGGGAACAAGACAATAACTGTTTGTGAGTTTAGCGAAGACACCAATGTCGGAACTGTTCTGGAACTGGGTTCGGAGAGCCATGATATATTTGTATTTTAGTTGCTAGGGGAGATACAGAGTGTTACAGAAAAAAGCGGCCAAATCCAGATCAAGGTAAAGTCGGTCAATGTAAAATTAGGGGATTATGATTTTGGGACAATAATATATGGTTTAGAAAGACGATGGGTTCAAAGATCAGGGGATAAGTCAGGAACCGACCGAAACAAGTAAACAACCAATCAGAACTCGTTATTTAGGTCACGTGACTGGTTATCAGCCAATCAGGGACCAGTATTTCCTGATTCGGTCGGTTCCTGGGACAAGTGTAACAATTCGGGAGTTGACAAAGAAAGCAAATGTTTTCGTAGTGAAAATGTGAGTGAGTGAGCGTGTTATAAAGAGACCAGTGCGATGATTTAATGCTGCTGTAGAATGACGTAATACCACAAGTATAAGTGAGATAGGGAGAGAGGGAGAGAGAGAGAGAGAGAGAGAGAGAGAGAGAGAGAGAGAGAGAGAGAGAGAGAGAGAGAGAGAGAGAGAGAGAGAGAGAGAGAGAGAGAGAGAGAGAGAGATAGAGAGAGAGAGAGAGCAAGAAAGAGAGATATAGGGAAAGAGAGGGGGAGAGAGAGAAATGAAGAAAAGGAGAGTGAGAAAGATAGGGAACAAACCCAGGAGAGAAAGGTTTAATTCAATGGGAGAGATAGATAAAGGGAGAGAAAGAAAGATAGGAGTCAGTAAAAACCTAACCAGGGATTGGGGACACGTTAGAAAAACAACTGATCTCTTTCCAATTAAATTCATTTAGAACGTTTGCCCTCTTTCTCTCTCACTCTTTCTCTCTCACTCACTTTGTCTTCAACAACACAATAACGCCTGATCTCAGATTTGAGTTGCCAATTGCAGTTTATAAGCGCTTCATCAGGAACCGACCGAACCAAGTACACAACCAATCAGAACTCGTTATTTAGGTCACGTGACTGGTTATCAGCCAATCAGGGACCAGTATTTCCTGATTCGGTCGGTTCAAGCTCTGCAGTGTCAGCAGTCTCTTCTCGAGAAAGGGGAGGCCTAGTAGAATATATACGTATTGGCAATAAAAAGCAACCAAAACATACAGATATATCATAGGAATGGGGGAATAACAAACAACTCTCACAACGTGCACACACACACACACACACACACACACACACACACACACACACACACACACACACACACACACACACACACACACACACACACACACACACACACACACACACACACACACACACACACACACACACACACTCTCTCTCTCTCTCTCTCTCTCTCTCACTCACTCACTGAATCTGACACTCACGGAAACACACACACAAGATAAACTTTGTTATTAGAAATCTTTCAATCTGACCAGCGATGACGTCATGTAAATATACATTCGGACCCCGATATATACCGAACACCGGGTACCCCGATATACCGGGCAGAATCCTTACCCCCGAGTATCCCGGTAAGTCGGGATCCGACTGTATATTATATACGGCCCAATACATATATTACCAGGTATAAGTTCAGGGGGGAGAATTGCAGGCACACATCCCACACATTATATATATCATGACTCGTCACACATCGTGACGTCACATATCATGACTCTTTTCACCTGACGTCACCTGATCTCTCTGAAGTACACGAATATATATACCCAAATACACACACACAATACAACAGATCTCTACATCTCGTCACGTAAGATCATTCCCCTCTTCCAACCACCGAATATGGGCACGCAACATTTCCAAACGGTGTTCAATATTATGTGCCCTTAAATTTTGGACATTTTGTACCGCCCGTAAGTTCGCACAGTCAGCAACCGTTCTCAACAGATCAACGTCCAAAATACGTCGAGCCTCTGCGTGGCACTGATTGCTTTGCCGCTCCAGCAATTCAGCCGGCTGGTTTGTTAGTACGCTAATACAGGTTGGATCCAGAAACTCTTTTCGTTGGAGATCCTCTGAAACCGCGGTATCTTCCACTTCCAGGGTTGATGCAAGGAAGCGACTTAGTTTCGAGCCACCCGATGTGGGTGTTGTAAGGGACGATGGTGTTTTAGGGGTCTTGCTGTTGTGGTTCGATGATAATTTACCTCCGTCTTTGGAGATCACAGGTGACGGAATATGTTCATGGTGATTTGACACTTCACTATCACCACCGCGGTGATTCAAACTCACCCTCCGACTCAGGGATGATGATATCCGGGCTGTTTTGGGTGTTACATCACCACCCATAGTGGGTGTTGGACCACGGGGCGTGCCACCCTGGGTGGGTGTGGTTGAAGGTGTTGATCCACCTCGGGAGTGGATGGCGAGTGTGGTGGGGGTGCCACCGCGGGACGTTGCTGAAGGGGTCGAGGACGAGGAGGAGGAGATTCGGGGTGTTGTGGTGGCTGTGGTGGCTGAGGACCGAGGGGTCGAGGAGGAGGAGGAGGACGAGGTCCGGGGTAAGGTGTGTCCGTTGGTTTTCGGTGTTGAGATTCCCTCCGTCTTGCACCGCTTGTCTGAAGAATAGTTTTTTTAGGTGGCAGTAGTTTTTTAGACGGAGAGAAAACTCACTGAATACTGAATAATGGTTGGTTTTGGAATTTGGAAAACGAACCCAAAAAACCCTAAATATCAGGAACCGACCGACACAAGTAAACAACCAATCAGGACTCGTTAGTTAGGTCACGTGACTGGTTATCAGCCAATCAGGGACCAGTATTTCCTGATTCGGTCGGTTCCTGCTAAATATCAATAAAATGAACCAACCTGCAGTAGGAGTAGAATGATGATGATGGTGGTGATTGTTATTGTTAGTCACTGAATCGGGACGGTGTTTCTTGGGCAAGTACGCAGCAGGTATCTCCCACACTGACTCAGCTGTCCGGGAGTTGTAGTAGTACTTCTTACCTGGTTAGGAAGATTGATTTAATTTAAATTAATCTAATTAGGTGCCTAGGATTATTTTAACAAAGGTAACAAACTCTCCAATCCCACTGTCCGCAAGGTTCTTTTCTAGGGCTATTTTAAGAAAGTTATTAAAACACATCTCAAGAACTTCCATGAATGGAAACCAATGTGGTTAAAGAACTCAAGATTCTAATTGTGATGCACAATTGATTTACTAAAATGTTCCTTCCATACCTGATTTACTAAAATGTTCCTTCCACACCTGATTTACTAAAATGTTCCTTCCATTCCTGATTTACTAAAATGTTCCTTCCATTCCTGATTTACTAAAATGTTCCTTCCATACCTGATTTACTAAAATGTTCCTTCCATACCTGATTTACTAAAATGTTCCTTCCATTCCTGATTTACTAAAATGTTCCTTCCATACCTGATTTACTAAAATGTTCCTTCCATACCTGATTTACTAAAATGCTCCTTCCATACCTGATTTACTAAAATGTTCCTTCCATACCTGATTTACTAAAATGTTCCTTCCATACCTGATTTACTAAAATGTTCCTTCCATTCCTGATTTACTAAAATGTTCCTTCCATGTACCTGATTTACTAAAATGTTCCTTCCATTCAGAAAGATGATATTCCACTTGGTGATGGTGCTTACTGCTACCACGCTCCATCTCTCTATCACCCTCTTTACATCCCATCCATCCTACAATTAGGGGAAATCACCGGGTTTAGGGGGCATCACGGGGTTCAGGAGGCATCACGGGGTTTAGGGGAAATCATGGGGTTTAGGGGAATAAATCATGGGTTTAGAGGGCATGGGTTTAGGGGAAATCACGGGGTTTAGGGGAATAAATCGTGGATTCAGGGGACATCATGGATTTAGGGAGCCTGTGTTTAGGGAAATCACGGGGTTTAGGTGGCATCACGGGGTTTAGGGGGCATCATGGGTTTAGGGGGCATCATGGGTTCAGGGGGCCGGGCAATGTACATGGGTTTAGGGGGCTTGGGTTGGGAGGGGGGGGGGATAAATCATCACTGTTGGAGGAAATCATTATGGTTTTAGGGGATGGGTGTGCCCTTAAGTGACTGTAACAACTACGATTCACGGTAATTTCTAATCACGGGATGACGGGACAGGGTTAATGTTGGGGGAATGTATCATGTAGCTAAACAGAGAAAGGGACAAACAATGTGATGACCTAATAAGACAGCTTCAGATAGCAAGATAGAGAAAGAAGGAATGGTCATCTTTATTATTATTACAAAATCAACGATATAAAAATTAAAAACAAGTCATTGAAAAAGTGAGATGAATTCATCAACTCCCTTAAAGCCTCTCCTCTTTCCATCTCTCCAAACCCGCTCAGCGACCTCGACTTGGCCAGTTCTTGCAAACAAAACCAACTGATTGTACCAAGATTGTTCTAAAGACTCATCGGCACCAAAAGACAGAGCATAAGCAACCGCAGCCTTCTCATAATTGCCTGTCAGCGACAAAAAGTACCCCTCTAAACTGTGAAACTGTCCCAAAAACCGGTGATACAAAATAAGATAGCAACTGTCAGCAGTAGTCTCAAAGCCATCTCCCAACTTTTTCATCTCTTCCCCAGCCTCACACCAGTAGTCATGTGCGTGGCCTAGCTCCTCCCGTTCCAGATACATAAAACACTTGGCTACCAACACACAAGCAAGAGCGAGGACTTTCCTAGGATCACACTCCTCTTCAGATAAAATATCTTCTAAATCGCTAGCACGAAGAGATTCCACAACATCATGTTGTCCCGACACATCCCTTGTAAGAGTGGCAAGGTCGGAGAGATACACTTGGTGAATTGGTGATGACGAGGGACCAAGTTCTTGACGTAACTGATCAACTGTTCTTCCACACTGAGATCTACTGTTGGATTTGTAGTGCTCCACGGCCATGAGTTGTAAACAAGCCAGTTTGGTTGGGTACGGAGAAGATATTGTATCTGGGAAACCTTCATCGTGAGAACAACATTCTGAAGTTAGTTTTAACATTTCCAGGCTTCTCGTCAAGACGTATCCATTCCACACTGCCCATGTTTTGATACATGGAATCTCAGACTTCAGGAGCTTAACCAGAATTACAGAACACAAATTCTGATATCCCTTCTTGTTCAGTTTGGATGCAGATCGCATCAACAATAATGACTTATCAGCCGTTTCTCCGTATCGCCAGCGGAGTGCACTACTACAATCGCATTTACGTCCGGACACAACATCGGCCAGTAATGTACAAACTTGGTAGAAATATCCATTTTCAGAAGAGCACTGTTGAGAAGCCAAGCTATCGAAAAACTTTGCTAGAGTTTGCCTATCGCCCATGGCGCTGGGATCCGGCAGGAAGTATCGAGACAACGCGGATGATTCAGTTTCAACCCATTTTATGGTTTCTGTAAGAGTCCTATTCATAGATGAAGCCACTAAGAGCAAAACAAGACATGATTCATGAAAATCGAGGTGCTCAGATTCACATACGATCCTTTTGAGATTGTCTGAAAGTGCAACTAGTGAAATTTTGCCTTTTTGAAACTGCTCCAAAACTGATTGAACGTCTACAGTCCATTTCAAAGGATACGGAATTACACCTCTTTCCATCACTGCACCTGAGGGTTTAGATCGATTCGACGTACGACGCTGACGCCTGACGGCTGAAACCTCAAGGCACGCCGTGAAGAAAAAAAATTAAAAACTGAAATTTTTCAAAACGACACCATGCCAAACTTTTCACTTCGAATATTTCGCGCGTTACAGAGCAGCTGCAGAGAGCTCGGACATAAAAGATTATGCGCTGGCAAAATATGAATAAGCGCTGCAGACTCCTCGCGCGCTAACAAGAATTATTGCATTATGTATTCATAATGCGGTGTTTCCCTGCCCCAGATGGGTGTAAAATTGATGACTAAGCTTCAAGTTTAGATTTTCCGATGAATTTTGCACTCTAAGAGCAATTTTTGGCTGATACGATGTTAGTTGCTATGGTAACCAGGGTGGTTGCTATGGTAACCAAGGCAGTTGCTTAGGAGACCCTAGTTGGTGACCAAGCGCTTCACCTTTACCCTCAGGCCTCAGTAATCTTAACACCAGTCACTTGCAATTATTGTGTGATAGTAGTTTCATGATTGGAAGACTTGCTACCACGTCATGGTACGGCTGTAGGGTACCCAAAGTGATTTTAGGTGAAAATAGGAAGTGATACGAGTGAGTAATTGCGCGCCACAATGTGTGTTAATCATTTCCTTTGTTGCATCAACAAAGTGTGAGTTGAAAGATTTATGAAGGAGCAGACTTTGTTGCTATGTGTAACGGTGGACGGACGGACGGACATTTTAGTTAACTACACAATCTGCTGATTTCTAAACCCTGAATGATCTTTTTAGCACGTGCGTGCTAAAAACATCACCCGGGCAGGGAAAAAATTTGAAGAACAAAAGTTTCACTTTTTTTATTAGTGGGAGACACTAGCGTGGTACGCGCAAAAAAATGCGCGCCACATACCTAAAATAACAGGTGTGTGGCGCGCATTTTTTTGCGCGTACCACTACGGTGGCTGATTCACGCCAACTTTTTTCTCGATGAAAAAATATCAAAGAAAAATTACGAAGAAAAATTTCAATGAAAAAAAACACACAAAAACTTTTTTGGCGTGAATCAGCCACCAGCCATGGCTGATCTCCGCCAACGTTTCACGAAAAAACATTGGCGTGAATCAGCCACCCCATGGCTGATCCACGCCAAGTGCGCGCGCGTGCGCACTGCTTACAACGCATGCTTTCATCATTACAATGTCCGCGCGCTCTTGTTACCCACGTGCTATACCGCCAAAAGTTCTACACTCACGTTTTTCCACCATACCAAACTCTGATATGAGATATCTGGGCGGTGGGCCGGGTGTTGATATCTCATCTCAGTTGTACATTAGACATTAAAACAGTTAATTATTCGGCAGTTGAGGTAAATACATTTTTTCCTATTACACTGAAAGAGTAAGACTGTACTGTCCAAATATTTGTCCAATCCTGGCACGGAACATCGAAGCATCATGGTGGCAGGTACTTCTCGATCAGGTTCAATGGGAATTGCCTCTCCGTCCTTTTCCTCGGTTTCGGTAAAAGAACCAAGGAACATATCGTGCATGATGTTCCACTGGACAGGAGCCACATATTTGGAGGATCTCGCTGCCTGTAGGAGAGGGTGAGGGTTAGTTGATGTGTGTGGTGGTATCTATCAGATATAAAATCAAATATAAGATCTATCAGATATAAAATCATCAGCACCTAAGGCACCTAATATTTTCTTACCTGAGTCCTGATGATCAGCACTGGAATCAGTCACAACTAGAATGTTCCGGCTATAAATGGCCTTGGAGAGAGCGAAGCGAACTTGATAACATCCCTCTGAAAGGAACAGAATATTACTTATATATTTGTGTATAAAACCAGTTGTGAATAGATCTGGATGGAGCCACGTACGTCGTACCTTGAGGGGATGGCCTGTGCTGGTACTGTCACATGATCATAGTTTATCCAGAGGAATCCTGTTTCTGTTGCTATAGTCGGCTGTCTTGCCACTGTGGAGAGGGAAAGATTGATTGAAATAGTGATCAGAGAAAGATAAAAATAGAGTGGATTGTACAAAAAATGGGCAGGTAAGTAGACCTTTGACCCTAATATAGGGCTGTTATATTCCCACTAACTCATGACTGATGATGTTAGCACGGTAAAGGATATAAATCCATAGAGCCAAGCACTTTTGGGGTCTGGTCAACTGTAACTAGCTCTTCTGGGGTCCTGTCAGCTCTATGATCAGCTCAGTGTTCTGTAAATAGGAGGGGGGTTAGTCGGTGTCGTCACCATACTACTACTACTACGAGTGCCTGGGCTTGCCATTTGCCAACGGCAAGCCCACATAACAGGGGACTATAATCTCAAGTGATATCGCTGCAGCACTAGGAGAGCCCCCCAATCCCCACGAAGAAACATGAAGTTACATCGGTGACCTGTCATCTGACACGAATCACTCGAAGGTGGCTCAAGGGTTGGAGGTGCGTCTCACCATTGCAACCAACTTACATCATTCAGCTGGGTATAAATCAGATCCACACTCTCCACATAACATGGCTCACAAATAGGAAGGTAGGTTCCTCCACCACACGCACGCTCAGGACAGGGATGGCCAGGATATCAGGATATGACTTCAGCAATTAGTAATATGTGTTAATCTGTAATCAATGGACTCATGCCTGGAAAGGTAACCGAGTTTAGTGAATTCAAAAGGGAATTGGTAAATTATGTACTCTTAAACTTTAACAGTAGGAGTTGCTAAGTGAACCTAATTTTCAATTCAACAGTGTACCGCAGTCTTACAATGATAAGTACACAGATACAGTATTAATATACTGTACACTGTACATTGTACAGTGTCACATTGCAGCACACATTAGGCAAGTACTGCTACAGTATACTGGAATATTAGCACATGCACAGTCACCAAGAAGAGGAAGAAGAACCTGCTACATGGAAAATGAGACGGTATCATCATAATGCCCCTGTTTGTGACACAAATTTTGTGCCGGGTTGTAATTCTGCACAATGAATTGATAAAAATCAGGTTTAACTGTCCTTGAGATTAAGTTAAATTGATTAAAATACATGCGTCAGATTGATTATCATATATAAAAGATTAATATCATTTCTGTCTGAAATAAGACGTGTTGTGTCGGAATCATAGAACTCGAACACCGGGGTCTCAGATAATAAACGCACACCACGATCGGTCACAGAGTGAACCTGCAAAGTGGGACAACACCGAAGTGTCGAGAGTACCCTCGTATCCATCACGGAACCCGGTATTGTCGGATTGCTATTTCAATAATCTCAATTCATTCACGCCATCACACGAATAAAAAATAAATATAAAATATCATAAAATTAAAAGTTCAGTCAACAAAATCGCACATGGAGATGGGAGGAGGGGCTGTGAAGTTTTTTCTGGTACCCCTCAGAGAAACCAGGGTACTTCTCAGCAGGCAGAACCTGATCCTGATCCTGATGAAGTTAATTGTCTCTGGATACTTGTCATGGTGTTTACCAGAGATGCGAGTAGCCAGCTTTTTAATGAGTCTCTCAGCTTCTGGTCCGGCACCTCCTGAGGTGGACATAACAAACGGGGTGAATGTGCCCCTTTCTCTGCCTCTCTGATACGCTGTTGGTAATAGCGTTTCTTTCTGCTTTCGTGGAGTCTGTACAGAGCTCTGGGTTCTTTATCTCTGTAGCGTGGAGCTGTTGGGTGGAATACTGCCACGTCTATGTGGGCTCCCTGTAATCTTCTCCATAAGCTAATAGCATATCATCACTGCAAGCATCAGGTGCTGTATTGACACTCTTGGGGTAGTCACCTGGGTTAACCGGCTGTAACACTTTCTCGATTTCAACACCCTTGTATCCTGCATGGGTAATAATATCTGCAAGGGTATCTCTTATCTCGTTGTGTCGCAGAATGGTATATCCTCCAGTGCTACAACTCAAGGTATGGTCTGCTCCGTTCTGTTTTCCACATACACATTCAGAGAACTGGCCGTTGATCTCTAAACCATACCTGAGGCACAAAGCGTCCGTGAACTCTGATTTGGACAGCTCTCTGTTGAATACTTCCAGGGGCCGGGCATATAGCCAGGACGAGGCTCCCGTTTCCATGTTCAGAGAAAGTGTTCTCGCCCATTAGAACTCGAACATTCACTAACCCCAACACCGATTGGCATCACTCGAACCGGTTTCGCGTCCAAACTCGAAAGAAAAAAATATAGATCAAGAAAGAAAACTGAGTTTTGCAGCAAAACGCGCGCACCTGCAGCGCAAACATAATTATTGAGTGGGCGCGCACTTGGCGTGGATCAGCCATGGGGTGGCTGATTCACGCCAATGTTTTTTTGTGAAACGTTGGCGGAGATCAGCCATGGCTGGTGGCTGATTCACGCCAAAAAAGTTTGTGTGTGTTTTTTTCGTTGAAATTTTTCTTCATATTTTTTCTTTCAATATTTTTTCATCGAGAAAAAAGTTGGCGTGAATCAGCCACCGTAAAGTCGGATTTTTTGAAGTTGTCACCCCCCTTTTCGTGCGCGGAAAGTTTTTGCGCGTCACATCACATGTTAACGTGTGGTGTGCGCATCAAAATTGATAAATTTCACATGCGCGGTCATTTTGGGGTGACAACTTCAAAAAATCCGACTTTATACCACGCTAGTGTCTCCTATACTCCTTTTTTTTTCAACTGTTCACCCCCCAAAGTCGTGCGCGGAATTGTTTTGCGCGTTTATCACATGTTAACGTGTAGCGCGCGCCACCCAGATTCTAGTTTTTATTAAATTTCAGTTTTTGGGTGAACAGTTGAAAAAAAATGGACTTTACTATATTTTGAAGAACAAAAGTTTCACTTGAAAAGCGCTTTGCAACCCTGAATGATCTTTTTAGCACGTGCGTGCTAAAAACATCACCCGGGCAGGGAAAAAATTTGAAGAACAAAAGTTTCACTTTTTTTATTAGTGGGAGACACTAGCGTGGTACGCGCAAAAAAATGCGCGCCACATACCTAAAATAACAGGTGTGTGGCGCGCATTTTTTTGCGCGTACCACGCTAGTGTCTCCTACTATATTTTGAAGAACAAAAGTTTCACTTGAAAAGCGCTTTGCAGGTTCACTCTGTGACCGATCGTGGTGTGCGTTTATTATCTGAGACCCCGGTGTCGGATTGCTGTTCCTTTAAAAGCGCTGCCTTATCCCGCGCTGCCTTATCCCGCGCTGCGGGGCCAGCAACGTTTGCCAAAAGTTTCACAGTTTTTTGGCAAGCGTTAAAATCTGGTTGTCTTGTTGAAAAGCGCTGCCTTATCCCGCACTGCAGCGTTTGCCAAGGTGTTTCGTGAATTATCAAGACCATGAATTAATTTATTATATGTTTTGATTTGGGTGTTTCGTGAGTGCTGACAAACGGGTTTTTAGGGTTAGGGCTAAAGTAGGTTGGCCTTGACATTTTCTACCATATAAACTTTCAATTAGCCAAAACGGTTGAGTGGTTCGGGCTTCGGCGGTTAGAGCCGCTTTGGTGAATAGGGATCCCTAAAAAAGTTCAGTATTTACACAGAGTTTACACAGTCTTTACTCAGTCGTTACACCCAGAGCGGCGCGTGCTGCGCACAGTGGCTTTTTCCAAGAAAATATTGGATTGTGTGCTGCACAATTGACAAAATTGAGCGCTGCGGCGAAAAAAGTTTCCGAAAACGCTGCAAATCGAGTGCGAAAGACGCAGTCGTTACACCCAGAGCGGCGCGGGCGCTCTGGGTGTAACGACTGAGTAAAGACTGTGTAAACTCTGTGTAAATACTGAACTTTTTTAGGGATCCCTATCAACTTTTTTGGCAGCGCACACCTGTACAGGCCACCAAACACCCAGACCGTAACGGCGCCTTGTTTTTTCTTCTCTGTGGTTGTTTTTTCTTCTCTTATCAGTTAATATTTAACAATCGGTGGTGTTGGCCGTTGGAGTTGTTAACACTTTACTTCCTCGAATCTCGATTTCCTCCATTAGAGGCTCAATTATTTACATTAACTAGCGCACCCATTGGGTGCGCCTCAAGTAAGGGCTTTTTGACAACCCACCCGGCTTCGCCGGGCGGTTCTTTTCGCCCCTTTCAACGGCAATAACACGGTTGCCATGGCAACTGAATCGGTAACTATGGGGACTGGCATGTAAAAAGTCATTCGAAAATATTAACAAACTTCCACTGGAACTTCAGAAAGTGTGAATAACAGCTTTACAGCTTTCGTCATATGAAGTGTTTTATGAAGGAGCAGTCTGTCGCTTAGATACCGCTGAACGAACGACTTCGACTTCGACGTTCATCTCCAAATTATAATAGAGATAACTTGTGTTACAGCTTTATTTGAATGCCACCTGCAACGAAAAAGAAAGTTAAAAAGGGGAAGAAGATCAAATTTACCGCCCTCGATCCACCTCCATGTTTGCAGGTTTTTATCTAGATCTTGAGCTTATTCCAATGTATACATTTGAATAAATGAATAGACAATACTAGTCTCTCTAAACTTTGGTGTAATAATTTTAATTAAGTAAACATTACAACTGCATAACATCGGTTGGAATAGTTTTGTTTGGTTACAGGTTAAAGCACTTTTGAAAGCGTATTTGGCGGCTGTTCAAGCAGATAATCTTTTTACAAGTCAAACCATTGAGGATGATTTAAAACAATCTGTCGAACAAAACAAATGGATATCCAAGGTTCGTTACAAATTCTTTACACTGCCAATTACTACCAGACTGCCTAGATCCAACCAGGAACCGACCGAAACAAGTAAACAACCAATCAGAACTCGTTATTTAGGTCACGTGACTGGTTATCAGCCAATCAGGGACCAGTATTTTCTGATTCGGTCGGTTCCTGAATTATGTACTACCAAAATGTCTAGATCCGATCACATCTCATCAAGGAGATTTACAAGTTTAAAATTAAAGATTTGAGGACATAAGTAGTTAACTTCTGAAAACTATATCTCTAACACCCACTTTTTTCAGTTTGTTTTGAATGGGCACACTCCAAACAGGCCAATTTCCCTCTCACACTTGGTCATGGCTCTCCGTGCAGTGTGTTACATGAAGGTAGGGAAAGATTTGCCTTTAGATGCTCTAGATTTATTTATTTGATCATTGGCTAGTCGTGGGGTCGTCTGCCTTTATAGATGCTCTAGATTTATTTATTTGATCATTTGCTAGTCGTGGGCTTTGGGTGACAGCCTCCATCAGGGGGTGACACAGAACCATTATCATATTGATCATTATTCTACGGAGATCGGTTAGTCATTAATCTTGTTATCAATGTCTGACAACATGGTTCGGAACACGCCGCGAGACTCGACTAACCGATCTCCGTACAACAACTCCGCGGCAGGCAATACAGTGAAAGCTGTCATATTGATCATTATTGCTCCTTTTCAGATCAGAGAGATATACTCCTGGAGGACACCCGTAACAGACAGCGACGTTGTTGAGCTGGTATGACAGTGCGAATATATATTCAATAGCCTTTTAATTATAGTCTTTTAATTTTAGGTTATCGACTTCAATATATCCTGCTTCTCATCTGGACAGCGGTTCTTATCATTTAAATCCCCCTGTAATGAATTTAGTTTAGATTTTATAGAGCTATACAATATCTGGAACTATAATGGTAGACAAGGGAGGGCCATTTTTTATTGCCCCACCCGGTACACTGAGTTTTGCAGGCGTTACTCCTGGAAACACCATGCTGGAAGAATGTGTCAGTTATAGAACTTGTGGATGCCAAACTCTCCGACTTTGCTCTTGCTCGTCTTAGCAGGTATTAATAGTCAGTATCCCAGGTTCCTAAGACGTCTTTAACAAACAAACAAACAAACAAACAAACAAACAGTATTTATTTTTTTGTGCAGCCAGGGCTTCTGATGACCAATCTCTATAGAAACGCTTGTTACGAATTACCTCTAGTGAAACCATCTGCCAACCAACTCACACTGTGCTAATGGCGCCATTAATATATGTGTCTTACGTCCTTACGATATAAAGATTGCTCGTAAAGTAATATTTTCCTGGAATTTTGTAAAACATGCGTACTACGTGATAATCTGGTAGAAGTTCAATATACAAAGTTTTTACAATAAAATGCAGCCATATATTTGTTTAACATGCTGCAATCTTTGCACTACGGCCAGGACGGGGCTCTATTGCATTGCATGTCATACATAATAAGGGGAAGAAAAAAAAGGGAGGAAAAGGGGGGGAGGGGGGGGAAGAGGGGGGGGGGGGGGGGGGGGGGGGGGGGTGGGGGGGGGGGGGGGGGGGGGGAGGGGGAGGGAGGGGAAGGGGGGGAGGGGAAGGGGGGGGGGGAGGGGAAAAAATGGGGGGGGAGAGGAGGGGAAAGGGGAGGGGGGGGGGAAGGGGGAAAAAAAAATGGGATTGGGTATTTTTATAAGGTTGTTTTTTTTTGTGCATCAAAAAATTTTTTCAGGACGCTCCCTTTTTGGACGATTGAAAAAATAGTGCTGGATTATACCCAAAAAAAAAAAAGAAAAAAGGGAGAGAGAGAGATAAAGATAGAAAAAAGAAAGAGAGAAAGAGTCTAAGAGAGAAAGCGGGGGAGTGAAGTTTGCAATAAAGATTATGCATCAGACGCACTTCTGCGTCCCCTCACAGCCACATTTTAATGTTAGACCACATTCCAAGAAACCACATTCCACATTATCCCTCAGCAGTATAACAACATGAACTTGAACTTATATTATCTTCGTGATACACCATGAAACAAACTGCATAGACCGTAAAAAACCACCGCTGTTTTTAACTTATATTACCCCTCATATACCAGTATAAAGGAGAGGGGGGCTAAAAACCCGTTGGTGGTTTTTTCCTGTAAAAACGGGAAATCCAGTCTCCCCATATGTAATTGGGCAGGAAGCGGCGAACTCTTGGCGGAACTGCTAAAACCAAAAAATGCTATTGTGTTTTTTTAGTTATATAAACTTTCCTAAATTTCCCTTTCCTCTTATGATATTTAGTAAGGGGTCTCCACCCCCCTTCTCCAATTTTTAAGGGATCGTCAGAGCATTTGGCCCCACCCCAACGGGTGATAATAAAAATTTTTTACAATTTGAAACGGCTGAGAATTTTTTCCCCTTTTTAGTACAGCTTCTGAACTGTGTTAGAACGATTTTTCAGAAATTTTTAATCAGAAAAAACTAACGGCGATGACTAAAACGTTTTCCATCGATATGGGTCATTTCCCTTCCCCCCAAAAAACATGTAGTACGGAGATTCAAAATTTCTATGTAATAAAAACGCCTTTCCGATGAATAAAATTTCCAAATTGGAATTTTGGGGTTTGTTTTCATCCCATAACCAAAATAACTCCAAGTTGAACTTTTAACTCATCAGGAAGTGGGTTTTTCCCAAATAAAAAATGTTTCAAGAGATCTGGAAGGTTATTTCTAAAATTACCTGTAACTACCTTTGGGGGGTTTTTGTTAGAAAAAATTCTTATCAAAAATTTTTTAAACCCAAAAAGTAATTCGTTCAAAATTGTCTGAAAATCATTCTATCACTGTCCCGACGCTGTTCCAAACAACGCTGCGCTAGAGGTCCCTAAAAAAAAGTTAGTTTTTCCGTACTACATGTTTGGGGGGGCAAAAAAATGTCCGTTTTGAAATGAAAAATGAATTTTTTAGTTTTTGCCGTTGTGTTTTTCTGATTAAAAATTGTCTAAAAAATCTTTCTATCACGGCCGAAGTTGTATCTCAAAAGGGAAAAATTCTACAGCCGTTACAAATTAGTAACAATTTTTAGTTATCACCCGTTATTCTCATTTCTTTGCGGAGCGCACGAGACCAGTAGTCAGAGCATTGGCCTGACAGGTTGGAAGTGAGCGTGACATTGGTAACGAAGTCACCCCTCCCTTGCCGGCGTGTGAGGTGTCTTCGATACCAAAGCAGACAGCAGTAGGTGGGAGAGTAGTTGTTATGCATGTCCTTACATGTATAATGGCATTTAAAGAGTGATTGCCCTGGGTGGGGGTGGGGACGTGTGGTTAGGAGGAATGGGGGGGGATGAGAGAGGAAAAAAAATAGAGAGGAGAGATAGAGGGAGAGAGGAGAATGGGAGAGAGAGAAGAGAGGAAGAAGAGAGGAGAGGGAGAGGAGAAGGGGGAGAGTGCGGGGGGGGCCCCTTGCCCCTGTAGGGGGGGGGGCTATAATTTTTATACGAAATCATATCATGCGTTTATGAAATAAATTTTTAGCCAAATTTTTCCGCGGTGAGCGCAAAAACAGGAAGAGCCCCCCTATAGAGTGCAGTATAAGGTCATGAAAGTGAAATCGGAACGTTTTTATGATTTTTTTTCTAGTTTGTACACAATTTCACAAAGGGTGTTCAATCCCCCGGGGATAAGTTTTACACCACCACATGGCCTTGAGTAAATCTCAGGTGTACAGAAGAGAGAGAGAGAGAGAGAGAGAGAGAGAGAGAGAGAACGATAGAGAGATAGATGAATTAATATATAGAAAAACATTGAATGAAGACATCGTGTGTGATCGACAAAGTGAATAGGTATGAGATCAGAGTATGTGTGGGGATGCATCTTCAGTCCCTTCTATTTGTTGTCATGGCAACACATAGAAGCAGGATGATAAACAGTATACTGAGTGTTACAGTGAGTGGAGTGTGACAGGATACACTCGAGAAAGATAGAGAGTGAGACGGGGTGAGTGAGAGAGTGATAGACATAGTCTGTGTGAGAGAGAGATATCTACTGTTCTAGAGGGACTTAGAGTGAGAGACGAGAGTGAGAGAGAGTGAGAGAGAGAGAGAGAGAATAAAGAGAGATAGGCCGAGAGTGAGTTGTGGTGTCTTGCTTGTTCACTGATCAGGGGGCCCCATTCTTCAAGCAGTAAAGTATCACAGAACGTTACTTTTATCTCCATCCCCTCCTCTCTCTCTCTCTCTCTCTCTCTCTCTCTCTCTCTCTCTCTGCTCTCTCTCGTCATTCTCTCTCTCTCTCTCTCCTCTCTCTCTCTCTCTCTCTCTCCTCTCTCTCTCTCTCTCTCTCTCTCTCTCTCTCTCTCTCTCTCTCTCTCTCTCTCTCTCTGTCTCTCTGTCTCTCTATCTCTCTGTCTCTCTATCTCTATCTCTGTCTCTCTCTGTCTGTCTCTCTCTCTCTCTCTGTCTCTCTTTCTCTCTCTCTCTCTCTCTCTCTCTCTCTCCTCTCTCTCTCTCTCTTTCGTTCTCTTTCTCTCTCTCTCTCTCTGTCTCTCTCTCTCTCTCACACACTCCCTCTCACTCTCTCTCTCTCTCTCTCTCTCTCTCTCTCTCTCTCTCTCTCTCTCTCTCTCTCTCTCTCTCTCTCTCTTTTAGCTTCTCAAATATTAGTCTGTTTATTGGAAACACAACAGGCCGAAAGATGACTGTCAGACCACGCACTCTAAGAAATGAGAACATGGTCAGCTCAACGCTCTAACATAAGGATAATGTGCCCAGCTTCCATCTAATGATATCTTCCCATACAGGCATCTCGAAGTGACGGGCAATTCGTTACAGTGTGACGGTGCAGCTACCCTTGTTAACACTCTCACCACACAGGTAACTCGCCAGGCCAGGAACCGACCGAATCAGGAAATACTGGTCCCTAATTGGCTGATAACCAGTCACGTGACCTAAATAACAAGTTGTGATTGGTTGTTTACTTGTGTCGGTCGGTTCTCGAGCAAGGCATTATGGTTTTATTTCTTGACTCATGTTGGTTTTCTAAGACGTCGTCATCTGCTTGTGACAATAGTACAATACTCTCATGGAGAGGAGCTAAATTCTCTCTAAATTCTCTCTAAAATCTCTCTGCTTGTTGTTTTTCAGTACCATTGCCAACGTTTAATCGCTGCATGACTCCCTCTATTGTGGGCTATAGCCAGCTATGTGACGTCACATTAGATCCCTCTAGCTCTATCTATTGGGGGGGCTATAGCCAGCTATGTGACGTCACATTAGATCCCTCTAGCTCTATCTATTGGGGGGGCTATAGCCAGCTATGTGACGTCACATTAGATCCCTCTAGCTCTATCTATTGGGGGGGGCTATAGCTAGTCATGTGACGTCACATTAGATCCCTCAATTTGGGGACCGGCCGGGGGCGGGGGTGTGGGACTCTTCATAATTTTGCGATTTTCGAACCTGATCTGCCTTCTCTAGATACTAATCTCTAAATGGGTGGTTATGTTAACATATCATCCACAAAATAAAGCCATTGAAAAGGTTTGGGCAATATCAGATTATATTTTCAACATTATTTTCACTCAGGACATTGCTCTAAAACGTTACTGTTAGCGGATAATGGGATAGATGCCCACGACACGGGGAAGGATCGGGGACCCTATCTCTGTGCCAAGATTATTCGAAGGTAAAGGTCAGGAACCGACCGAATCAGGAAATACTGGTACCTGATTGGCTGATAACCAGTCACGTGATCTAAATAACGAGTTCCGATTGGTTGTTTACTTGTTTCCTGCAGTAATAACCTGGTAGCCTGGTAAATGTTACCATTCTTCCCCTGTTATCCCCTTTTATATACACCCTGTTTATCTTCCCCCACCATGTTTATCCCATGTTTATCCTATTATCAGTTAGATTTTTACCAGTGATGGGACGCCATTACTGCGTGGGCATTCAGTTAGAGTTTCCCCTTGACATCTAGGTGGTTAACATGTACGCAGTACCTGGAGTTGTGTGATTTGAAGAGATAATGAGATAGGGGATCTAGCTGCTAGAGAAATAATGGATGGGCTGATGGACAGGAAAACTGGTATGTACCACCCCCTTCCCATGCACTTTAGTGTATAGCACCATAACTGGTATGTACCACCCCTCCCATTCACTGGGAATAGCACCATAACTGGTATGTACCACCCCCTTCCCATACACTGACAGTATAGTGAATAGCACCATAACTGGTATGTACCACCCCCTCCCCATACACTGGCAGTAATGTGAATAGCACCCTGGTGTGTACCACCCCCTCCCCATGCACTGACAGTATAGTGAATAGCACCATAACTAGTATGCAGTACCACCCCCTCCCATCCACTGGCAGTAATGAATAACACCATAACTGGTATGTAGCACCCCCTCCCATACACTGGGAATAGAACCAAAACTGGTATGTACCACCCCCTCCCATGCACTGACAGTAATGAATAACACCCTGGTGTGTGTACTGTGTAGTAGATACATAGCCTTGAGGGTCAGAAGATTTAAACAAGCAGCTTGGTCGTTTGTAGCACCCTCCCCCCTGGTAAACAGAAGTGTGTATCATGTAGTTGTTGGTGAGTAAGACAATTCTCAATTAGTCTTGAGCACCCCCTCTGAGCTATAAGTTAGTACATGTGACCCCAATTTCAGCCGGGTTAAAAAGTCTACAGTTCCTGGTTACCTGCAGAATGGATGCCACCATTTACAAGACGATAGTCTCCCTGGGCAAGAAATCAGGGAAAGGATCTGGAAAAAAGAAAAAGAGAAAAAAGGTAAATGGAGTTTTTAAAAAGTGGTTAGAACTAATTTTAATACTAATACCACCTTGTTTTTGTGGGCCTTGTGGTTTCCTTTCTCGCCACAACACACCTGGTATGAATGTAAGATATACAGGGTGGTCCATAAATTATCAGGGCCATATATGAATTTATGGGTCACCCTGTATATATTCTCATCTCCTAATCAGCTTCAACATTCAACAACTCGTGTGGGGAGAATAAGAAGCTGCACAGCTGTGTGTCAGTGCAGCTGTGCTCCTCTTAAAAAGTGTAGCGCGCGCAGTTTGACAAATGATAAAAGGGTGTTTTGTCAGCAGTGTGTTTTTGCCGCGCGGACGCATGCTTCAAAGCTGTGCTGACAAGGGACACAGTGTTAGCAGAATAGTGTGTTTAGTTGCCTTGTTCGACCCTCCCTCCCCGCGCATAACAAAACAAGTGTTTAGTACGTAATAAAGAATATACTCCATTTTTTTTCAACTGTTCACCCCCCAAAGTCGTGCGCGGAATTGTTTTGCGCGTCTATCACATGTTAACGTGTAGCGCGCGCAGCGTAAATTAAAATATTGCACGCGCACGAGTTGGAGGGTGAACAGTTGAATAAAAATGGACTTTAGTACTGTTTCTAGTTTCACTCAGATATTGTTGTGTAATTTAAATTCAGGTGTAGAAAGGGTGGAAGTTGCTGTTCTAGTGGAAGTTGCTGTTCTAGTGTTCTTTTGAACTCCTTTATTATTATTTTAACTAATTTAATATAATTGAAACTCATGCAAAGTCAAACCAAAATGGCAAAATTCCTCAATGGACTGTCTGCCCCCCCCCCCCCCCCCCCGATCTGGGCGCACTGTCAAAACGGGCTCTAACGACGCAAATAATTCATTTAAATTCATTGCAGTCCGTACAAATAAATTTACTCAAACTCATCTTGTTGCAGGGTAAATAAGGGACTATATTGTTACGAATTGAAAGACGAAATGGAGAGTCAACGGGAGCACCCTTCAAGAGTGTGTGACAGTTGTTGTAATATTGTAAATAGTGTACCCTCCTGGCATTATATAGTGATTGTATTTTTGAGATTTTAAGCATGACTAGTAGGCGGTCAAGTACAATTTGCTGTCAAGTACAATTTTGACAACCCCCGTCCTCTTTGTACTACAAAGAGGACGAGGCTTTGTCAAAATTGACTTCAAAATCACACAAATTTTCAATGGGCTTGGCACAGTTGTTTGGCCTTTTTGGCACCCAGTTCTCCGTCTAAAATTCCTCAAATTGTAAGCGTTGACGAGTTGTGTTGACCCTCTATTGACAGCTGTCGATGAGAGTAGTACCGGTCAATACAAATTACAATTGTACAAGTGATTCAGATTAGCATTTAGTAGAGCTGCAGCACTGGCGTCACATGATGTGAGCTACTGCAAGTGCATTAGGATGCCTTGAGGGGTTGTAATGTAAGATATTGAGTGTTGACAGTGTAAATAGATCAGTTTTGAAGATTTTAAGCAGAGAGAGTAGGCGGTAAGAAAAACAATTTGATTTTTCAAGGTGAATTTTGAAACCCTGTCCTCTTGTACTCAAAGGACGATGGGTTGTCAAAATTGCCCCTTCAATCCAACAAATTTTCTCATGGGGTCGGCCCAGTTTGCAACAGTTTGGATTTTCGGCGGCCCGTTCGCTAACAAATTTAAAATTCTCAGTGGGGCGCGCTCGTTTTGGCCCTTGGCCAGAACAGGTCGAGAGAGAGTACCTCAATCCCCAAAGTGTACATTGAATTGTACACGAATAAAGGTTAAGCATGGTAGCAAGCCTGTCAGCCCTTTTGGCGCTCATGAGTGTATCTAGTTGCAAGGATCCTTGAGGGTATTGTAAGGTAAGATTTCAGTGTTGAACGTTAAAAAAAATGAATCAAGATGTGTCAAGTGTATCATGACCTCATGAGCTCATGAGACTTGTAGATGAGCCCTAACATATGTTTATCTGATTCAAGGGTTATTGGCTCAGAGACGTTTTGACCAATGCTCAAGTGTATCATGCACATGTCGTCACCCTGAACAATGTTATGACAACAGTTGTGCTCAGGATGGGTTGGTTGGCCAGTAGGGTTTTCCTTTTGGTCTAGGATCGGGTAGGCCCCCTGGTTCCAGACCGATGATCACTCAATACCTCGGCCGTTTTGCCAGATACCCGATTTATCCTAGACGGTCCCACCTAGCCCAACACCGATTGATATTCTCACTTCTCAGTGCGCTCGCCGCTCAGATGGGGTCCGCAGCGCCAGACAGGGTCGGTCAGACAGTGTACACCACTCACCAGTGACAGTCGGTTAGTTGAGATATTGTAACCCATATAATGTGTAAACTTGATAATATGTTTGGTTCTTCAGCTTCTTAGTTCTTTTGAACGATTTTAAACAGCTTTGTTTAATTTTGATGATATATATCTTAGCCTGGGATTTAACCGGGGCGCTTGCCAGCGCTGTGATGAACAGGGGAAATTTAGCACGCGCAAATGTAAAGCCGCGCGAATTACACAGATTCGGTTTAAGATTCGTGCGCGTTTAGTAAATTTAGTTGCCCAATATCGCGTTGGATGGACCACAAAATTTGATGTTACTCAATAGTCCAATACACAATGCCTGATAATTCTCAGAATCTTTTCGTTTCCAAGAAAGAAAATATAATGTGCAACCCAGTCCGAGGGAGAAAGAAAGCCTTTGGACGAATTCAGAATTCGCTTTCTACGAAAGTTGTCGTACTGCTCTGTGCATTATCATCACCGACAACTGCAGGTAACTCCAATTTGTCATTCTGAGAATCACCGACACACGCATACACCATCTCTCTCTCGCTTGCTTGACCCCCTCTCTTAATGTCACTTGCTGTTTCTCTCTTCGCTGTTAGATATATCCTGGTTATTGTGTTACGTGTAGCTTGTTATATGAGATTGAGTCGGGGGTGGCTGGCTGTTACATGGTTCACCAAATATTTGTATTTCTAAAAGGCTCTTCAGTCGCACAGGTTTTGTGGCTTTGTGAGTCAGTAGGATTCCGTGGGCAGTGGGCACTGGGCGTGAACTACAAACATAATTTTTGTAGTACAAATCTAATTTAATACATCTCCCGTTAGTGCAACGTGAGCTATTGTTTGTGGGGTCTATGAGCCGACTTATATCGTATTACTAGGTGGCCTGTCCAAAGGGCCACTAACAAATTTGGTATGTGACTTTGCAATCCACGGGGAGCGGGGAACCTCTCATAGTTATGTGAATATGTGAATGGCCTGTAATTGTAGCCTAATGCTCTATCTATATTTGCTACCTTAAACTTGTTACTATGTACTACATTATCCTGCAGAAGCTTATATGTGTGCAAATGAACTCAGCTGCCATATGTTATACACCGCTGAAAATATGATATTCCTGAAAATATGGTCTTCTAGAAGAGCTTATGTCCGATTTGATTTGTGGTTTGAATTGTCCGATCTTAGATTGTCGTCAGAAATGTTCTCAGCTAACTAATATATATCTGTGTTAGGTGTTGCGGGGGAGTGGTTGAGTGGTACAGTTCAGGGGGGGGGGGGATGTTTGGTTCCTAATGGGTACAGTAGGCCCCCGATATACCGGGCACCCCGATATACCGTGCAAAACCCTTTCCCCCGAGTGTCCCGGTAAACGTGGGTCCTGTACGTGTCCTCCGGGAACCGACCGAATCAGGAAATGCTGGTCCCTGATTGGCTGATAACCAGTCACGTGACCTAAATAACGAGTTCTGATTGGTTGTTTACTTGTTTCGATCGGTTCCTGGTGTCCTCTCTCAACATACCCTCGAGTAGAATGCCGCTGCCTCAATACTGCAGAACACACACACACAGAGTCACCTACCACTTAACTTCTACAAATGTACTACTTTTCTAAGAATCCCCCTCCCACTTGTACACACTCTCTCTCATGCAGTACATTATGACACCTTCGTTCTCTCTCTCTCTCTCTCTCTCTCTCTCTCTCTCTCTCTCTCTCTCTCTCTCTCTCTCTCTCTCTCTCTCTTTCTCTCTCTCTCTCTCTCTCTCTCTCTCTCTCTCCATTTCTTTCTTTCTCCCAGAGAGAAGTGCTGTTCTAATAGTCCCCGTACATGATAGTTGGTCGAGTTATTTGCAGTAGTACATATTAAACATATTAAAGGAAAATCCAAGCAACAATGACTCTCACTCGGGTTTTGTGAAGCTTCCCACGGTCATTGCTCCACCCCTGATGAGATAGAAACTTGAAATTCAGAGGTAAGGGTGAACTGGAATGATCTTCTTGGTTTTAGGTCTCTATCTCACCCGAGGGAAATTTCACAAAACCCAAGTGATGGCTATTGTTGCTTGGGGTTTCCTTTAGGTCCTTTTTCTGTAGTACTCGTGTCGTTTGCAATGGGTTTGCAATATATATCAGCAGCGGCAGGATGGAACAACTCCGACCCCTGAAGCAGAACCGACCGAATCAGGAAATACTGGTCCCTGATTGGCTGATAACCAGTCACGTGACCTAAATAACGAGTTCTGATTGGTTGTTTCGGTCGGTTCCTGCCCTGAAGTATCTATGATATGGTACTTCGAAGTATCATCGATGGAGTTCTTCCATCCTGCCGTTAGATTCTTCCCATTTGGATATATTTTCAACCCGTGAACCCCTTTTAGTCCAACATCCAAGATACCAGGAAAGATGGGGGTAACTGTATTATCTGTGAGCTCAGTAATGTTACCCAATAATAAAGTCACCCCTTTTTTTCTTGGCGGCCCTTTTTCCTCTCTTTCTAAGAATATTCCATCCCCGGTAGCAGCCCTGCAGCTCTCTGCCGACCCAGAATATTCCTGGGTAAGAATACTGGTATAATTATTAAATAGGGGCCAGCAAAATTATCTCTTACACACGTGACTAAAATTTGGAGTATGGCCCTAAATATGACTATCTATACTTTGAGATAACGCTCGTTGCTCTAGACCGCAGCAGCTCCTCCCCCCCCCCCCCCACCCTGGGATCTGCAGCAGGGGCCCTTTTCTCTTCCTGTCCGCCTCCTTGTTATCAGTAAACCAGCCGGCCCTTCTCTCTCTCTCTCTCTCTCTCTCTCTCTCTCTCTCTCTCTCTCTCTCTCTCTCTCTCTCTCTCTCTCTCTCTCTCTCGCTCTATCTCTATCTCTCTCTCATTCTCTCTCATATTATGTCCCTATCTTCCTATCTATCTTTCTGTGACCCCCTCGACCTATCAAATTCCCGCCACAACCTTTACGAGGCCCGTACCAACGAATATTCCTAGAAAACGCTAGGAGAGAGAAAGAAGGAGAAAGAGAGAGGAAGGTCGAAGGAAAGAGAGAGAGAGAGAGAGAGAGAGGGAGAGAGAGAGAGAGAGGTATATGTTTGGGCCTCCAAAACAGACATGTCATAAGTCCCGGGTTTTTTATTGTTATATATATCTACTCCCGTTTCCCTTTGTCATGATATCTCACGTGTGGGTCGGAGAAAATATATTCACAGGATAAGGAAAATACTGGTCCCTGATTGGCTGATAACCAGTCACGTGACCTAAATAACGAGTTCTGATTGGTTGTTTACTTGTTTCGTTCCTGCATAGGATCTTGTTGCATTTAGGCCAGAGAACTCTAGAATAAACATAGAGTTCTTGCAGTACGCCCTCAGGGCCTTGATAATGTGATTACCACTCAACCCGAGCTCCCGGAGCGTGACTTCCAACTCAGCAGGAACCGACCGAACCAAGTAAACAACCAATCAGAGCTCGCTATTTAGGTCACGTGACTGGTTATCAGCCAATCAGGGACCAGTATTTCCTGATTCGGTCGGTTCTTGCAACTCAGGGCCTTAGTTGCCCCCTTGAGGTCAATAAGCAGTCAATTAAGAGATTCTCAGGGCCACGGTCCTACTACAATTGGTTTAGAAATAAGGGGCCCTAATGTAACAATGCAGCTGCTTTGTGTCTACTTGCTGATCCCATTATCCACCCATTATCCCATTAATAATGGGACCGAATCAGGAAATACTGGTCCCTGATTGGCTGATAACCAGTCACGTGACCTAAATAACGAGTTCTAATTGGTTGTTTACTTGTTTCGGCCAGTATCCACCATGCAATGTTTCCTCGCCAATAAATGTTACTTTCATAGCCATGGAGCTGTTTGTAGCAGGTTATTGTTGGTGTGCAACCACCTTCATAAATCACTATTCTTCGGAATTGCCTCATTTTTTCTGGGCCACTTGGCAACAAATTTGAAATTAAGTGCCATGTGGCAGAGACATAGACCTCCATCCAGCTCACTCAATTAACTCCCGTTCCCATTCTGGTGTCACCCGAGGTGGCTTTGCTGCTATTCAGTAGGTCCTTTCCTTCTCTTCCTCTCAAGGGTGGTACCGGCTAGCGTTCCCGTTTACCCGTACCACGCTTTACATATTCTTCTGTTCTCACTTCTCTGTGTCTCTGCCCATTTCTCCCTTTTGCCGCCTCATACTCGTTGTACCGGAAGCTTCTCAACCTTGCTTTCCAAAGCTAGTGAATCACGCTGCATACCCGTATTCAGTATACGGTGTATTCTGAGAATACTACAGGAGAATACTATTCTCCTGTTGGGGTATGACCAGGATGAGCATGCGTCGGTCTATACAGAATCGGAGTCAAGCGGCATTTGAAGTTCTCGCAAGAGCTCTGAACACTCCCCTCTCTGAACAATCCCCCACATTTGTGGTGCAGAAGTGGGGCCTTGGTAAACTGTGTACCGTTTAGAACCGTAGATTGGCAGCTGTAGCTGGGTATCATAGCTTGTTTACAATTTAGTGTATTTTAATCTCGGTACAAGGCCCCAAGTTTCGGGGGTTTGGTCTCGTAGTTACAAAAACGGAAACGTTTCAAAATTTGGTAATTTGTGTGATACTTTGGTAACCTTTATCAGTATTTTTTTCTGGCTATAGTAATGGCCCACCCCTTGCGAAGTCAGCCGAGCAGGAACCGACCGAATCAGGAAATACTGGTTCCTGATTGGCTGATAACCAGTCACGTGACCTAAATAACGAGTTCTGATTGGTTGTTTACTTGTTTCGGTCGGTTCCTGCAGCCTAGCATCATTTATGGATCCCATTTTAAAGTTCCTATTGTCAGTGCAAGAGTCTCGTAGGAAGATATATCAGTCCTTATAAAGCATAATGACTCTTCATAGAGGCTGTATCTTGAGAATGCTGGGGAGTTTTCAAACCCGCGCTTGGGTTATTTAGGTTTTATATATATATATATTCTTTAGGTTAAAACATGTAGTATATAATATTATGCAGTATATTTATGCATAAAGTAAGCCGCTGATTTAACTATGTTAGCTCGCTCCCAATAACTAATTTTTCTTCCTAAGGCCCCAGTTACAAATTTAGAAACTAGTTTCCAGCTCCCAGTTTCACATATCAAAGTTATGACACGCAGCGCTACGTTCAATGCAATTCACATCGAAATTCGGCACGTGATCGTAGCAGCTATGGGGAGGCAGGCCCTACCCCGGGCCCACCCGTCCACACTCCAGTGTCATGGCCCCTGTTTACTTAACAAACTTGGAAAAAAAATTTCCACGACCAAAAAGATTCTCAAGGACAGATTTATTTGTTTGCTTTAAAAATGATCTTCCTCGTGCCTACTTCAACGTGATATCATCAAGAAATACTGGTCCCCGATTGGCTGATAACTAGTCACGTGACCTAAATAACGAGCTCTGATTGGTTGTTCCTGCTTCAACGTGATATATTTCGGCCCTGTTAACATAGTCCCGACCAAGTACAGTTAAATGTGTTGCCTAGCTCGACCCTCTTTCGTGAGGTCCGCGTAAGTGTTAGAACATTTAACTAAAGAAGTTAAATGTGTTAGTTTTATGATTTTATATGAACATCATGAGTTATATCCCATACACGTTACAACGCTCAGACCCCGTAGAATGCTAAAAACTAAAAAACCAGGTAGTATGTAACACGGATCACCAGCAAAATGAGTAATGTTGATATATAAAACAAAAAAGGAGTTTAGATTTGGTGATGACATCCCCTTCGCCGGCTTCGTTTGCCGCGCTTCGCGCAGCCCTAGTGTAGGGGTGACCACGTCACCAAAGTTTAGATAGAGTTTCTCTAAACTCGTGTTTTGTAACCTACTCCGGAGAAATCATATTTCTCTGTAGAGTTCTCTCTGGGGATCAATAGTATTGATTGATTCAATACCCTACACTATCGTAAAGCTCTATAGATATATTGTACCGAAATATTTAGGAAACGGCATTCCGTATTGTTGCATAAACGCATATTTTTATGAAGTTCGCATCGCTTTATATTTTATGATAAAATTTATTCGGGATTTATCCATCAATGCCCAGAGACACGAATTTGCAACCTGTGGTTTTTGAAAGTTGGGCAATAAATTTAGTTATTCCAGTTCGGTAGGTTGTTGAAGTCTCCAACGCTTCAAATGTCTAGCTGATTCCGTATTACGCTAATCACTCGATCTACAAATGTAATGTCTCGTCTCAGTTTCTTAGCAGACAATGCCATTCTTAGTATAATTATATTGGCCACTATATTATAATAGTGGGCATGCATGCACGATATCTTAAAATAATGACCATAGTTAAACTGCCATTTACTCAAATGCATCTGTCTTTGATTAAATATTATCTAATACGCATAATTGTTACATAAACGCATATTTTTATGAAGTTCTCATCTATTTTATTATTATATTGTGTTAAGTTAACGCCCTTAGACCCCCCCCCCCTAGAACATCCGTTTAATCATATTAATTAATAATACATTATAATGTTATACAGTCGGACCCCGATTTACCGGGCCCCGATTTACCGGAACCCCGATTTACCGGGAGGATTCCTTTCCCCCGACTTTTTTTGGAAAATTTTCGAAGTTTTGCCGGTTGGTAAACTTGCATTTGCAATTCGCTAGGTACGTCTAATGGGGATCACGTATCGGTTCGTTTCGAACCGTCTAGTTAACGGCAGGACACTTGATAAGATGCACCTATTCGAAATACGATTCGAACGTGCCTACCTTAGAAAAATTTCATAACTTTTTTTTTGCGAAATTTTACAGAATCATTGTCAATGCTTTGATCGATGCTCCCCGTAAATTTTCAGAGAAAAAGTTATTTTGAAACTTTGATACTTCCTCACCCCACTTAGGGTGCCCAGATTCGGCATGGTATCACGTATCGGTTCGTTTCGAACCGTCTAATTAGCGGCAGGACATGCGATAAGATGCACCGATTCGAAACACGATTCGGACTCGGCCGGGGTGGTTTACCTTAGAAAAAGTTTTTACAATTTTTTTTGAATTTTTTAAATTTTCTATTTCTAATGACAGAAGCAATGATCATATTATCATCAATAAATGTATACTATATAGTTAGAGGTGTCTTTGTATAGAATTTTGGACAAAAGTAGGATTTATGGGTAGGGTTTATGGGTCAAATATGCTCTACCCCGATATACCGGGCACCCCGATTTACCGGGCAAAATGGCTTCCCCCGAGGATCCCGGTAAATCGGGGTCCGACTGTATATTATTACAGATTAATATTATTAATATTCAATATTTATATTAAAACTCCAATTCCCTTTTATAGGATTAGAAGACGATATAGAAAGATATACTTCATCATATGGCCAGGATTAATAAACAAAGTTGCCAGGTAAGAGATGACTGTAATTGTTAGATTAATTACATAATTATGAAATTAATTAATCTTTATTATTTTTTGTTAAATTAGTTCAGACTAGAAACAAATCAAGATTTGTTCACAATTTACTTTTTAGACATAATAACTGGTGAATTGGCAAAATTTTATTTCATTGAGAATTGATGTTTGGGTGGGGGCAGCCAATTAAATTGCAATCTATCGGCATTAAATTCAAATGATAAGTTCAAGTTCAAAAAGGGGGAGGAGGGGGTTCAACCCTAAAAATTTCGATTTGCACGAACCCCGATTTGCTGGAACCCCAATTTACTGGGAGAATGATCTTCCCCGGCCAAAATAATAAACTAATTAAAAAGATGAAAAACCCTGCGACGCTTACAGCCCCCCCCCCCGCCCGCTTACACCATGTATAAATAGTCCTCCGTCTGCCCTTCCTATCTCCGGGCCCTAATTCCATGAGGAACCTTCGATGACCTCTCTCGTGTAGAGGCCTTCTTCTGAAGAAGGCCTCTACACGAGCAGTGGAAGCCATATTTTATGGGCTGGTGGTCTTTATACTGATTCACTTTGTCAATTTTGAGACTTTTCAGTTCTTCTGAGTTCCAATAGTTCACAAGGGACCATTAATAATAATAATTATTGCACATGATAGTCCCTCACGGAATAGATATGTCCCAAAATAGATTACCTTACTCTCGTTTTTTAAGAAACGCTTTAGTAAGAAACTTTTTTATAAGAAACTTTTCAAATGTAAATCACACAACTCAGAGACACCACAACAAAATAGAACACCCCTAACTTGTTTAGTTTCTTGATAAAGAAGAAATTCTTTTTGTTTTTGGATTGCTTACACCTGTAGTTTCCTAGAAAAAAAGTTTCTTATTTAAAAGTTTCTTGAAATATACGAGCTTAATTAACGAGAGTAAGGTATATAATTATCATATATAAATTAACATATTATCATATTATGCGAAACCGCGGTATGATGGTATATAATCAAAGGGATCGAGCACGTCGGGTTCCGTGGAAGGCTCATTGTGTTAGCTCAAGATTAACCCGCTACCCAGCATTTCTGTAGAACTGTTTGGAAGAATAAAGGCGAGAGAGAGAGAGAGAGAGAGAGAGAGAGAGAGAGAGAGAGAGAGAGAGAGAGAGAGAGAGAGAGAGAGAGAGAGAGAGGGAGAGAAAGAGAGAGAGAAAGAAAGATAGAGAGAGAGATTTTCTCTTTCTTCCTACTTTCTCTCTCTCTCCTTCTCTGGCTAATATAATGACTATCTTTGACTAATTTCGAGACCTTCTGTGGAAACTTCTTCAGATCTTTCTATCACGCAGAGAGAAAAAGAGAGCAAGAGAGAGAAAGAGAGAGTGCAAGTGATAGAGAGAGAGAGAGTGCTAGCGAGTCACTTCCACGGAACTGAAGTATTATGCTGTGTCAGGTGTGCAGTTGTATTCCAGCATCTAGCTCCCTCCACTTTGATCTTTTCAATTACCGAGCTACTGCTATATGCGATATATTTCAATTTGTTAAATGATTGTCGTTTTAAAATCTATCGTTTTAGTATTGTCATTGAAGTTGTAATATGTGCCTCCTTGAAGCCGTACTCGTTTGTTTTAGTGGCTCTTATTTGTCTAATACGATTCTGCCTTCTAGCGCACATATATACTACTACATTATATACTACTATAGCATAATATATATCCGTCCTATTACACAACGAATTGCCTTATTTGCTAATTGATTTGCTGCTTCCAACGAAAACTCATTTTCTTTTGCAATTTCTCTCTCTCTCTCTCTCTCTCTCTCTCTCTCTCTCTCTCTCTCTCTCTCTCTATCTCTCTCTCTCTCTCTCTCTCTCTCTCTCTCTCTCTCGCTCATTTTATTTCCCCTTCTCTCTCTCTCTCTCCTCTCTCTCTCTCTCTCTCTCTCCTCCTCTCTCTCTCTCTCCTCTCTCCTCTCTCTCCCTCAATCTTCCTGTCAAATCTATGGGGCTCCCTCTATGTTCTCGTCTTCTTTTCTCTCTCCCTCTCCTCTCTACTCTCTCTCTCTCTCTCTCCTCTCTCTCTCACTCACTCTCTCTCTCATGCCATTCTGGGTAATGTTCTTCGGAATGGTCTCCTTTATGAGCTACTCTGTACAGTACACACATGCGACATCACGGAGGAAGAGAGAGAGAGAAGAGAGACAGAGAGGAGATAGAGAGATGAGAGGAGAAGGAGAGGACTGAGAGAAGAACGATGAGAGACGCCTGACAGACCGAAGAGACAACGAACGTTGTGGGAGAGCGAAGATTGAGTGAGACATGAGACGAGAAGAGAGAGAGAGAGGGAGATGAAGAGGAGAGTAGAGAGAGAGAGAGAGAGAGAGAGAAACACACATAGAGAGAGAGAGTAAACATGCACAGAGAAAGCTGAATTCTAAAGAAAAGGGCTGCGCAAGGTGAGTAATAACAGAGAGATTCTTTCTTTCTCTTACACACTCTGTCCCACGCGTTTCTCTTTGTTCCTCTCGGGAGAGAGAGGGAGAGAGGAGAGGAGAGACCGAGACAGAAGAGATTGGAGACGAGAGATGAGAGAAGAGAGCGAGATGAGAGAGAGAGAGAGAGACTGACCGAGGACGAGAGATGAGAGAGCAGAGAAAATAGCTCCGTTATTTTTCTATAGAAAATGATCGAGTGCAGTGAATCGTATCGTCGCATTATTTTGTTTTAAAAATTGTTTCGCGTTGCAACCGTATGATATCATATTAACGAATGCACGATAGTTTTACTTTTATTTGTTGTTTAAGGTTTATAGTTTATATATGAGTCTAACTTGTTGTTAAAATCCCTATAAGCTGTTCTCTTTCACTCGATAGATCACTCTAGATCGTCGTGTTTTGTGTTTAGTGATATTTTCCCCTATATTCTACTCAGTACACGCTTTTGTACACACTTTTGGCTTGTTATGTTCTAACCCTCCTCGCAAAAAGGGGGGTCGAGCTAGGCAACTTTTGGCACATTCACCTTATATACTCTCCAATATATATTTCCAATCTCTCCAATATTTCTCAACCTGCTCAACGTTCAATTTACTGTTACACATGTACTGCACCTACTTGTACACTAACAGTTTCTTTCTTCAGTCGGTACCTTTCTCATTGTTTTTCTCTGCTCTGGCACATTTTTTATTGTCTTTCGTCTATAATAATTGTTAGTTAAATCATTATATATAACGGGTTTAATATTAATTGTGCTCATTTGTGTACTCCTATTACCCCCATAGATTATATTATTTCATAATTGCTCAATTATTAGAAAATGGCACTCACGCATAAACAGTATAGTCAGTTTAGTCAGTAGTTAGCTGGTTAGTTAGTTGGTAGCTAATTAGTTGGCAGTAGTCATGACGTCACATAGATTAGTAAGAACATGGACAAATGACAATATATATATAGTGACGCATATATAATACATGCTATAACATAACTTAGTATAACTTGACCCCCTTCTCGCGAGCTCCCCTTTTTGCAAATGTAAAGGAGGGTTAGAACATTTAAGAAAACATATCAGTGGAATCAGTGGAAAAGTACAAGACTTATTTGGAAAAGACCTGATGAGTTGATATAAGAGAGACAGAGAAAAAATATTGATAAAGAAAAAGAGAAGAATTATAGCGACTGGATAAATTCTGAATGAACTATTCTTGAATGAACTATTCCTTGGAAACGCATAAGCACGATATCTCTACTCTCGAAAGTTTCCAATTTAGAGATAGCTGGTGCAAGACACATCAGAAGCATAATGCAGGAGTCCCCCCTCTCGTTCCTCTCCTCTCTCTCTCTCTCTCTCGTCTCTCTCTTCTCTCTCTCTCATCTCTCTCTCTCTCTTTCTCTTTCTCTCTCTCTCTCTCTCTCTATATCTCTCTCTCTCTTCTCTCTCTCCTCTCTCTCTCTCTCTCTCTCTCTCTCTCTCTCTCTCTCTACTCTCTCTCTCTCTCTCTCTCTGCTCTCTCTCTCTCTCTCTCTCTCTCTCTCTCTCTCTCTCTCTCTCTCTCTCTCTCCTCTCTCTCTCTCTCCTCTTCTCTCTCCTCTCTCTCTCTCTCTCTCTCTCTCCCTCTCTCTCTCCTCTCTCTCTCTCTCTCTCTCTCTCTCTCTCTCTCTCTCTCTCCTCTCTCTCTCTCTCTCTCTCTCTCTCTGCACTTTCTCTCATTTTCATTCTCCCATTCCTTGCTATCTATTTATTTCTTTTGCATTCTCAAATTTCTTTTCCACTTTCTGCGATTCGCTTTCTTTTTCTATTTTCTTAGAAACTCCCAGCATATTTCACTTTCTTATGTTCTAACCCTCGAAGGTCGCGAAAAGGGGGTCAATTAAGCTAGGCAAATTTAACTTAGCACTATACCAATGAATACTTTAATTTCTTTAAGATATACAACATGAGATCTCACTTATATCATTCTTTATCCCCCTCTGTCCATGCTCGATTGATTATCCTAACTCACTTTCCAACTTCCACTAAGATCGGCTTATATAATAATATATTCATATACAGTCGGACCCCGATTTAACGGCACCCTCGGGGGAAAGGGTTTTGTCCGTTAAATCGGGGTGTCCGTTAAATCGGGGTAGAGCATATTTGGCCCATAAAACCCTATTTTTGTCCAAAATGTTATACTAAAACACATCTAAGTGTTAGATGCAATGTCCATGTATTGATTACATGATCATTTCTGATTAGAAAAGAATTTTTTTTAATTTCAAAAAAAGTTATAAAAACTTTCTAAGGTACGTACATCAACCACGTCCGAATCGTTTATCGAATCAGTGCATCTTATCACATGTCTTGCTGCTAATTAGATTGTTCGAAACGAACCGATATAATGTGATACCATGCCAAATCGGGGCACTTTAAGCGGGGTGAGGAAGAATTCGAATTTTAAAAATATATTTTTCTCTGAAAATTCATGGGGAGCATCGATCAAAGCACTGACAATCGATCTGTAAAATTTTGCAAAAAAAGTTATGAAAATTTTTCAAAGGTATATCAACCACTTCCGAATCGTGTTTCGAATCAGTGCATCTTATCGCACGTCCTGTCGCTAATTAGACGGTTCGAAACGAACCGATACGTGATCCCCATGGGGCCAGTTTAACAAACGTCAAAATTGCGATTCGATGGGCCTCATGGGGATCACATATCTGTTCGTTTCGAACCGTCTAATTACCGGCAAGACATGCAATAAGATGCACCGATTCGAAACACGATTCGGACGTGGTTAATACACCCTTGAAAAATTTTCAAAAAATTTTCAAAAATTTTCAAAAAAATTTCAAAAAATTTTTGGGGGAAATTTATCCTGCCGTTAAATCGGGGTGCCGCTAAATCGGGGGCCGATAAATCGGGGTCCGACTGTAATATATATATTTATATAATACTCTTGAATATTTCTTATAAGAATTATTCAGTACGAATTTTATGATCTACATTGAATAGATAGATTTCACTGCCAATTTATTGATCCTAGTACCATTATATCGTTGTTTATTTCGTTAAAGATCTGTCAGAGCATTGGCCTGACCCATTCTCGTTTCTCTCGCGAGAACTGTGGTCAGAGCATTGGTCTGACAGTTAAAGATAGATTTATCAAAGTAAGAAATTTACGAAAAAAGAGGATTTTTCCTCAAACGTGTTTCAACCAAAGTTCATGAGTAATACATAGTTCATCAAGTTAACTTCGTAATAACATGGCACTCGATAAATACCAAAGATGTGGTTGTATAGCTGGATCGAATCAGGAAATACTGGTGCCGGGGTGCCGTTAAATCGATCAGATCCGACTGTACCAGTGTACCTGACTTTATAGCTGAAATCAACAAGCACGCTGCTTCTGTTCTATTGAACTTTTAATTCCTCCTCGTTTCTTTTTAACTCTCTTCCCCTCCGCTATTTCTCAGAAAGTCGTGTCTTCCCCTTCTGTTTTCACCTTCCGGCCCACAACATAATTCAGTTATAATTTGATAGTTTTGGGTTTACAATAGAAGGTTTTTAACCCAAAACGCCCAATAATATTATACCCCTATATTATTATCCCGTTTTCCTCTAATTTATAACCGTTTTAATTCTTCAGTTCCCCGGAACTTAACTGGTTTTAAAAATGTAATAATATATATATATATATATATATATATGTGGAGGAGGTAGAGAGAGGTAGATGGCAACATATTCTATGGAACCATCCACAGAAGAAAATTAGAGACAGAGAAAAGGAGAGAGTGATAGAAGAGAGAGAGAGAAAGAGAAGGGGGAATCGTTCGAAATTTCCTGAGAAGAGCTTGCGCAATGTTCTCTGTTGGTTGTAGCAGTAAGCAGCTTTCTCTCTCTCTCTCTCTCTCTCTCTCTCTCTCTCTCTCTCTCTTTTCTCTTTCTCCCGTTCACTTTTACTACCTCGCCGTCATACTTTCTTCATTCAGTAATAAAAAAGCCCTAATTTCCTCTCAACTTTGCTTTGCTGTTTAGTTTTTTTCTTCGGTTACGTGGTTATAAAAACAACCAAAACGTGCAATTTGACACTTTCCTCAGACACGCTATCTGTTTTTTGCCTTCTTTCTCTTTACACACATTTGTCAGTATATCTAGTGCCGGCCGGTGTAATACACGACATCCGAGTGCTGTACATACATATATACTGTGTATACACTGTATACAGCACTATATGTACAGCACTCTCTATACACTATACACGACATCCTATATACTTTCTAGTGCTGTAGTGCTGTCTTCCTGTGCAGCTTCTTAATATGCACTGGCTGCAGTACACACGATTAAGTTAATTATTAATTGATTGCCCTGTTACCTAGCTTCTCAAATTCAATATCTTTCTCCATTTCTTACAATATAACGTTGCTAATTACAATCAATGGGACACCCTGCACTACTTATTATAATAATCATGACGGATTGCTCGACCCTGTTTCACCGCAGCCCGCACGGTGAAACCTCTTGAATGAGGGCTAGAATATATAATGATCAAGGTTATATATCAACTGTACAGCTACCAATCATTATACTGGGTTATATTCTTTGAGCTTTTCCAGCGAATTTGCGGGCTGCACCAAAGGAATATTGATGTTCTCTTAATCTTAGTGTTAATGTTAATCTCTCACTGTCTCACTGTCTCTCTCTCTCTCTCTCTCTCTCTCTCTCTCTCTCTCTCTCTCTCTCTCTCTCTCTCTCTCCCACGCAACACCCTCTCCCTAGAATTATACGGTCTCTTTCCCGGTAAATGTATTATATCCCTGATAGAGTCTACAAGTCCTGAGTTTTCCACGGAATAAATTCAAGGCCTATATCCAAGATAATTTGCCGTCTCAAACTACCTCACTTAGTTGATCCGTCCTTTCTCTGATCTCCTTTCTCCTGCAGATCTTGATCTTTGCCAGCTAGTATTTCAATCTAGTTCTCGAACTAGTCAAATCCGATTATTATCCCATGTTGTTCAATCAAAACCCGCCCGTGTTTAAACTTTAATTTGCTTTACTAATGGTAATTCACCCCTATTATTACTATCGCCATGGTAACCATAGTTTGAATCGCCATAACAACAACCAAAACATTATGTTAGATATGTTACAGTTCTTTTATTTTGAGAGTGACTGCCGCTGCAATGGGGACGAGGAGGTAAAATGGGGGCAACATGAAAAATTGTTAAATTTTCAGAAATTGTTAAATTCTCAGAAATTGCTGAATTCCTATGTTGAAGTGAATATATATTCATCATAATGATATATCGTATCAGTCTGATACAGTCATGTGATATATCGTTATTAAACCAAAACTTTTGAAACACAGAAATTCCCATTATGATATATACCTCAAGCAGGTATATTAACATTGTTATTAAGTTACTAAGTTACAAATAAGTTACTAATTATTTAAAATAATTAGTTACTAATTAGTTACTAATTAGTTACTAATAATTTCACATCTCCAGGGTAACCAGCAGCAGCATTCCCGTGTAATGTGCTACAATGGAGAAATGACACGAATTCAGGCTGAGGAGATATTGACAGGAATGCCTCCTGGAGCGTATCTTGTCAGGCCCTGTTCTGCTGGCACCAACAAGCTATCTTTATCAGTCGCGTAAGTTTTGTTTTCGTGTTCATAGCAGGAACCGACCGAAACAAGTAAACAATCAATCAGAACTCGTTATTTAGGTCACGTGACTGGTTATCAGCCAATCAGGGACCGGTATTTCCTGATTCGGTCGGTTCCTGATGAATAGTGTAATCAGCTGATCTGCCAGTTTGTTGTTTCGTATTATGAGAAGTTCACGTAATGATGTTTATAACACTGTTGTTATACATAGTCGACTATCGACCAAACATCACGTGATGCCCAAACGATATAGTTTGACGTTTTAACAACAAAATATATTTAAGTTATATTTCCGAGAAAGTCTCTATTTTAATCATAATCAGGTGATCTTGTTACAAAACACATAAATATGTTGTATAATTTCCAATAACCATACCTCTCTCTTTCAGGGGTGAAACCCAAAATACAGTGAACCACTATATCATTCGAGTAGGGAATGGGTACCGGTTGGACGGCCGAAATGACAGGTTAGTAATTGGGATGATTAATCGCTCTATCCCTCGCCTCTTTCTTTATATATGTATCACCCTCCCCTCTCTTTCCATCTCCCCTCTCTTTCTATCTTCCCTCTCTTTCTATCTCTGTCTCTCTTTCCATCTCCCCTCTCTTTCTATCTACCCTCTATTTCTATCTCCCCTCTCTTTCCATTTCCCCTCTCTTTCTATCTCCCCTCTCTTTCCATCTCCCCTCTCTTTCTATCTCCCCTCTCTTTCTTTCTTCAGCTCCTCTGGGCAGTATAACCCCATAACGATGAGTTCTCTGCTTCGTATTCTCTGAATTAAGAGAGTTTATGTAGGCCCATATTCGAAGAACCCCTCCTCTTTTTTATGGTCAAATTGCAACATTATTTTTCTCCCGCATTTTATCCTTTTTATCTATCTCACAATTCTAAAGTCGTTGGACCCTGATTTACCGGACCGTTTCTCCCGAGCATCCATGTAAATCGGGGTCCGACTGTATAGTATATAAACGACCAGGAACCGACCGAAACAAGTAAACAACCAATCAGAACTCGTTATTTAGGTCACGTGACTGGTTATCAGCCAATCAGGAACCATTATTTCCTGATTCGGTCGGTTCCTGTAAACGATCCTGCAATGAATGTTTCCTGCCTTTCACCTGATTAATCCTAACCGTATCCACAGGTTTTGCTGTCTCAAAGCGTTCTTGAAGGCCCACACTATTTATACCCTAGGACTCCAGACGAAGCTTACAATACCAATATATGCACGTAAGTTTAATAAAATTAAAATTTTATCGGGGTTTTGAGTGAATTCGATGGCCGTGACATTTTGCTGTTTTCTTTTATCTCTCTCTTACAAACTGTGATTTATAAGTCACATCCTAGTATCTCTCTCTCTCCTCTCTCTCTCTCTCTCTCTCTCTCTCTCTCCTCTCTCTCTCCATTCTTTTTAACGGTTGGCGATAAGTTACAACACACTGCCGTTGAGAAGCCCCGGGGGAACAAAGTGTGTTTTTTAGTGAATTGTAACTCTGTACTGGACGACAGAACACACAGTACAGTACAGTGCGTTTTGTATTTGGTACTTAATAATAGAAAAGGGAAAAGTCCAATGTAGACAGGGGGAATGTACATTTTTTAGAAAAACCTAGAAAGAGAGTGCATACTGCAGTCGACCGATTTAACGGGATGTGGGTTGGAAAAAGGGTTTTCCCCGATAATTTATCGGTGGAAAATAATTATTTGTATATAATGGGGTTCCAGTTTTATATGGGGACTATCGGTATATGCAGGGTTGACTGATATTTGGTAAAAATTTCCCCCTACTTTGCGGCACGAAAAAAAGATTTTATATTGCAATCCCCTATGTACAGAGGGTAATTTCGTTACCAAAAAGATAATAATGAAAAAAACCACCCCCCTTTTCCCCCCTCAGGGGTAGCTGTATAGGGTGATGAACCGTCCCTACCACCCCCCTTTTCTCCCCCTCAGGTCAAGGTTTCCCCAAAATTTAAATATGGGAATACTAGGGGCCCCCCTCAAAAAACTGGGAACAGCATCCCCCGGGAGAAAACCCATATTTTTTAGTTTCAGCCCCCAAACAGAATCCACATCTCTCTTCCGAGGTTTTTATTTAAAACCAGGGGTTTGGGAAAACCTTCTTTCTTCATCTCTTCTCCCCTTCCTCTCCCTTCCACTCTTTTTCCCTTTCCCCTTTCCCCCTCTCTCTTCTTCCCTCCTCTCTCTTCTCTCTCTCTCTCTCTCTTTTCTCTATCTCCCGTTAGAACATTTCCCCAACCTTAAACCTGATCTAGATTTGTTATGTTCAAACCTCCTTGCTGGGCGTGGTGTACGTCTAACTTTGATGTTATTTAGAATTTTTACTTTTCTAATATCTAAAAATATTTTCCCGGAACTAAAAAGAATTTACGGGTTCCCAAAAATTGGTTTTTTGCAATTGGATACATAATACATTAGGACACCGGATATTGGTTTTTTTTATTCTCTTCCTTTTTTCGCTTTTAAAATTTTGAATTGTTTTTTGATTCCCTTTCCCCCCTTTCCGCCGGGGCCCCTTTTTGGGAAATAAAAAAAACCCCGGTTCGGGTATTGGAAATTCCCCCACCCCCGTTTTCCTTTGAAACCCCCAAGAAAACAGTACCCCCAAACTCATATTTTTTAGGGAAAAAGGAAAAGTTCTTCTAAAATTTTCAGAATACATCACCCCCTTTTCCCCCCTTTCCAACCCCGATTTACCAGGTAAACTTCCCCAAAAAAAAAATTAAAGTGGGGGCCGAAACCGGGGAATTTTTTCCCGGGAAAAAAAAAAAAAAAAAAAAGGGGGCCCCGGGAAAGGGGCCGAGGTAGTCTTTGATCTAAAACAGATTTTAGGCATTTTTGGAAAAAAAAAGGGGTTCCCAAATTTTTTTTCCCCTTTTTTTTAAAGGGGTTTAAAAAAAAAAAATTTTTCATATACATTTGGGTCTAAAAAATTTTAAAAAAAACTCCATAAATTTTTTTTTATATTTTTCCTTCTCTTTTTTTTCCCCCTTTTCCTCTCCCCCTGCTCTTCCCCTCTCCTTTTTTAAACCCTTTTTTTTCCCCCTTTCCCTTCTCCTTTCTTTCTTCCTTCTCCTTAAAAACTTTTCCCCCCCTTCCCCCCCCCCCGGAAAAAAAATCGTGCCTTTTTTTTAAAACGGGAACCATTTTTTAAGGGGGTACCCCTTTTAAAAATTTTTTTCCCAAAAAAGATTGAAAAGTTTTAGAAATGATAAAATTTTTTTCTTTAAAAGCCAAAAAAAGAAAATTTTAAAAAAAAATTTTTCCGGGCCCCTTTAAACAGTATGGGGAGGTCCCGGGCCGGAACCCCCTAAAAAAAAACCCCCTTAAAAAATTTCGGGGGATAATCTTCCCCCGAAATAGGAAATTAACAGTATTTGACCCCGATATACCGGGCACCCCGATTTACCGGGCAAAACCCTTTCCCCCGAGCAACCCGGTAAATCGGGGTCCGACTGTACTTCATTCTCGTATCTATCTAACTGCTTAGTTTATTTGCAGTAGCTATCTCTATGACTACTAGATTGTTAAAACTGAATTCCTCGAATTATGGAACTGCTCGTATCTTTAAGAGTGATTCAAAAGAATAAGAAGGGCATAAGCATGATACATGTCTGGTAGAGATTCTGGAGAAAAAGCGATTCTGTAGAGAAAAGTGACTCCATAATGACTGACTTCTTCTTATATTCTTTATCACTATCTCTGTTTTTTGTATCTCTCTCTCTCTCTCTCTCTCTCTCTCTCTCTCTCTCTCTCTCACTCTCTCCCCTCTCTCTTTATCTCTCTCTCTCTCTCTCTCTCTCTCTCTCTCTCTCTCTCTCTCTCTCTCTCTCTCTCTCTCTCTCTCTCTCTCTCTCTCTCTCTCCCTCTCTCTCTCCCTCTCGCTGCCATCCCTCCTAAGAACGGTCAGTGCTTCTTTCTTAGAACTACACGGGATATTCGCACTATATTCCACGAAAGAGAGACTATCTCACTTTCTTACAATCTCTCTCTTTCTGCGTGATAGAAAGATCTGAAGAAGTTTCCACAGAAGGACCTGAGTCAAAGATAGTCATTATATTAGCCAGAGAAAGAGAGAAAATGATAATATACAACTTGAAAGTTCTGCAGTTTACTGTAAAGCCATGTATGGAG